>QMIH01000313.1:0-70125 GCA_003987875.1 Clarias batrachus
GCTTGTTCAGGCTGATTGCCTGACGGCGGCGTTGCCTAGCAACCGTGTGTATAAATGGCCGTGCTTTTGCCTGTTCAGAACTCCGCGTGGTAACAACTTGCGGATCTGCCTGTTCTGAACAGTTTAAGCACGGCTCTGCCTCTCGCGCGACCCGCGTCGTTACAGTAAAATATAGGAGAGTGTAACTTATGAGTGTAACTTATGTTTAACCTGCCTTGCTCTGACGCTACCTTACATAAGACTGGATTTAATTTCATATCCAGTGTTTCATTGCATAAGTTAATGCTAATTTATTTTCTTGAAAAAAAACTTTTTTTTTTGAAGTGGAGTTCACCCGGGGCATCATACATGTTCAAGCCAGTGCCTGAGGGGTAAGATCAGGTGAGAGCAAAAATGACAACAAAAGTCAAAACACAGAACAGAATTTAACGCCATGCAATCAGACAAATCAGTCCGCAATAACTAATAGCTTCACTGTGATTATTTTCTACTACAAAATTTAATGTTAACCAACAGTGTGGAACTAATATTAATTATTTATTTTACTCATAATAATACATACATGCTATATACTGTACAAGTTTTACTAATTTCAAGTTAAAGAGGTTATATAAATATACTATAAAATAATAAAGCAATATATGAGAGGTGTGACTTATTTCTTATGAATGATGGGATCAAGTGCCAAGTGTAGCCACACTCACCCACCTCCAAAAAAAAAAATAAAATAAAATAATAATAATAATAATAATAATAATAATAACTGTATAATAAACAAATAAAAATAAAATGAAATAAATAAATAACACCCAACAACCCCCCATGTCCAGAATGCTAATCTAATGGCATGTCATAAAGAATAAATGGATAAATTAATATGAATAGTCTTAGTAAAACAGTAGAACTGTTAAGTAAAACAGAATTCATATTCATTTAAATTCAGAAAATGCTAAATGTTAGTTTTGTTACGAAAATATATTATATTATATTGTATTATATTATATTATGTATATAACGTATATATAAATAAAAGTTTATTAAGTTTCTAATAAAGTCTCTTAACTTAACACTGCAGAAGTTTTTAACTTCCTCCTAAGTCAGGGCTCATTATCTCCAGTGCTTTAGGCAAGAACAGTTGATTTCCTTTTCTAGGGAAAATCAGGAAATAAAAAAAAAAAATTAAGTTGAACTGTTTGTCTTGGAGCAAGAAAATCAACAAACTAGGCCAGGAATTGATGATCCCTAGCATAAGCCACATGCTCTGCTGTTGAAATGCCCCTTTAGGGTGCAGGTAGAAGTATAGAATAAACCACTGAACCAATGCGCCATTGAATAAAGATGGTGTTTTACTTAAGGACTTTAAGAAAAAACGGTGGGGCTCAAACACTACTTTATAATTGTCTTTAACTTTGGGGGGGGCGGGGGGCTATCCAGGAAGATTTTAGGCACAAGGATGGGGTGTCAATCCACCTCAGTACAGCCATGTTGTGTGTGTGTGAAAACATCTTGTAAAGTTAGTAAAACAAGCATTTTTGCATTAAGACCCAATGATAAAGCATTAAACTCCCGTAGCTCCTCTCAGTAACCAAATAATTGCCACATCAACATCTATGAGAAATAAATAGGCTTGAATGGAAAATTCATCAGTTCCATGCAGATTTTTTTTTTTTTTTCAATACAAAATGCAACGACAGTCCTGCCTGAAATTATTTTTGACACAACAATCAATAGAGTTAACGCACAAGGCATTATAGGACCTTTGGAGTTATATGATGTAAGCTTTTTAAATCACTGTCAGGTGGTAATCGACTATAAATGTAGCTGTGAAGCAGTGCAGAAATGACCCTGAAGCCAGGATAGTAATTTCTCCTCGTTTCCGCACGAGGACACACCCTCTCACGTTATCACATTATGAATCAGCAATGGAATTGCCAGAAGCTATGCTACTGCCCACCATAGGAAATGATAAAATCCATTTGTGCAGCATTACTCTCTGTGCCACATTTTGGACCACTGAGTTGATAATCATGAATCCTGTAGAAAGCTTAACAGAAACTGTATTTTGTTGTTTTACATTAATTATTGTCCTTTGTTGTTGCTGGTGCTCTTGTTGTAAATAGAACGTCTACTATTCGAAATTACCACGTTTAACCTTTTATGAACTGTGGAGGAAATAGGGTGCAATGTCAATACAGATCAACTGCACAGACTGGAATTAATACATAATCTTAATAAAACAATATTCAGCTTATGATGAATTGTATAAGTAGTCATCACTTAAACTCTTAACTTTGTAGTGTTACAATATACAACTGAATCTAGTTTAATTGGGATTATACAGTATGCCAAGAAAAATAGCACATGATGCTAAAATGAAGSGAACAGTCAAAAAACAAACAAACAAACAAAACCCTACAGTGAAGCATGATGGTGGTAACATCATGTTGTGGGTAATGTTCTTTTATCAGTGGCTGGGAAACGTTGCTATCAAGGTATGCTGTGGCCAAAAATGTACGTGGGCGTTTACAAAAAATCGCAAGCACACGTTTCAAGATTATCATTGATTGCTGTAGCTTTCATATGTCCTTTTTCTGTAACTAAATGGCACAAACTTGTTTCAACATGGTTTGTCATGAAAGCACTCTAGTAGGACTGAGCCCTGAATCTTAGCACCACTAAACAAGTTTGAGATGCCCAAGATTTCTTTCTTGTCATTGACTTCTGATTCTAGGGGAAGTGAAAATGGTCTGCATCAGTCAGAAAAAAAGTTGCTGGCTGTTGACATAAGTGTATGGGGTACAGACTTAGGATGCAGTGGTCTCCAACCCTAGTGGGGAATGTGCGCTGTCAAAAGCCAGTTAACTATTGACTATTGGTGGTGGGACCATTGGCAGGATACTAGAAACAGAAGAAAACTCAAAATGGCGAACAAACTAGGCTGCTGCCTAGTTTGCATCCATGTTAGTTTGTTTCTTCTTCTTCTTCTGTAAACCGTATTTTTTCTCTTATTTCGTCCGAGAGTTTGGAGCATTCATTTGGCCTTGGTTGGAGTGACAAGTCCTGTAGTCTACGATCCCTCATCTGTTGTTGTCATTAAGTGTATCAGACACTGTTTATGAGTCATCATAATAAAATCTGCAGAAGCCAGTTGGTTAGTGTATACTGTACGCTCATTTTTTTACAGAATCTTTTAGGATTGTGAAAGGCTTGCTGTGTATGCCCAGCCTCAATAAATCACTGGTCAATAACAATTTTGAGGGGCTATTGTAAGAAGAATTGGAAAATAAATAAATAAATTAATTAATAATTGAATAAATGCATCCAGATGTGCAAAGCCGAGGCATATCCCAGAATATCTCCAGTTGCAAATGCAACCCAAGGAGCTCTTAGTTAGTATTGCCTGTATGTGCATGTTTTAAAAATGGCACCTTAAAACTGTCAACACGCATGGAAGGAACTCTGGTGCAAGAGGCAAAGGTGGCTAAAAATAGACCAGCTCAGATAGTGCCCGTAGTAACGGAATGAACAGGGCTTTCTGGGGAACTACACACGAATTTCAGCTGGTTACTCTGCTGACATACAGTATATACTGTAGATCACCAAACTAAATATCATTTGCTATTGTAAAGCAAACCCTTCATTTCATTTAAATAAGTTACAAAAGTAAATGATGTCAAGATTTTTAGTCATACAGTATAGGTGGTCATATAATAAATTGTATTCATTCTAAATAAATAATGGCTCTATTTTATTGCATTTTTCAGACATCTCAATCTGGCATATTTTCCCCCCGTTGGCTATAACCAAAAACTTATTTGAGAATGTAGCACTTTTTTGTTTCTAAGTTTTGATCTGACAAAATGCAATGTGGAAAACAAGCAAATGACATTGTTTCCTGTTGCATGGTTAGTGAAGACTTCTTGCGGGAAAATCTAGGGCTGCTGTGAATGGTTTAATTGTGTTTGATGGAATTTTTGGAGAATGTTGAAAACAAAAATTCATAGTCCATGTCCGTGTCATCAACTAGTGGAGTCTTAGAATTGCTAATAAGCATTACTGATGATGCTGATAATGCCTTGTAAGTTATACACATTTTTGGTTGTTTATGATTCTTATTATATTTAAATAGCTTAGTTATTAACAGGGACTTGTAAGTCATAAATCTTAAAACATTTCCTTATTCCAATTTGTTGCAAGTCTGACTCGCTACAAAAACACAATCAAAGCATGACTTTTCTATATATATATATTTTTTTCATTAAAACATACATACAACCAACCCATTATTTCTACTAAATTGCATATATACTGTACATGGGCACAATGATTGCAGTCTAATTTATGCTTCTCGTCAACCTGGATTTATAGTGTTTTGCAAAATAATACCAAAAAAAAAAAAAAAAAACAGCTGATATGTAAAAGAAGTTTGAAATAATCTTTTGTCGTTCATGCTTTTTCCATGCTCGTGAAAATATTCCCTTTGAGTATTTACATAATGTCTTTGCTAATGCTATGGCATATTTTGGTGTTTCCCAATCTTTTTTGTGTAGCTCCAGTCTGACCTGGAGATTTCTCAGCTCCTGTCCTAACTGGTATTAACTTAACTGGTATCTTAAATGATTTTCTCACAATTGGATTATGTGGAAATAGAAATGCAAAGCCATTTACACCTTCATTTTGAAAGCACCTCCAGTGACCATTTGCGATTAGATTTCATACTGTACATAAGGTTTTTTTTTTTTTTTTTCTGGAGGAAGCGTGTCATAATCATTTCCTTTTACAGTACATCAGCAATGCACTGAATTAGTTTTTCCAGGCAGTATTGTCCCACAAATTCTCACGTACAGTACATGCGCAAGTTGTTTCGAATGTTGTGAACATGTGTTTAAAAACAAATGGATGATGAGATGAAGAAAGAGGCGGTGAAAAGCAACTGTTGTAAGAGCAACATCTTTATCCGTTAACCTTGAAATGGATTCAGTCGATCAGTGTGATCCCCAAACAATCTTGCAGTAATGATGCATTTTCAGGGCAACGACACTGTGGATTAGATGGACCTTTATCACTGTCTGGTATTTCATCTCAGCTCTTTGTTGTTGTGCCATAGATGATGATGTGATGAAAGTCAGTGTACTTGAATGTTTCTTTTTTTTAGTTAAAATTCATAGAGATATGTGGTTAAAGTTGCATAACAGTAGTCCGTTGTTGGAACAGCCCATAAAATCTCCAGCTTGTCCACAACCGTGTGTCATGGTCGGATGATACCCATACCTCATCAGCATAATTAGAATCTCTACACAATGAAAAGCCCTGACATCTGAAGGTTAAACATGGCGGTAGATCAATATTGCTTTGGCTTTGTAGGTGGCGGCCTGGAGACTTTTGTGAACATGAACAGCAGCATACAGCAAATTTTACCAGGAGCGAGTTATATTAACCCAACACTGGAATTCCAAGAGGTTACAGCATGGCCATGGATTAACTTTGATCTTTTGGAAATGTATTCAAATGAGCACAAAAGTGGTTGTAAGGAGACAAAAATCGATATTTTCTCTGTAGGTTTGTGACCAACTGCGAATGAAATAAAAGTCAGCAGTCCACATGTGCAACCTTAAGAATATGAAGTATATGAAATCACTATTGTCTGTAATAGTGAACGTCTTAATCTGATTTCATATACTAAAGCAGTTTTAGCGAATAATAATAATAATAATAATAATAATAATAATAATATTAAAACTTTAAACACTAGATCTGTGGTTCAGTAGACATCATCGGATGTTGTTTTGACACTGATATACTGTAAATGTTACCAGAAATGAATGTAAATGAATTAAATTCTGCATACAGACAGAGGAAATTGAGATGATGAAGCCTTTATCACTCGTTAAAGTCACACAGTCTCAGCCTCTGTATTAGCACTGATCTTATTATCGTAATTGTTATTCGCTTGAGAAATGTTCTTGGACTTGTAGAGCTCAGTTTCATCGGGCTTGTTAGAACCCATCTCCCACTCCAAGTGTTAATTAGATTCTGAGATTAGCAGCCCTAATGATGCTGCCTTAAATAAGATTTTGCGTCTCCTATTAGATTAAAAGGAGATCGTTCGTTTGGATGCAGTCAGTATCATGACATTATTGACACATCTATGCATTCAGTCCACATGCTATAGAGGGAATGCTATGGATCTTTATGCTCGGCCTGTTACTGTAGCTCTCAAGATTGTAACTGACTCTGTAATATATTCTGTATTTGATGGGCAGATGGACAAATAGATATGGGATCCAAACATAGTCGTCCTTGCTTGTTGGAGCCTAACGGATGTTGCATGAAATCAGGGTTTTGTAAAATTGCATCATGAGAAGATGTTATTCCTGTCCAAGGGCAGAATCGCACAGCAAGAGATGCAAGATTCACAGTACTACACACACATACAATACTATACATATACATATTTGAACTTTTCAGTTTTTGTCTATTTCAATTGAGAGTCCCAGCAGCACCCAGTAAAAAAAAGGACTTGGTGATCAGTACTGATTCATCCACCATAGTGACTCACTCAGAATGACTGGAAACATTCATGAACAAAATCCTTCTAGTTCGAGTAATCCTTTATGAAATGTTTCTATAGATGTATATAGAATATGAGCCAAATATAAAATGAAAATGCAGTAAAAGTAAAATACTGTACATGCAGAAAGTTCAATCAACAAACAAGTGCTGATTTTATGAATTATTGTAACTGTATGTACAGGTATATCTTACTTAATTCGTTTTTAGATTCAATCTTTTAAAAAGTATATCACTTGCAATAATCCACACAGTATATATACAGTAAGACATTATTATAAAAGATGCATACTAAACCAGGGTTGTGTAATCTTATTCATGTAGTGGCCCCTGATTGGTGTGGATGAAAACCTCATCTATATAGATAAAATTTAATACCTAGGTACAAAAGACATACCATTAAAGGTCCCACACCAGCAATAAGCAGACGTATGGTTTGGAACCTTTATTTCAGAGAGTGTAGAGAACTTATTTTTACATCTTTCTATCGATGCTTGTAATGACTTCAATGAACATGACATGAACCCTTGTTTAGGCTCAGAGGGTTAGGGCTCTGAGTTACTGATCAGTGGTTCAAGCCCCAGCTCCACCCAGCTGTCACTGTTGGCCCTTAACCCTCTCCGGTCTAATAGTGCCGGATCCTGGGTGACCCTGTGCTCTGACCCCAGTCTCCAAGCTGGGATATGTGAAGAAAATTATTTAGATGTGTATTAATGTATATGTGACAAAGACAGTCTTAGGTAATTAGGCTTCAAAAGTAGGTTGCGTTCAATGACGTGATACTGTATATATATACACACACACGTGGACAAAATTGTTGGTACCTTTCCCCATCTGTTATATACCTGTATGTATGTATATATATATATTATATATATATATATATATATATATATATATATTACACACACACACATACAGGTATATACACATACAGGTATATAACAGATGGGGAAAATACTGCCAAAACGAAACGAAAACTAAAGGCATTCCCCGGAAAAGGGAATGTTTACAGACTTTAATTGCGAATGCAGTTTCCCCAGCAGTCATGGACTTCTGTTATATTGTGTTGCCATCAACCATAGAAATGATAGAGGTGTTGATGCACTATGGACTTTATTTTGTATTGTTTTAAATGTTTCTTCTGGTCTTATGGTGTCATTTTTAGACTTTTGTGTGCGTGAATTTTTTTTATTTGTTTTTTTTTTACGCTGCCAGTGACTCTCTGCAAAAAACAACCAAAGCATGATTTGCAAAATCATTCAAAATCCAAAACAATTTTGATATATGTTGGCATGTGTTTCATTCAACACCACAGAAAAAAAAAAAAAAACTGGCAAAAATATTATAATAAAAATGTAATACTTTTTTTTCTTCTTTTGAATCTTACAGCTGCCAAAATGGATTTATTTTCATTTTGAAGTCAAATCATTCATATGTTTAAAATAAAGATTAACAGAAACAAATCTCTAAGCACTATTCATTGCCCATTTACGGAGCAACGAGCAGTAGACCTCTTCCCTCCTAGTGGATTTCATTCCTTATACAGTACTGTATATCATTCAAAGTTGATTTCTAAACTATTGTAATAAAAAAATGCAACCCAGCTTCAAGATTTTTGAGGGGATTTACAGCATAATTCAGTCTTTACCTGAAACATTGAGAAATTATCCAATTTTGCGACCGGTGCATGGAAAGCTTAGACATTTCATGCTGTTTTCATCTAGTCATAAAGAATTTAGGCTCCTTTGACACTAGGCATGACTGAGTCTTACCGTGCCTGGAAATGATTGCCCCCCTTCCATCCTCCACCGCTGGTCAGCTTTCACATTATTATTGGATGCACTTGTGCAAGCATGTTCTCAGATGCAATATGCTTTTGTACCTTTGTACTTTGTACCATAGGATTTCACAGGACACAAACAGCACTGATGAGATCACATTCTAATCAGAAATCCACTTCTGTGATCCGATATGGTTGGCCCTCACATTTGCTTTGAGCCGTACCCCATGCCATGCTTTTTGTAGCAGAGCACTTTTTGTAGATACAAGCACGGTTTGCTGATTCGTGCCCAGGCACAGTATGGAGAGTTCACATTAATTAAACATAGAGAACTTTGGGTCATGTGTGGTCCAGTCTGGAAGTCCATGTGAAAGCACCGTTAAACCATCACCACCAAAAAGCAGAAAAGTAGTAGGCTTGATAATGCCATAAATCGTTTTTTTTTTTTTTTTTTCTTTTACAAAAGTATTTTAGCAGTAAACTTGAGGATACTTCTCAATATTTGTCAGTTTGTTTATTTATTTTCCAGAATATTTAATCGAAAAATCATGCCTCCTAGCTGGAACACAGTTGAATATCTAGACTTCAACTATTCCCTTGTTGTCTCATTTCAACTTCAACTTTTTAGTATTTTTTTTCCATAGACCGATAGTAATCATTTCAAAAATCCTGCAAGATTAACAGAAGTTTCAGTAACACTGTTGATTCTACTCACATGTAATCTATATGTTGTTAAATGGCAGAAATAATACCTTTTAAATGTTGTCGTTCCAGACTTTTAAGTTTACTTATCAGGCAAGCAATAATCTTTTTTCCCTTTTTTCCCTTTCATGTTTAGCAAACATGTGGAGAAAGAATATTTTTATTCCAGCAAAAGAGAAATAATTGGAAGTGTTTCTATGGCTAATATTTATTAATTGAATAGATTGTCAATGGTTTACACCAACCATCAATTTTTAATTGAAAGTTCATTTTGGTTGGGACGGGTCAGGTTCCAACTGAGGTGGTTTTACATGATGTAGTTTTATTCTTGTTGGGACTATTATTCCTATTATTAGTGGAATATTAGTGTCCATGTACAGTAAACGCACCTGCTGATACGTTCTTTGTTCATACAGGGTTGATCTAATTCACTGAATCACTGGTCTTGTTTGTCTTTTATTACGGATTAGTGTTTCTTTCAAATCGTGAATATAAAACATAGGAGTTCAATAATGGAAATATTGGTGCAATAATGGAAATATTTAACGAAGTGATTAAAACTTGTCATCATAATCTGTATATAAAACTGTAGTTCTGGACTGTATGATTCCAGTGAGTGATTGTACATGAATTTACACAAACTTAGAAGCTCTCATACGAAATGAATGCTTTTCCCCAACTAACCAGATTTCCACGAACACCACACAGTTATTGTTTAAAAGCTCTAGCAAATGATTGGCGAATCAATTCATTCTTATCCAGCTGCATAAATTAAGCACAAAGGATTTGTCGAATGGTTTCAGAGAGCTCTTGGCTGAAAAGGCGATTATAATTAGGATTTTCTGATCCTTATCAAACTTTCATGCTGCAAATCCATTACGCAGTCATAAACAACCGTACCTAAACAATGCTATAATGGCGTCGTTTTAAATAGCACAAAAATTTCAATGGAAGAAAAGTCTCTCTTAGAGGAAGTGGCTGAGGCGACGTAAGGAAGTGTTTATTTCTGAGTCCGACTCATGAGACCGGACCGACGTCACCATGCAGTAATCAGAACTGATAGAGAACACTTAAAAGCGTGTTAGGTTTGACCCCATTACCCAGAGAAGAACTGGCTCGGGTCTAACGAGGAATCATTCCATGTAATTTATTTAGGCTTCAATTCACTCCTCCTGCTGAGCAGCAGCCCAGTTAATGAGTAGAGACGCATTTCAAGGGGGGGAGGAGTGATATAAAAAGGGGAAGAGGTGGATGAGATCTTTACATTTCCCGGTTGAAGCCAACTTCAGGAAAAAAAAAAAAAAGAAAAAACCGACAACAACAATTTCTATTTTAGCAGTGCATCTTAAATGCTCGCTCCTTTAAAATGTCATTTGATGATGGAAGTGAGAGGGCAAGGCGACTAAAGCAGAATGTCAGCCGTAATCGCAGAGGCCCGGCGGGGTGGAAGGGCAAAATGAATCAGTGGAGAATTGAAGCAGACAGACAGACCTCCTGCCTACCAGTCCATTACCACTTCATCACTAGTCTTATCTAACATTATTATGCAAAGGCCACGCTGTTCCTGAACACTCATCTTTGAGAGCGAAAACAATTTTATCACAAGATTCCAGGTAAAAGTCTTGTGTAACGCGAGTTAATAATAATCAGCAGCTTTTTTTTTTTTCTTTTATTCTGACCAAAGACAACAGCTCTGCATCCAATTTCAATTGGATAGCATATCTGTGGCTGATAAATTAGCTCAAGGGTGATAAAAAAGATCTGACCTCTTCAACTGGTCGATCCCAGTCCTGATGCAGCCTAGCTGAGTTTTTGAACTAATGAAATCTATATAAATGGAAGGAAATGTGCCAGGTCACATCACTGCATCTAGAGCTTTTCAGACAAATATAGTCACTTAACAAAGCCAATCGACATGAGTTTTCCGAGTATAGACATGCGGAAGACACCAATGACCATAATGCACCTACAATCCATGAAAATCATCATGAAACACAAACAAACTCGTGACACACAGCACGGCTTATTCCAAAAAAAGACAAGTAGACTATGAAAACTGAACCTTCAAAGATGAACGGACAGATCAATGTATGTTTATTCTTCCTGCGGGGAGTTTAAATATCTCAGTCTCATATGTTCTGAACCTGTGGTGCTAAGAAAAAGCAGCAACGTAAGAGTGCAATTACTGTATGAGATAAAACAGGGGTCATCAGAGCAAACATATCTGCCGCTGTCCGAGGAGAGGGCATGTAAAATACCCAATGTTATGCACTAAAATCAAAAGGTTGATTAGAAGTAAAGTTATGAGCAGTTACATTATGTGCCAGATTATGTCACAGCATCATGCAAAACTAGATGGACAGAATTTTATGAAACTTTGTTTCTGAGGATCAGCCTGCACCATAAGTGAAATTGAAATGTTGAGTAAAAGTGATGTTATGAACAGTTATGTGATGGGTTTAATACTCTACTTTAAAATAAGCTACTAATGAGCTACTACTTGCTCAATGTAAACACACACATGCAGAAATAAGTATTAATTAGAGAAGCTAAACTGAATATTTTTTAGTTCACATTTTTGTGGAACAAATCATCTGAGTTCCCATGATTTATTGTGGGGAAATTTGCTTTGGATTACAAGCAACTTTCCAGAATTTTACTGTAATTTCTTTGTATTAAAACATTCTGCCGTACAGAAAGGCAGGCAGACATTTACGTGAGCTTTAACCTGAAATAATAATATCACTGATGACATTAAAGCTGATTAGCTTATTTTAGATTTACTGTAATCTTTTAACTATTTCTACAAACTCTTTTCCTGTTAACGATGGGTAATAACGCTAATAAAGACATAAAATGAAGCAGTATCCTATAAGCAAGTATGTGATTATAATGAAAACTAGTGTAGGCATAGGGTGAGTAACTTTCTGTTAAATATTCTTTTCGTCGAATTTAATCACATTGTCCTAGTCATTGTCATCTAAAAATCTCTTATGCAGTACTTTAAGTTACAAATGCTTTAAGTTCCTGAAAAGAATCCTATGCCGTGGTTGCTGATGATGTCATCGAGTATGTTCAGTGGGAGACTTCTGTTGCAAAGCTGCTTAACTCACAGTCTGAGAAAATCCCTTGTCCTCAGGGTAATACAACTTTTCAACACCTCTGTAAAGACTCATGGGAACACGGATTAGGAGCTCTAGGCTTAAGGCTCTGTGACATACTGTACATCTCAGTGCTACCCACATAACTCTCTCATCTTTTCGCTTCAGGTGTCTGAAGCTCTCAGGTTTACACATTTTGCCAATAGACCCAGTCACTTTTCCTGCTGCTAATTTGCACAGTTATTATTTTGTCATTGATACAAGGGTGAGTCAAAAAATATCCGCACTCTGGTTATATTAAAACATCTGTTGGCTGCACTTGACTGTCTTATCTAAAAGCAGAGGACTGATGTCCAAGGGCATCGTGATCTTGCACGATGATGCACGTGCACACACTTCTGTCAACTCTCTGCAAAAACTTCATTTGCAGGTGTTAAAGCATCCTCCCTATAGTCCTAATCTTGCTCCATCTGACTTTCATCTGTTTGGCCCGCTGAAAGCTTGTTGACAGACGGACAAT
This sequence comes from Clarias batrachus, assembly GCA_003987875.1. Lineage (NCBI taxonomy): Eukaryota > Metazoa > Chordata > Actinopteri > Siluriformes > Clariidae > Clarias > Clarias batrachus. The sequence continues at coordinate 12,677 of QMIH01000313.1, forward strand.
CTGCATTAAAAAGCAAGAACTATATGTTAAAGAATTATATACTTATCTTTTATAAAAGGTCATTAAAATCAATTCCAGTGTGCAGATATTTTTTTTTGTTTCACCCTCGTAGAATTACATATCAATGAGTGTACTGCATTTCATTTCATATTATATTCCTTTCTCTTTGTCTTCATTTTTTTTTCTTATTTTACCATATTGATAACAGTGACCTATACTTGCATTTTATATTTTTATATAAAACACACACACACACACACTTACTATATACATGTAAATATTCTTGTGGTTTTAAATTTCAACTGGATGTGTCTCTACAGTGCGACATTTGGAATGTTCTTCAGGGTTAATAATCTATCCATCTAAAGCTACTCTAGCAACCGATTCAAGCTAGGAAGTGGAATTTTACATTACAAACACATATAAGTGTTTCCTATATAAACACTCTTGGAACTTCACTTGACCAATCATATTAGGTGACCAGAAGTGCATGTTGTATAATGTAGACCAGCTAATGAATGCATTAAAATGAACTTGATATCAGCAACTTTCAGTTCTCTAAACATCTGAACAGCTTGGTTTCTGTAGCAGATCCTTTATTATCTAGTCACATGCATTCATGTAAATTGTTTAGCTGAAGGCAGTTCTTCAGACCAGACACGAGCTTGTGCCTAGACTCTATAATAAGAAGCTTAATAGTATGCATATATAGCAAAGATGCATTGTGCATGGACAGTCACACTATTGCTGACACATCGTTGTTTCAATCATACTTTTTCTGTCATACCGACATATGCATAGTGCAGTTACCAAGCACATTAACAGAAAGTGAAATGGAAGGACAACAACATGTGGTAGAAAAAGGTGCACAAGTAACAGGGATAACCGCAGCCTTGAGAGGATTGTGAAACGAAGCCCATTCAAGAATTTGGGGGAGATTCACAAGGAGTGGACAGCAGCTGGAGTCAGTGCTTCAAGAGCCACCACGCACAGACGTATCCAGGACATGGGCTACAACTGTCGCATTCCTCGTGTTCAGCCATTCTTCAACCAGAGTCAATGTCGGAGGCGTCTAACCTGGGCTAAGGACAATAAGGCCTGGACTGTTGCTCAGTGGGTCAAAGTCCTCTTTTCATATGAAAGTATATTTAGTTTGTAGTCAAACCGCAGAGGTGAGATAGGGGTATAACAGCAGGAATAACAGAGGGGGCGGGTTATCGGGGGCGGGGCTTGTAGGACGCGTTAGATTACTCGTTACATCAAAAAAGGAATCAGAGTACTCTAACTCATTACACTGGTTATAACATTTATGGTGTAAATAAGGAAGGAATAATGTATTATACTATAATTTATGAATTTGGCAATTTTTTTAATCAATCTATAATACCATGCAGTCATAAAAAAAAGAACAAGTCTGGCATTCTAAAACCCTCCAACTAGAACCCTGAGATAGCTTAGCTACCTTTGAGGTAAACCTACACTTTATAGTTTAAACTGCCGGTTTAAGTGCTCAGTGCCTCATCCTTACATAGATGTAAATCAGTGTGCTCATCATTTGTTCTCCTTGTGTGTTGATCAGTTTGTGGCTCAGCCGAACTGTCAGCAGCTCCTTGCTTCACGATGGTACGATGAGTTCCCGGGCTGGAGAAGGCGCCACTGGGCTGGCAAATTCATCACGTGCATCTTCATCGGTCTCCTCTTCCCCCTCTTCGCCATTTGCTACCTCGTGGCGCCCAAAAGCCGCATCGGCCTCTTCATCCGCAAACCATTCTTCAAGTTCATCTGTCATACGGCTTCCTACCTGACCTTCCTCTTCCTCCTCCTTCTGGCCTCGAGGCACATCGCTCCCTCGGGGCATGACCGCCAAGGTCCCATGCCCACCCCTGTCGAGTGGATGATCCTCCCGTGGATTATAGGTAAGGCATCATCTTTAATGTCTAGAACAACCAAAGCAGGCATCATCTCATTTAGATGAAATTTAAATCTGTTTAATGTTCTGAAATTGGATTTAAAAAAAAAAAAAAAAAATCTGTGAGGAGACTTTTTTTTCGCACTATTTTTTTTTTGTTTGCACTTTTTCTGACTTTTCAGCTAGGGAGTAGTACTTAAATGTAAATGTAAAAGTTAAAGTATCAAAGTAATCAAAAGTACTTAAACATCAAAAGTGTATAAGCTCAGTGTAGCCTTCAAAAGGTAGAAGAGTGATTTGCAGAGTGGCAAATAAAAAACTAAAATCACAATCACAATTACATATAATAATCAGCAGGTGGCTGGTATTACCACCTCAAATGCTAAACACCTGTATGATTATGTAATGAAATGCCATGCACAAATGTAGTTAAGTAGAAAGTACAGATATTTGTTGTAGAATGTACTGAAAGTACTGAAAACTGTTCTTACAGTAGGTACAGAAACAAACTAAATGTACTTAATTACCTTCTACTACCGCTTACGTGAGAGAACAAGGTAAATGTTAAAAGCGCCAGTGTTAATAATCCTAAAATATTAATAGTAACCTGAATTTTTTTCTTTGCGTAATTTATTTGGATGTTTTCACAATGTTTTAATTTTTTTTTTTTACATTTACATTTTCCTTTTAATTTTAATAATAATGAGTTCATTGTCATTCTAAAAAGATACAAATTACATAAATAAAAGCAATAAATAAAGACAAACCAGTTCCATCATTTCATTAGTTCCCTTGCACTATTTTCATAAATTCTTTCATAAATTAAAGTTATATAAAAAAAAATGTCTGCATATTTCATGCACAACAGTCGATTGAACTTTTGCATTTTTTATTTGTGGTACTTTTACCAAGCATATCCTTAAGGCTTTATTTTTCTCTTGCATGTTTTGTCATGCCTCTTTGCATTATAAACCAGAATTTGACAGTTCATCGACCTCAGGTTATACTTTTGACACTGTCATTCATTATTAATATTTAATAATAATAATAATAATAATAATAATAATAATATTATTATTATTATTTATTTATTTACCGCCTTTATCTCCTAGTTTAAAGCCTACTTATATCAAAATGTCTTTGAAAGCGGTTCAGGCTCTAATTCAATAACCCTTGTGGCTCTTTCAATAGGTTTCATATGGACAGAAATCAAACAGATGTGGGATGGTGGATTACAGGATTACATCCACGACTGGTGGAACCTTATGGATTTTGTTATGAACTCTCTCTACTTGGCAACCATTTCCCTGAAGTTAGTCGCTTATATAAAGGTATGTTGCGTTACAAGAATCAGAGCCAGTGCTTTGCTGGCTAGTGACCCAGATAGCGAATGAGTGATGACCCAGTGGCGGCCCAAAACTTACCACATTCATCTGGCGTACATACGGCCATGAGATCATCAGCATCGAGATTCCAGGACGCAACCGCAGCTTAGTCTGCATGAAATAGACCAGAACAGTCAACAGGACTGCTTTTGGCCTAATTTAAAATGCTGTATGTGAAGCAAACATTGCAGCGGGAGCACAGATTTTCTTTTGATGTGAACAGACAACAAACCTCAACATTAATACACTAAGTATCAATAACAAATTAATTACATTGCAGAATAAATCAAATAACCAAATAATGTTGAAATGCATTACAGTACATTAACTAATGTTCATAAAAGGTGTGCATCAGTACTGATACTGATATTTTGGATCTTGGTCTGATCCTTTGCTCATTTACAGTACATGGACAGTACTAGTGAGAATTTCCACAACATGAATGTCCTCTTTTTATTGTAAAGTACCTTGGTCATGCAAATGAACAGACACCACGAAAAGGACAGTGATCTAGATATTTTACAAGCAATCATACAGTAGCAGTAAAACCAAGCGGACTACAAGGTGTTCTTTAAAAAAAAAAAAAAAAACAGTGTTGTGAAAGAAATTGGTTTGCACCTCTTACAATGTATTCTTTATGATTGACTTTGTTCAGTCCTGGATAACAAGGGATCGTGATACAATGAAAAACATGCTTTATTCAAACAAATGTCAGTTGATACACATGTTTGCATATTTGTTACTGTTGAGAAACTGTACACAGGCTAAAGCAGTATAGACGATGAGTGAGTGAGTGAGTGTTCCTTCAGTGATCACTAGAGTAGTACTTTCAACAACATATACTGAATATATATATATTTATTTATTTATATATATATAAGGTGTATGTGTAGTGGACTGCAAACTGCACTAGAGCCACATTCTCAGGTGAAAGCTGCATAATAAATGTACAAAAGATAAACATTTTACTAAGAAGGAAAAGGACAACCTATTATTAACCCTTTTTATTGAAATTTGCAGGACATTGAAAACATATTTATACTTAAGCATAAGTTTCCAATGTCAATGTTTCCAAAGTCCATTTTAAGAGTAAAGAATATGATTATTATTAATTAATTAATTAATTAATCATGGTAGAAATGATAATACCATTCACACAAGCCTTTCTGATCCATGACAGTGCAATGACATTACACCCAGGGACGATTGGGAAATGTGGCACCCCACGCTGGTGGCCGAGGCTGTGTTCGCCATCGCTAACATCTTCAGCTCTCTGCGCCTCATCTCTCTCTTCACCGCCAACTCCCACCTAGGCCCGCTGCAGATCTCACTGGGCCGAATGCTGTTAGACATCCTCAAGTTCCTTTTCATCTACTGCCTGGTGCTTGTGGCATTCGCCAACGGCCTCAACCAGCTCTACTTCTACTACGAGACTAAAGGCCATAACTGCACGGGCATCCGCTGCAAAGATCAGAACAATGCTTTTACAACGTTCGTCCCACCTATCTGTTTAACTCAAAAAGAACAAATGCATGAATTAGAGTTGGTGGTAACACTTTATTTTAAAGAACACATTGAGAAGTAACTATGTACATGTTCTAAATCTAATAAAGTCCAAATCTGACACATATACAGTACATGGCGTAAGTGGTTGTCTAACTTAATCATGGTTTAGTATGAAGTATATGCTCCCTTATAGAAAAGAAATATGGCGTAACATTGTAAATATAATGTAATATATGTTAAATAACACATTTACATATATAGGAAACTAGTGCTTATATTTATTAATATTTTGCAATATATGGATAGACCACGTATATATATATACACAGTACTGTGCAAAAAGTCTTAGACGCCATATTATCTGTAGTACAAATTTTGTTATATAAGTTTATTATATCTGCATTATTATGTACAAGACCATTTCCTACAAGGATACACTAACATTAATGAATAAATAACATTACAGAAGAATATTTGCATGTCTGTAAAGAAAGCGACATACAGTACAGACCATAAGTTTGGACACACCTTCACATTCAAAGAGTTTGAATTTGTATTATGGCAAGAAAAAAGCAGCTAAGTAATGAAAAACAAGCGTCCATCATTACTTTAAGAAATTAAGGTCTGTCAGCCCGAAAAATTGGGAAAACTTTGAAAGTGTCCAGACCAGTGACAGACCAGTTTTCAGATGGGACAACAAAAAAAAAATCAACAATGTAGACTCCAAAATAGAAAGGGCCGAGTGTGACAAAGTTTTCAAAAGCACTCCTTATATTCTCCAGCATGCTCAGTAAAACCTAACAGCTGTTTTACTCAGAATACCGCACACATCTGTATCGAACACTACCGCTTATGTTCAAGCAAAGAGTTTCCACACCAAATATTGACAGTGTTTATAATGGTATTACTTAGTGCTTTTTATAGACGTTTCTTTTAATGTAGAAATTTTTCATTTGAATGTAAAAAGCATCAGTGCATATGGCTTTTGTTTGGATGTTCCCAAGACTTYTGCGCAGTACTGTAAATAAAACAGCTGTTAGGTTTTACTGAGCATGCTGGAGAATATGAGTTCTTTTGGTAACTTCGTCACTCTCGCTCCTTTACTATTTTCATACAAAACCCAGGAGTCGACATTATTGATTTTTTTTTTCTTTCCCATCTGAAATCTGGTCTGTCATGTAATATGTCGCTTTCTTTCAGATATTCTTCTGTAATGTTTTTTATTTATTATTTTTTGGAATTTATTAATTCTTTGGAATGGTCTTGTATAAATAATTTAATATATTTCTCAATTTATTAAAGGCGGCAAATCCTTATATATTTTTCAATATGTTGTAATCTAGTAAAACAATATATTATTCTGTATATTGTGAATATATTTTTGAATATGAATATATATATTTTTCTGGTTCATTATTAGTAAGTATTAGTTACTATAGCAATGAGGGATATTAACATTATAAACTCTTTGCACTTATGAGTAGATCAGAACACTAAATAATTTCATATGTTAACAGTTAATAGAGAGAGAAATATAAAAACTTTTCTGTGCATAAGGGCTTAGTGTGGTGGATATTCACACATATGAATTAGGACTTGGCAGACAGTGATGTGATCCATGAATAATTATTAAAGGCTTCATATCACAGAACCACTAGTGCCCAGATAGCCACTCTCAACTCAACCAATACCATACTTTACTTTAGACGGTGATGGAGAGGTAGAAATGATACTTCCTGAATAATTATAAACATCATGTGTTCCTTAAAATAAAGTGTTACAGAGTTGGTTGCTTCTAACTCATTTCTCTGCTTATAGGTTGTTTGAAACATTGCAGTCTTTGTTCTGGTCCATCTTCGGTCTCATCAGTTTGTACGTGACCAACGTCGAACCTGACCACAAGTTCACAGAATTCGTAGGAGCCACAATGTTCGGCACGTATAACATCATCTCCCTGGTGGTGCTCCTCAACATGCTCATCGCCATGATGAACAACTCGTATCAGCACATTGCAGTAAGTCCCTATCTCAGGACTCATTTTATTGCCTTGACTTATTGCCTACTTCTATTGAATGAGCTGAGTTCGACCAGGATGACTGTTCTCCGAGATGATTTACCAAAGTCTTTATTTGCTATAGGATCATGCTGACATTGAGTGGAAATTTGCCAGGACTAAGTTGTGGATGAGTTATTTCGAAGAAGGAGGCACCCTGCCACCACCGTTCAACATTATCCCCAGCCCCAAATCTACGTGGTACCTCATTAACTGGATCAAGATTCATATTTTCGGAAGGAGGTTGAGGAGTACAGAAACGTTTGGCGCGTTGGGGGTGAGCTGAATATTATTATTATTTAATTTTAAATAAAGTAATTGAAATTTTTCTCGGCTTGCTCATCAGGGACAATCTTATCATTTTGATTCATACACATTGCATAAAAACTTACTTCTTTTTATTGTGTAAAGCTGCTTTGCGACAATGTCAATTGTTAAAAGCGCTATATAAATAAAATTGACTTGACTTGAAATTTGAATACACTAGAGATGCTTTGTATAGAGGGACGATCATCATGTATTGTACATTATTAATAATTTATATCATAATCCCCGGTATCGTAATTGGATGCAGAGGAAAATACTGTAAGTAATAAATGAACCGAGCTCTTGTATTTGCATATCTAAATTTATATGTTCTGCTACTTTTCAAAAAATGACAAACACCAGGCAAATCCTGGTTTAATCAGTTTTCATGTTTCAAACTGAAAAATGGTTGACAGCTGGACTGTGACTCCTCTTCATGAGGAAAATGCGGGTGCGAGCTGATTGTAAATAACCAGTTGTCAGTTCCTGTCAGGAGTGATGAAACACCTTCTAATAAAGACTACACCATCCAGTTTTCACACCATAAGAGATGGAAAACATGTGCGGCAAATAACTACACGTTCTTATTTTCTTTTAGAGGAGGGCTGCCGAAAAAGTACGACTTAGTCACCAATATCAGGTTCGTTAAAACCATTACTATAAAAACAATTGATGTTGATCTGGCTCTGGATGATTATTTATTTTTTTTGCTTGCTTTTATGTCATTATTTAAACAGGAGGTTCTGAGAAACCTGGTGAAGAGGTATGTAGCAGCGATGATCAGAGATGCCAAGAAAGAAGAGGGACTCACCGAAGAAAACTTCAAGGTAGAAAAAGAACGCTTTTTATGAATCCTCTTTAATGAAAAGCATATAGTGATGGAATTATTTGATTATACAGTGGTACCTTGAAACACAAACGAATTTGGAAATTTTTCGCTTTAAGGACTGAAATTTTGCAAGAAATTAGTTTTGGCATACAAAGCATTTTCGGCATACGGTTAAGCGAACCTAGCGTCTGCAAAGTTGTGTGTATGTCCAGGAGCTGTTCAAAATTTGTTTGCATCTGTTGAAAGCCGATCGAAGCGAGTGATGACGTAGCACTATGGGGCCCAAAAATGTTAGCTAGGACAAAAAAGGTAGCAGGAAAAAAAAGGGAGCCGCTTTCAGTTAGCTTTTTAAAGCAGCCGATGCCAAGAGGAATCATAAATTAAGGTTAAGTGCGGCTTAATGTCTATTTATTTCATATTTTACTTTATTTTAAATGTTTTGATTATTTTATATGTAAAAATATGATTATAGTGTTGGAAAGGTGTAATACTGGTAATATGTTTGGGTGGCTGGAACGGATTATCTGCATTTACATTATTTCCTATGGGAAAATGCGTTTTGCAATAGAAAATCTCACCGTAAGAATTTGCCTCCAGATCTGATTAAATTTTTACTGTATGCCAAAATATGTCCGTATTGCCTAGGCGTAATGCCACAAATAATTTGTGAGTGTAAGCACCTGTCGAAAATACTAAACCACTAAGGGTTTCGTAAAAACACTAAGATCTTGCAAAAACATATACTTCTTTATAAAGAAAATCAGTAATAAAGATAATTTACAGTAAGTTCTGTTTTCATCCTCTATTTATAATAATTAATAAAAAATAAGTAATAATAATAATAATATCAATAATAATTAATGATAAATACTAAAGAATAAACATAATTTTTGTAATCAATCATAATGCAGAAGGTAGGCTTTCTTAACATTTGTTCTTTTTGATTATCTTCATAATTATCCAAATTTATGAATAAGTTAATAATAAGTGGTTTAGACTGAAATATTTTTTCTCCTCCCACCCCTAAGGGGCTCAGTAAGATAATCACTAAGACCATTTAAACGGCCCCAAAATGTTCACCAGTCAATTTTTGTTTCCTCTACAGGAGTTGAAGCAGGACATCTCCAGTTTCCGCTTTGAGGTGCTGGCAATGCTAAAGGGCAGTCGGACGTCTCTGCGCGGACGCAAAATGCTTCCAGGACCGTCAGCATCTTCACATCCGGGCTGTTTACACCAGTTCAAAATCAAGCCAGTTCCATGCGAGTTGAGCTCTGAACCTGTGCCGGATCCTCGGAGCTGCCTCCTCAACGGCTCAGTCGTGCCCCTGCCTGAAGCGTCTGCCAAAGCCAAGCACAGGAGTGACATTTCCACTGACTTTGATATGTTCCAAAATTCTAAGCGAAAGACAAATCACTGTTCCGACACAAACATCTATGCGGTTTTCGAAGACTGGGAATCAGAGATTGAGCAATTCGACTGTACGGAGTTGGATAAATGTGAACAGTCCCTGACTCAGAGACCTATGGATGATGGAAATGTGTCTAAGTCTGAGGAGGGAGCGGAACGCGAGCCAGTTCCATCTGAGACCGGAGATCAGATCTGCTCTCCTTCACCAACAAACACATAACGTGAGCGAGATGATGAGCGAGATCACCTTTTAAGGTCAGAATCAGGTCCCTTCTTGTGCTGGTGGGCCGAGGCATGCCGAGGTACAGTCGGGCCATGAGGTGGAACTGGCATACGTCTGAAAATAGATGTGCTTCTGATCTAAAGTCTCAGGGAAAGGCCAAAGCCTGTGGCATTTTTCTTCAGCAGTTCTACAGTATATACACGAATGAAGAGTGAATATCCAACAATTCAGGGCCAACACCGTGCTATTACATGCTGTGCATCTTTGTGGAAAATGCTTGTAAATCATGCGGATCTAAAGCAGGCTGCCTGATCCAGGAACAAATACCCTGTACTTTTCATTAAGCCTTATTGTTCATGCTTTTTTTTAAAGCATGTACAAACATAAAAGAACCTTTTTTTATTCTTGTCATTATTATTATTATTATTATTATTATTATTATTATTATTATTATTTTTTCATCTTCTGAGCATTTGAATAGTTAACTGGTTAAACATTGCCAAAAATTCAGATGCAGACATTTTCAGGCAATAACATTTACAAACATGGTTTTTAACCATTTCTCATGTAACATTTTGCAGCTTAGCATCACCTAGCACTGGCTCATCACAGCTACTTGTTCTCCACCCACTTGCTTTTTCTTTGCGCCGTAACCTTTATACAATGCATAAACCATGTAGACTAAACAACGCATCAATGCATATTTAAAGCTGTATTCAGAGTTGACTTTAAAAGATTAACGCAGAGAGAGTTGCCAGGTGATCTTGTGCCAAGCTTTAAAGGCATTTTTTTCCCTGTTGTTTTTTGCCTACTCCTTTCAAAAGAGAAACTTTACAACTGATAAAGGCAATATCATGGGTTTTGAAATATACTGAAGTGGAAAAGAAAGAGACAATCAAAATAAAGAACATAAAGATGTAGAAATGAACATGTAGAGTAAATGTGATAGTTTCCCAGTAATCAGTATGTACTGTGTACACAGTTTATATCTACGGTATGTACTGTACGTATGTATAATGTCACAGTAATTTAGTGAAACAGAAACTCAATTTTCCCAGAGCACCAAGCAAATTGTGAATCCCTTCAGGTTGACAGTCCTTAATTGTCATGTCCTAGTTAGGATAATTATGTTGATTCGCCATCTTTGCTAATTTGTTTTGATTCCTCTATTTAGTTTCCACCCACTGTAATAGGCTTCTCGTCTGCCATGTGCAAGCCCAAGGTTCGAGTCCCAGTTAACGCCCCACACCTAGACACTGTGGTTTGAGGGCAATCTTAGACTACGTTCACATTACATTCCAAATTGTCCCACTCTGATTATTTTAGTCAGATCGGATTTATATGTCATGACGGTTCACATTCATAATTACGAGTGACATTTATCTGACTCTAATGTGGACGCGTCTGTCCCCCGAAACGGCACACATGCTCACGTCGATACGTCGTTGGATCGTCCCATCTGGGGTAAAACATGTCATGAGTTTATGTCACCACTCATTCATTTCAAACAATGGATGCCTTTTGCTCTGGAGGACTGCAAACACTTAGCTGGATATATTTGTTGAGGTCCAGAAGAAGGAAGAAAGCCAGACGCCTCGCCACGCGAGAAAACTTTAGATGTTTTATCAGCTGTTGCTAGCACTGCCATGAAATCCCTGTCGCTCTGTCGGTTCTGACTAAGGTCAGCGAGCACCTTACTCATGTGCAAAAAGTCACATGAACACATGTCAGATATATATCCGATCTAGAACCACATATAAGTGACAGCCTGGGGGTTCGATTTCGGCCTTGGGTCTGTGTGCAGGAGTTTGCATGTTCATGCTTGGTGGGTTTCCTCCGGATACTCCGGTTTCCTCCCACAGTCCAAAGACAGATTAGGTTAATTGGAGTTTCCAAATTGCCAGTTGTGTGTATGTGTGTGTGTACCCTGTAATGGATTGGCCCCCTACCATGGTGTACCCCTGGAACCCAGGCCCCACACACCCCTGTACACAGGATAAAGCGGTAGAGATGATGAATTAATAAATATATAATAAAAAATATATGAATAGCTTAATATATGAATGTTAAACTAGATGCCCAGCAAAGCACACAAGACCAAAAAGTTGGAAAAGTTTTGCAGCTGTTCTTATGAATTTGGATAATTCATATAATTATGTATTCCTTAACTGCAGTTTTACATTATATTGAATATAATGCTGTTTAAAGTCAATGAAGCTTTTGGCCCATATTGCAGTTATAACTTTTAATGCAAACAGCACCAGTTGATTTGAATAGCTATATGCAAGTGAAATGAAGCCATGTACTGAGGACTGAGTACAGATATGCACAGTTCCAGTGTTAAATCCTCACTACATGTGCTTAACTCTGAATACAGGCCTCGGTGCAAAATCATGCATTTTTATCTACACTGAATATATCAAGCTCATCTTTTGTGCCCTTATATTATCATGCTCCTATTCTCACAGCAACTGTAGCACTGTATAACACCTGAAAGTTAGTCTACACAGTTCCATTTAGCATTATGAACTATACCTGGGTTTAGTATGTTATGCATTACATATTATACTCAATAAAAAAACCTAATAAATATTGCATCATATCATAAAGAAATGGGTTTGTGATTATATTATAATTTGTTTGCTCCAGTCGAGTGTCTGATCATGTCTTGACTCCTACTCTGAGACTCTAGACATACTAAAGATCCATATTTGGTAACGGTCCTTTTACAGTCCCCAAGATCTAGGTTTTAACAGGGTTAGTTTAGTTCTTGTTGCCTTTTTAGGATGAATAACACACAGGTACTGCAGATGTTATACAGTTTATCTCCATGCTTAAACATGCGGTATTACAGTGACATTTGAGGTGAGGATGTTTTTACATACCACTTTGTTACTCTAAATAATTATCCAGTTGAGGTGATTTGTATTCTGCCTACACTCTCTAAGGGTATTTTTATTAAAACGTTTTGGTACTTTCCAAAAAAAAAAAAATCTAGAAGCAGAGATTGTGCCACACACACTCACTCACACTCCTTAAAAGGAAGCATTGCACTGTTATTGTTGTTGTTTTTGTTGTTGTTGTTTTTAGAAAACCAAGTTAGAAAACACATCAGATCTGTTTTCTACCATTTAAATAAACTACTGTATAGAGTACATGTGCTTTATGGTGCAGCTTGCTCTAAATCTATAGATTTACTACCACCTGGTGGAAGCTGTAAAAATAGAGCTTTCCTGTAACGGACGGTTGGAACGCCAAATGGGAGTATTAATGTAGACCCACTCGCTTGCTCTCAAAAGAATTCTAAGAAAGTATCTTGACCCTTCCTGCAAAAAGTTGACTAATCCTACCTGCGTCCTCCGAAAATCTGACCGATTCCACAACTCATTTTTAAAGTCTGACACATCCAACCAACTTTTTTTTTTAAAAATGTGACCAATCCCACAGATGCCCTCAGATGGTTTGTCCAGTTCAGTCCGCTCCTAAAGAAATTTAGACCAAGCCCTATCGTTCCTTCAGAAAGTTGGACCAATCATCCAACTACCTCAGAACGTTTCATCAATCGTATTCATTCCAAAAGAAATTTAGACAAATCCTCCCACTTTTAAATCAAGGCCAGTGGTGGCTCAGTGTGTTAAGCCTCTGAGATATCGATCAAGAGGTTGGTGGTTCGAGCCCCAGCTCAGCCATGTTAACGCTGTTGGGCGGGCGAGCGAGCAAGGCCCTTAACCCTGTCTGCTCCGGGGGTGCTGTATCATGGCTGACCCTGCGCTCAGATACCGGACATGTAAAGAAAGAATTTTAATGTACTGTATATGTGACAAATAAAGGCTTAACTTAAATTTAAAAAACTTAAATTCAGAACATGCTCCATCAAACAATTGTCCTCTCCTTTGGACTCCTGTCCAAAGTTTTACTAATCCCGCCCACATCCAAAGAATTTCTGAGCAACCCCTTTTACTCCTTATAAATTCTGAACAATCACTCAATTCCTTGACTGTTCCTGAAGGAACTCTTCTTAATTCCATCTGTTCCACCCCAAAAGAAATTCTCACCAATGACTAATAATCAATCGTGCCCATTCATGAAGGAATTCTGTGCAGTCACACTTGCTCCATCAGAAACTCACCAATCACATCCTCTCCTTCAGAACGTTTAACTGATCCGACCTTCTTTTTTTTTTTTTTTTTTTTAGGAATTTTTACTAATCCTGCCTTTGGCTTTCAAAATGTTGACTTATCCAGCCTCTGCTTCAGAATGAATCGAATTCCACCTCGACTTTATAAAGTTTGAGCAATCCCTTCTTCTCCTTGAGAAAGTTTCCCCAGTCTCATCTTCTCCTTTGGACACTTTGGCCAATCCCACCATGTACTTAATAAGGTTTGACTAATCCCACCTCTATTTCAGAAAGTTCAACCAATCTCATTCTCCCCTTCTGAAAGTATCTGAAAATGCTCTCATTTTGAAACATCTTTTCTTTCATAAAGTTTGACCAATTACACCCTGTCTGTTAGAAATTGATTCCTTCTGCTGCAGAATTTTTGACTAGCCWASTGTCCCCAGAAGATCCAAACAGATATTCCATAGTCAGATAGTCAGATATTCATATTTTTCATGGTAACAATTGGCATTCTCCACAATATAGAACATATCCATATCTTTAACATAGATTTTAGCTCTGACTGAAATTTTTCTGTGGTCTGGTTATTTTCTAGTCCAGTTTCCACCTCGTCAGCGTCATGTAAGTTTCTCAGTTTGGAGCATTAGTCTCTTTTGACTTGAATTTGTGATGGCATGAATGTCAAAGCCTTTCTAAGGAGACGTGGTGCAACGACGTGAATTGTAACCAAACTGTACCATGTTCTATGCTCCTTTTACAGTGTTTCAGAAATGCACAGTCTTAGCCTTGTGTACAGTTCAGCCAGGAAAAGTATGATTGAGAACATTGTGCGGTAGAACGTACTGTATGCAGTGTCTTTCTTTAATACACACTTCAGGATTTATACTTCCATTTGTTCTCTGTGTGTTTTCCATCCATGTCAAACTACAGTACAAACTCTTGTAAGATCTTAAATTTATCTAGCAGTTGTTCTCACATGGATATTTACTACCAGGACCTTTATGGACTCTGCTCAACATGGACTGTAGCACAGGATTGGCTGCATTCCAGTCCAACAGCCATAAAATCAAAGGTAAAAAAAAAAAAAAAATGCAGAAGAAGGTTGAAAGCTATTTTAGAGCAATAAACAATAAGGTTAAACAACATGTATACATTTCTAAATGACACATATATGACACAATAACCACGAATATTCAATGTCAATTTCCTTAAGACTATTGTCAGACTCTTTCTCTCTTACGAGGACTCTTCAAACAGCTGCATTTTATTTTTCTTGGCAGCTTTCCACAAAAGGTTACCTTGGGTAAAACAACTAACTATTTGGTAATAACACATACACACATTATATGAGGGACATTCAAGTTAACCCTTGTGATGTAATTTATTATGAGTGGAGGTGTAAACCTGATTGACATTTCCAGAAGACTTCAAGCACAGTGTGGTGATGAGACTCTTAGCTGCAGTAAAACGTTTTAACTTTTTCAAGACAAGCGTATGTCCAGGAATTTCCACATACTTGGTCCATGTGTCCGGCCAGCATTTCAGTCGTGAAGTAAGCAGTCTGCTTATGGCTCTGGTGTACTGAGAAAACGTCCACCTTGATGGTATCCTAGCACTAGTGTATACAGTATGTAATACATTTATTATATGGTTATAGATTTTACACACAGAACATAAAATTGGATTCATTTTGGTTCTCAAATTCCTTACCAAAAATCAAAGGTAGTAGTAGTAGTAGTAATAATAATAATAATAATAATAATAATAATAATAATAATAATAATAATAATAATAATATATGAATGGCGGAACAATGGTGTAGTGGTTAGCACTGTTGCCTTGCATCTCCAGGGTCCGGGTTCGATTCCCGTCTCTGTGTGCACGGAGTTTGCATGTTCTGCCCGTGTTTGGTGGGTTTCCTTCCAAAGACATGCAGATTAGGTTAATTGGCATTCCTAAATTGGCCTGAGTGTGTGTATGTGTGTGTGCTCTGCGATGGATTGGCACCCTGTCCAGGGTGTACCCTTCCTTGTGGCGAAGTCTCCTGGGGAAGGCTCCAGACCCCTCTTGACCCTCAATACAGGATAAAGTGGTATAGACAGTAAGTGAGTAATAAAATAAGAATAAGATGAGAAAAATCATATGAAAATAAGTTTAACGTTAAAAAAAAAATTGTTTTTAAAAGGTGATGTTTGTGAAGTAAAAAAAAAAACTTTATGCACTTTATAATTATTTAAGTCAACAAATAAAACTAATAAAAACAAAAATAAAAAAAAACATCAAACCATCATATGTGAAAAATAAACATATGCACTGCATGTAAGACTCTGACATTTAAAATTAAAAGACTCTGACATTCAAATGAAATTAATAATTAGTACAATAAATAATTAATTGAACATACAGTATACAAAAAGGTGCATGTGCCTTGATGTGGAACGAACAAGAGACTTACAGGTACAAGCCTTCACAAAGTTAATAAAATATGTGAAAAAAATAAAAATAAATAAATAACTTTTCATACTGTACATGGACAGTTTTACTGCCTAAATTAATCACCATGTTCTTCTTGTGTTTTGTCATCTTTCACCTCATCGCTCATGCTCGTGGCTTGAACTCTTACCAAAACTTTGCCACAAGAGGGAGCTGCGAGTTTAAGCCTTTCGGTTCACCTTCAACTCTTTATCCTTATGCTTCTATCCAAGTATCCAAGCCGATCTTAAGCTGCTCTCTCCATCAGATGTTGACATCTGGTAAGCAGATTTTTTTTTTTTTAATCATCATACGCAAGGATTTCTTCCCAGCCTCTGCAGCTTTGCACTTACCGGGGTCAGACTCACTCCTTCTGCTCTAAACTTGCATGGAGTGTTTTAACATAGTACCAGAAATATATCTTTTCACTTGGGAAAACAACCCCTCCACCAAAAAAAAAGTCATTGATTTTCCTGGCAAAAATGGACAGTGTCGAAGAAAACAGTGCCAAGCTGGCAGATCGAGAGAAACACTCTTGCAGTGGCCACAAAAAGACTGATGGAACACAAACAGCTCGTAGTATGTTATTATGAATATCCATTTGCATTTCTTGGAACCTCTTTAATTATGAGTAATCATTTCCAAGGGGCTTCAGATAAAAGATGCCCAAATCTTGCACAAAAAAAAAAAAAAAAAAGATTTTTTTTTTTTGTGTGTGTGTGTTGTTGTTGTTATTCATATGAATGTTAATCTCATGTAGTTTAATTTAAAATATAGTTTATCTTAACAACATCTTACCATGAGAAAAAAAAATCTTTACTTCCCCAAGGCACAAAGTTTCTTGGATAAATCATATCAAAAGTTGTGACAAACTCCACCCTGTGTTTATTCCTCTCCTCAGGGCACAACATATTCTAAAGACATAGGTAAGTGTGAGCTGAAAAAGGCTCTCTGGTGAACAGGGGAGGCTGGTGGAGTCACTGTGAGCCAGCATATATAAGCGTGTCTTCTCCTTGCAGAAAGCACTTCTGTCTCTGAGCTCCCTCTGAAGGAGGTGTCAGGATGAAGCTCCTTTTTGCAGCTGCCTTTGCGCTCTTTGCGCTTTCTACCTTTGACCAGGTAGATTCCTCTGCATATGATAAAATATTAAGCCACAGCCGCATAAGGGCAAAGAAAGAAGGGTAAGAGGATATTTTAATTTATTTCAATCTTTATGATTTATTTTTAAACATATCCATAATAAGATATATGCAGTGGTTTTTACAGATTTTTTTTTTTAATGAAAGTTGTTGATTTATTTATTTTTGTTTTTGTTTTCATTCACATTCATGATTAAGGTGCATTTATTTGTCTTCATAATTTGGCACTCGTTTTAATTCGTTTTACACAGTAATGTTAATTTCTACAGATGCATGCTGTTAATGTTCTGAATTCGGTTGGCATTTATTTCCTATCATTTTAATACTGTACCTTACTGTAAAGTTAAAACATGACATCATCTATACAGTACAGTATATCCATTATTTTGGTTTGGCTCAATATTCATTTATTCACTTGGTGTTTGCGCTCAGACCGAACGTCTGTGCACTCCAGCACGTGTTGGGAACCAAGAAGAAGTACTTCAGTACTTGCCGAAACTGGTACCACGGAACCATCTGTGGAAAGAAAGCGTAAGTGGGACGTTTTTATAACTCCTAGCGCCTGTTAAATGTGCCTGCTGGGACTTCCCAGGTGTCAGAGGTTAATGGTTGCAGCAGACTAGTCATTTTCACACACTTGTGTCTTTCATAGAACCTGCAGTCTGTGTGTGCAGACATTGTATTCATGACCCTCATGACCTGATGAATAGTAAGAAACAAAGCAAAACGTTAAACAAACAAAGAAAAAAGAAAGAAATATAATTGACTTTTTATGTTGTGTGTTTGTCTTAATTAGATTTAACTGATGTGTAATGAGAGCAGGACTTGATTATAATGATTGAAACACACCACACGACTGGCTTGAAGCACTGGAGTTATGTTTAAGCAGCTCACCTTGAATTCCTGCCCACAGGCAAAGCACACATCTGGACGCTGGAGTTGAATTTAACCTTATTGTTGGCTTCAAGAAGCGGAGTAGGTGTCGTTTGAGAAGCATCTCTGATACAGCTGAGCAAGCTGATAGAGCAGATTGGCAAACTCCCCAAAAACAAACAAACATAAAAACACAGACTGTACTGAAATTATGAAAATCAAATGCATGGTCAAATGCATTATTGCAAACCCAAGTTCCAGTCATCATGACATTTTCTGATTGGCTCTGGATTTTTTCGGCCCACAAATGTTGGGTCATGGTCAGTCCGCGATGCTTCTGGTTTCCATTTCTTTTTCCATGGTTGGAAAAGAGTGTGTGTGTGTGTGGGGGGGGGGAGGTTGGAGGGAGTTATGGGTTACTGAAAGACAGCCTCACGTGCTATGAAGCAAACTGGCCACAAAGACCCGGGGTTTCACCCCCCTCCCCCTTCCCCCCCCAGTGCTCTTGGTCTTGCCTCGGCGCCTCTCCTCAAACATGGATCTCCGCCAGACCAGACGTTCTCATCGGCTTCAGATGTTCTACAGCTTGTAGGCTGGTCTTTTTCTGTAGACTCAGCAACTCCTCCTTTAACAGGGAAAATAACCACATCTGTGTCCGTGAGCCGATTAGGAATATTCTCCTTATGAGCACAACACTGGGGCTGTCCATCTTCCAGCTTGCTTTTGCATTACTACAGGATCCCCTAGACGATTCTTGTTTCTGTAAATTAGCTTCATCCCTAAATGAACATATTTGGTCAGGCTGATAAATTTCTTCATACAGTATAAAGGGAACTAGTTGAATCTTAATAAAACGTTTTTATGGTGGGAACTTAAACAATCATTCTACTTAGCACTTTGAAAGTAATTAATTTGCCTTTGCTTATAGGTTTAATGTAGAACCTTGCAACACACCATTTTCTTTCTTTTTCCTATTCAAAGAATACTAAAGGAACCTATTTTACTACATCCTCTTCATCAGGACAACTGTGTCCGCTATTAGGCAATGTTGTCCTGCTGGATAAATCTATGTAAAGAATTGTGGAATAGAGAGTAGAGAGTTTATAAAGCTAAATCCTTCTACTCTTTAAAGAACCCTCAAACATGTGTTTAAGATAAAATGTACACTCTGTTAGGAATCTTGGTTAAAATCATTCTTAAAAATGAATGCCGTAAGGGTTCTTTGATTGTCCCTCTTAGGGTATCCTTTAAGGCAATGGTTCTCAACCTTATTCCTGGAGGACTCGTATCCTTCAAATTTTAGTGTTTCCCTGTTCTATCACACCCATGTCAATTAAGMMAAGATTGTTAATTAGGTTATTAGTTAAATAAGGTGAGAAAACACTAAAATGTGCAGGACAGTGGTCCAACAGGACGGGAGTTTAAAACCACTTACTGTAGTTGAGGTTTCATGTAAAACTTTGGTATTGTTTTCCTAAAAAGGATTCTAGGAGGTTGAGAATGCTTGACAATCAAATGAAACATTAAATAACCATTAAACCTCCATTTAAGAGGTCATGAGGTCCAACAGAGGGTTAGCTAGATTTTAAATTTCTGTGTGTGAAGAACAACTATGAAAATATTAATAATAAATTAGAATAGTTTGTACCAGACCTTTATCCAGGATTGTTTTTTTTTCAAGGTTTTACAAGAGTTTTTATAAGTTTGTTGGAAAATTAAGGATACTTACCTAGCAAAAATACCATGTCTAGAGTTAATTTTTTATTTTGTATTCCTGCATTGTTCCCCAACCAACTTGTGCCTTCCTGCACTTCTTAAACAGTTAATACATCTAGCTCTGAGTCAAGAAAGATGACCATCTAAATTTGATACGTACTGTAGATTATTCGCTTTAATGTTTTCCATGATTAAATAAGGAATAAGCGGTTGTTCCATTACTGGATAAAAATAATAAAAAATCTAATAAAAGATACATTAGGAAACTTTTAACTGTAGCTGTGGCATGAAACCTTCATATTACCAAACAACAGATTTTGGCCTTCCTCCTTGCGCGGGAGAGATGTTTAAAACAATCTTGTTTTCTTTTGGCTAGTTGCCTAGAAGCGTAACAGATACTGCAGTGATCTCATCCCTGAGCCTCTTTCCTTCCTCCCTGAACTCTGAGCATCAAAGCTCTCGCCACAGTGAGGCTGGTACTCTGCCACAACCTCAGTGCTCTTGTTCCCGGATTAAAAAAAAAAAAAAAACTGGCCCTGTTCCCATCTGCTGCCTCTGGGTCCTCTTTGAACTCCTCACTAATTTCCTTCTTTCTCAGCTCATTATTGGGTTTTGTTCAGGAAAGCACCCTTGGCTTGCATTTTGTCTCTTAGATACAGGCCAATCAATGGAGAGTTTTTTTTTTTTTTTTCAGGTTGATGAGCATGCTTTCGTCTAGCCAGGTGTATCAACAGCTAGGCTGAGAAAACATCTGGAATCATTTACAGATGTGGGGGCTTTCCACAACTGCAGCCTACTAACCTTCACCTCTTACAACCTCCATGCGTGCACGAGCAGACACACACACACACACACACACACACACACACACACACACACACACACACACACACACACACACACACACACACACACACACACACACACTACTTCCTGCTAAGTTACGAGGTAGCTCTTATATCGGAACGTGGGGAATAATTTACTATAACTAAGGCATGAACAGTTCCGGCTGTAACAAAAGCCAGAGGTTTCTGTTAAATATACTTGCTCTCATATGTTAATGTTTTTACATTCACACTCATTCACAAGGACCCATATAGGGAACCCTCCAAATAATCCAAGGATAATTAAAAAAAAAAACAAGAATAACTAAATAAATAATCATGTTATTCAACAAAGAAAAATATATGTGTTCATATGAAGTATTCTGATAGTTATTTATGTAACATTTTTAAATGATTATTAATATTCCTAATACATTTATTGGCGTGTGTGTTTCTTCTCTGTACTATGGCATGATGCTTTTTAATTAAATAAGTAGCTTAAGTAGTGGTTCACGGTGGTGTAGTGGTTAGTACTGTACCTCGTCTCTTGCCCAAAGTCTTCTGGATAGGCTCCAGGAACTTGCGGCCCTGTATAGAGGATATGCAATATAGAAGATGAATGAATATATTGCATATAGGGGGTTATTATTATTATTATTATTATTATTATTATTATTATGTTATATTAAGTTATACATGTAATATATTGTTGGACTGTATGATTATGTCTAATTCTATGCAAGAATGATATGATATTTTTATTGAATATTTCCCTATAACTTTCCTTGTGGGCATAACATGCTAGAGTGGCATACTTGCTGAAACCAGAGAGCCACATGTCATAGTTATATAATTATATAATATGTTTTGGAACATGATATATGCAATCTTATCCATAAAAAATAATCACCTAGATAATAGAGACTGTGCTACACACAATTCAGGGCCTTTTGCCCTCATATGATGTATGTTACTGTACACTTCTGTTTAAGTTGTTTTTCTTCTTCTTTTGTAGTACTGTTGTGTATGAGTGCTGTCCAGGATACACGAGACTGCAGGGTATGCACGGCTGTCCTGCTGGTGAGTAGACTCCAGTAGGCCTCCCATGACCTGATGATTCTCCCATACATGGAGAATGTATGGGAGTGAGTGTTTATACTGTATWGAAGAAACATCAGGTATGGTCCATTTTTAGGGACTTTCTGGGTCGCTTTTTCAAGGGAGCAAAAAAACACAAACTAACTTGTAATGCAGATGTTCTCCAGCATCCAGTGGTGTAAATTTCTGTGGTTGAAGAGAAATAATTAACTTTGGGACATGCTGGAGAAATGAAATCATAACCAGATAATACTGTACATAAGCATTAGTGTATTCTGTATGATTTCAATATTATATTCAATATTACCATGAAATGCATGAAACTTGTCAAAGAAGCTTCATGAAGAAATTTCCAAAGACGTTTCATTAGATAAATATTAACTGTTACTGTATTATAATATTATCCATCAATTTTCTTTCACAGCTATGGCCATTGACAATGTGTACGGCACCCTTGGCCTGGTGAACGCAGTTACCACACAGCAGTACTCGGAAATGTCTAAACTGAAAGCGGAAATTGAAGGACCAGGATCATACACATTCTTTGCCCCCAGTAACGAAGCTTGGGATCTTCTGGATGCGGTATATTTCTAGTATATTACTATTATTACTAACTCCTGATAAGCAGAGTCACATAAACAATATATCATGAAGAAAAAAAATATATAAGGATGAGGTCCATTCTTAAATCCCTAGTTTGTTAGGTTGTTAGGTGAATTCAAGCAACAACAACAACAAAAAATAACTCATATTAGTGTGATTCCTTAACAGTTATTTCAATTTTGCTCTCCAGGAAATGAGGGCTGCTTTGGTGAGCAATGTCAACATCGAGTTGTACAATGCTCTGCACTACCACATGGCTAACAAGCGCTTCCTCACCAAAGACCTGAAGGATGGACTCACCATCAGGTCTATGTACAATGACCTTACTCTGCACATCAACCACTATTCCAATGGGGTGGGTGTCTCTGAGAGTTGTTTAAACATTTCTAATGATATGACTACAGTAAGTAGATTAATCAATTTGCTCTCTATACATAGAGTATGAATCACTGTGTCCCACTTCTGTTGTTCAGGTGGTCACTGTCAACTGTGCCAGGATCATTTATGGGAACCAGATTGCCACCAATGGAGTGGTGCATGTCATCGATCGTGTTATCTCAGCTGTGGGCAACACCATTCGGGATGTGCTTGATGTTGACGATGATCTATCCTCTCTGAATGTAAGTAACCGTTTGTTCATACCAATCAGGAGAAACATACATAGACACCCTTTGAAAAAAAAGGCTTCTTTAGATGCACTCAATGTTCTACAACTTTTATAACAATTTACACTTTACAATTGCTTTGGCTATCCAATTAATTAACCATTGATGAATTCTGTCAGCATGGGTTCTTCTTTTTTCTTCTTAAGGAGTAAGATGGAATAAATATGATTTGTCTTTGGGATTGTTTCAGACTGTGGTTACCAATGCTGGTCTGTTGGACAAGTTGGGCAAGGCAGGACATTACACTCTGTTTGCTCCCACCAATGATGCCTTCTCTGACTTGGACAAAGAAGTAATGGACAGGCTCATGGGTAACAAAGGTGCTCTCCAAGGTAAATTAGTGACCCCGGTCCAAAGTGTTTTAACATCCTTCGAAGTCATTTCGAAGAACTTGGAAGGTCAGAGAACTAAAGACAAAATGTTGTGGCAGCTTTTGCACAATGTGGTGCCTCATTTCCTTTTAATGAAGTACAAGTTCAACAAAAACAGTGTGAGGACTCCCACAGGACATGTTTGTTGATCCGAGTGAACCACGAGTGCTGTTACATCAATAATCTTTCTTCATTCCCTCCATCCAAAACAGATGGTGACACTGAGCTGTATTTGGTGAACAGCAGCTAAACCACATTTAAGACTGCACTGACAATTAGATTGAATTATTGTTTGAATTCAAGCACCTTGGTGAAAAATATGCTCATATAGAGTTACTGGACTTTAGAACTATTTCTTTAGCTGGTAATCATGTAAAGAAATATCCTCCCTTGGTACACTGCCTTTAAATGGGCGAGCATCCAAAGAAATGTTCAAGGCCCAAAGGGTGTACATTATTTCCCCCAACATTGCTCCAATGTAAGCTATAAGACTTAGAGAAGGATCAAACAATGCAAAGTGAGCAACGCAATCTCAACGCAGTGCCAAGCACTGTAAAACAGGAAACAGCTGCCGTTTTTACTATCCATCAAAACTTGGCAACGTCTAGGTTTTTGCATTCAAAAARTCTCACATCAGTCCCTCGACAGCCATTTGAAAGTGTCCTCCACTTGAAGACAAATGGTGGAGGATTGTTGACAGGCCTATTATCACAGGGTCCAAGGGCTTTTAGGGAGACTCGGGTTCATTATTGGTGCATTCACTACCTGGCAGTGTTTGAATTACGTCATAATGAGTTGGTTGCTGAAAGGAAATATTACAGGAGAGGAAAAAATAGCTAGAAGACAACGACTAGAAATAATTCATGATGCTGCATATTTAAACACAAATTACCAACTCAGTCAAAATACTGAGGAGCCAAAACACAGTGGGAGTGACCTGAATATGAACTCCTTTTCACCTGAAAACAAATAAACTTACTTGGAAAGAAAAAAAAGTTAGTGGAATGTCAGCACTGTCAGTATGGTGGGTCATTCGGGCTCTGACAGTTTTTCATCCTCAGCTACATTCTTCAAGTTCACGATTTGTTCATTCACATGATGAATGACATCTGTATTCAGTTACATCCCTAATATTACTAATATTTAGTTTATAAAAGTGATTAGAATATAAAATTTCAGTTCTTCAGTACTAAAGACAAACACATGGCTGTTTTTTTCCACAGCTCTGGTCAATTACCACCTCTTGAACTCCATGCAGTGCTCAGAAGCCATTATGAGCGGCACCTCATATGAGACTGTGGAAGGCAGCAACATCGAAATTGGCTGTGATGGAGACAGCCTCACCGTTAATGGTATCAAGATGGTACTCAAGAAGGACATCGTCACCAGTAATGGAGTTATTCATCTGATCGACAAGGTGCTCTTGCCAGACTCAGGTTAGCGGCATTTTATACATCTGCTTTTATTTATTTATTTATTCATATTTAAATATTTAAATAATTACAAAAATACCAAGTTCATGTATAATAAACTATATACTAAACATTCTACTTGTCACTTTTCTCCAACAAGCTAAGCAGGTGTTGGAACTCGTTGGCACGGCACAATCCACCTTTAGTGATATGGTATCAGAATTGGGTCTCGCAGGAGTCATGAAACCAAAGACCGAGTACACGCTGCTGGCTCCCCTCAACATGGCCTTCAATGGTATATTACTCCAAATAAATTCCTGATGTCGCAGTCACTTTTGGCAGGATTGGAATCTGTCCTCTGTCTTTTCTAACAGAATTATTGATTTAATGTTCTCATTGAATCTCACTTTCTCTTTCTTGGCACACTCGATTTTTCCCTTTCCCTCACATTACTGTCGCTTATGAAACTTTGAGCGTGTTACGTTTGTTTCTACATGGATGTCGAAAAACATTGCTTTGTTACCATAGATGTTTTATGATGTTAAAGAGATTTATAGTGACGAAGCTGTTAGTTGAAGTGGCAGTAAAATAGCAACCTGTCTTCTCTCAAATGTATAATACTATGCGAAAGTCTTAAGCCATCCCTTATTTCTTCATACAAAACAAGTGCCAAAATGCAAAAAAGTTTAACACTCGGTTGTTTATGTAACAACCTCAGCAGCAACCTCATTTCCCCTCTTGTCTGTTCCAACCACTCAGCATCACTGGTACTGGGACAGGCCTGAAAATGAGAGGAAGCCTGGAGAACTATTCCTTAAACTGCATTAAAGACTAGAAAATCTGGCTCTTTGGAAGCAAAATGTGAATAAACAAGCAGGGCTCGAGACTTTTGCATACTGTGAATTTATACCCAGATGTGTACATGTCTTAGTGGACGAGACTGCCTCTTTAGGGTATGACAGATTTTGTTTATGTATAATAAGATATTAGCTCTCACAGTGTCCTTCCCCGACACAAACCCACAGACCACCCAAGTGGTACAGCCAAGGGGTTCGTTTCTCTCTTCTTCATAAATGTACAGAATTCCTTATTATGAGTATGTGGAAAAGTTGTTGTTTGTGCACAAAGCACAATTATATTTTTATTGATGGAGTGAATAGTTTAGAAACATGAGGCCCGTGACAGCAATAAATAAAAATGCTGTGCATACCAAAAAAAAGGGGAAAAAAAGAGAAATGGAAAATTAAGGGGAAGAGGTGAAATATATTTATTGCTCCTGTAGAACTTGTAGGATAAAGAACAGTTCCTGGATGAGATGGGAGACAGTTTTAGCCATTGAAATTTTAACTCTCTGTATGATGATAAAGCTCAGGAACATAGTGTATGTTTCCATGGCAAGCAAGTTAAAAATAAAGGAAGTCCTATTTTAGCATATAATAGCCAATAAATCGTCAATAATCAATCATCTTATAAGATGAAATAATTAATGCAAATCACTATACGCAATTTAGAATATTGTTTGAAAGATGAGATGAAAATTATGTATTATTGGTATGAGTTAGGTTACCTTTGATTTATTTCAAATTAAATGGCGCAGTCACTAACTTTGATTTAATCCTTTGCTATATATATAGACATATTTTTTTYCCCCGGAAATCTAAATTATTACAAATTTAAAAAAACCATAAATGATATATCCTATAAAACTGTCACAATACAGAGACATATATTTTGTTAACCTTATTGCTGATGTTTGCCGCAGATGAGGTCATGTCCATGGACCAGAGTCTCCTGAAGATCATTCTGGAAAACCACATCCTAAAGAACAAGATTGTGCTGAGTCAGCTGTTTAATGGCCAACGCCTGGAGACTCTGGGAGGAAAGTTCCTCCGGGTGTTCCTCTACCGCACA
The DNA here is from genome assembly GCA_003987875.1 of Clarias batrachus. Classification (NCBI taxonomy): domain Eukaryota; kingdom Metazoa; phylum Chordata; class Actinopteri; order Siluriformes; family Clariidae; genus Clarias; species Clarias batrachus. The sequence goes on from QMIH01000313.1 coordinate 39,499, forward strand.
GTGAGTCTCTATAGCGGCAGGAACCACAGCACAGTAGCAGAGAAAGAAATAATTAAAGCCTCTCACTTTCTTTTGTTTGTTTTAAGAGAGGTTATATTTGAGGGTTGTGGTTTATTAATGGATGCAATTAGTGGTTGCAGAAACAAATCCATGCTTGTTCAATGTCAGCATACTTGCTTATTCTGATTTATGTTCATTCCACAGTTCATTAAATAGTTACATTCTTTATAAATTGCAATTTAATATGCAATTACAAATTAACTTAAGTATTGGGAATGGAATAACGCCAATCAGAACAAGCATGGCAAAAAATAGCACAATATTAAATGCATTATGGAAATTCCAAAGATGTGTCAAATAGTCCAGTGTCAATATTCCAGTTATAAAGCTATAAACTGTMCTATGTGTCTTAAAAGGCTGTCTGCATTGAGAACGCCTGCTTAATTCGGGGAAGCAAAGAGGGACTCAATGGTGCTCTTCACCTCATGAAGACTCTGATCTCTCCACCTGAATCCAACATGTTCCAATTGCTGAATAAACATGGAGGCTTCAAGTAAGAGCGACATACAGTACATTCGATGCTGTGGTTTATTCAGTTAGAATTTATATTCAAATGTTTGGACACACCAACAGAAAAAAGGGTTTCTTTCTTTAATACACAGCCATGGCAACACTGACCATAGTTTTACGCTGAACGAGGCTAGACCTGGTACAAGGATGGAAAAAGAAAATGCATGGGTGGCCGTTTATTGGACTAGTTCATGCACAGCTGTTTCGAACCAGGAAATTGGGTTCAAGAAACAAATTATGTCTAAGGAACACAAAACAAAATTAAAATACAGATCGTATCTGTTAAGAACATTTCTTATTGATTTCTATTGTGATTAGTGTATTCAACAAAGGTTCGGGGGGATGTGATTATGGAGTGGATAATAGATGTAGATGGTGACCTACTAATAATCCCAAGAAATGTATGCACACCGCATTGAATTACTGTAACTTTGGCAAAGAAAAAGGAAGAAAATAATGAATATACGGACCATCTGAATGGCACACAACTTGGCACAGGTTTTTTGACGCAACCCTCCCATTTCAACATTGCTTGGGATCAGCATTGCATCCACTGACTGGGATTTGGGCGTTGAGTGAATTGAGCCTGGGCCATCCCCATGGCAGACAGCCATTGGGCCAACAATGGGCCATTAAGCCACCAATGCCCATAAAACTGCTTGATTCATTTGTCTATATTCATACAGTCATACAGTAAGTAATGCAGCTATGTGTAATTCTGCTATAGGCTTTAAACAACCTATTGCATATCCACACCAAAAGGACATAAGTCTCATCAATGCAGTCAGTAATTAGATACTGACTGCCATAAAAGTTGTGTCTTGTGCTACTAGACATCCCAGAACATTGCTTTATTGAGAACCAGGAAAGTTTATAGTAGAAAATGTCAAATGTAAATGACAGACATGTATATATGCAATTTTGAATGTCAGGTTTTCCTCAATGGAGCTCCTCATGAAGTGGGTTGAGGAGATGCCAAGTGTTGATTTAAAAATAGTAAAAAAATTAAATAAAAAAAAAACTATTTTATGAACAGGCATGTCCAGAATTATGCCTGGTATGCACATCTATCAGGCAACCCATCTTTTCCTTTTCAAGAAGAAGAAGAAGAAGAAGAAAAAAACATGACTTCAGTTTGAAATGGCAGGTGGTGTAAGAAGTTTCATATTTTAAAGACATGGCCAGTGGGTTTAATATCAGTCAGTTTTTTTCTTCTTCTTGTTTTAGTTCTTCGAACATTGACGGGATTAGTAAAATAACTTCTCAGAGTCAGATCACTGGTATAGAGTACAGTATATGGAGCCTCAGGCTCTGTAAATGGCAGTGGAAAAATGATGTGAGATAATGAGGTGTCTATACTTGCCATCAGTCACGTCAATCAGTTAATTCAGAAAGTTCCAACTGGAAATATATTTCAGACAACACTCTGAGCAGGTGCGTCTTTGAAGATCACACTAGGGGGCGCTGTACAGTTTTAAAACTGGATGCTTCAAATAACATCTATTAAAATAATTCTCAGTTCTTTGATTTACACCTGTTAGTACAGTATAAATAGTGAGAATCGACGTCCATGCCTAAAATCGGTGAACTTTATGGTTGCAGGATCTTTTTGTCGCTGATGGAGGCAGCTGGTCTGACTAATTTGCTGAAGCAGGACGGAGATTTCACCCTGTTTGCTCCAAGCGATGAGGCTCTTGCTGGACTCAGTGAGAGAGACATCACCCTTCTGAAGAGTACGTCTCTCTCTTGCATCTTGTCTTTACTCCAGTGCTTCTCAGTGATCCTTGTGCAGGACTAAAAGATGCTTCAGGTGTATCACGGCAAAAATTATGAAATGATTCAGGATGGTGTATATACAGTACATAATTATCACTTCTCCTTTCTGTGATCAGGTGATCCCAATGCCCTTAAAGCCATCCTGCTGTACCACTTCAGCAACGGCGTTGTCATCGGCGGAGGCATGGAGTCCGGAGTCACCAATCTGCTCAAATCTCTCCAGGGCAGTAGACTCAAAGTCTTGCTTGTAAGTATTTAAAAAACACTCTGAGTGTCCTCACTGGTTCAAAAGACCTCTATTATGTCTCATGTCAAACAGATTTTAAATCACTGCCTCTGCAGGCCTCACGGAAAGCAAACGAATAGATTTATTTTAAATGAATGAGGTTCAAAAGTTGAACAGATCTGTGTGTTTTATGGGTGGATGAGGACTGCTTGACCTTACATGCCAAAACCACTTCACACAGCACACTACAGTAGGCTACTGTTTCTACTTGCAAAGCTTTTAATCCCTTTTTCAGGTTTGAAAGGCATGAATAATAAGATTGGCACTTTTTACCAAGACATAAGGGCAACATGGCTGACTAATTTAAACACCTAAACTCTTCAAATATTTACCAACTGCTGGTAAAGAAATTTAAAAATGATGACTTTTTAAAAAAGTTTTAATTTATTTTGTTATCGTGGTGGCCTGATTTAACCTCTTTGAACGCATACCTTCTTCCAGGAAAAGGACGGCATGAAGGTGAACTCCGTGCAGATTCCCTCGGCCGATCTCATGGCTTCCAATGGAGTTATTCACTTCACCAAGAGCCTTCTGTTCCCTGAAGGTATAGACACGAACACGACGTGCACCCCATACATAATACTTAATCCAATAGCATTCAAACAAACAGAAAGGCTCAAGCAGCTTTCAAGCATCAACTACACCTCATTTTATTTTCAAATCTCATTTTATTTTCAAATCTTTCTACAGATGTTCCTGTTGGAAGCCAGGACTTACTCTCACTCCTAAAAAGGTTCATCACATACTTCCAGATCAAGGTATCAGAATTTATATGTTTAAAAGTCCCATTCAACCCTGCTTAGATAAAAAGCAATAAAATGGATTCAAGTTGTAGTGTTGGAGAAATACATCATTAAAAAGCATGATGAGATAGGGTCCAACAGTCATCAATCTGAAGTTGATTCATTTTCGGCAAAACTACTAAATTTTATTATTTCTCCTTTACCACAGCAGTGTTCCAAAGATAAAAAAAATGATGTTAATGTTGTGGAATGTCTATAAATCAAGTCATTTTTTCTTTTACCACTTAGGAATAACAGCATCTTTCTACTGATGCAAAAAACAAACTTATTACATTACTGAAAAACTACAAAGGTCTTTAGTTCTGACTGTTACAGTATAGAATGCTAACACTGGCGACTCCTTCCAAAAATACAGTGCACTTCATGCCACCAGGATACTTTATTCCTTGTGTAAATACAGTACAAATCTGATATTTTAATACGAGGTTTATGGACTTACAGTACAGACCTTCTCATTCAAAGAGGTTGAATTTGTATTATGGCAAGAAAAAAGCAGCTAAGGAAAGAAAAACGAGCGGCCATCATTACTTTAAGAAATGAAGGTCTGTCAGTCCGAAAAATTGGGAAAACTTTGAAAGTGTCCCCAAGTGCAGTCACAAAAACCATCAAGCGCTACAAAGAAACCGGCTGACATGCGGACCGGCCCAGGAAAGGAAGACCAAGAGTCACCTCTGCTGCGGAGGAGAAGTTCATCCGAGTCACCAGCCTCAGAAATCGGCGGTTAACAGCAGCTCAGATCAGAGAGCAGGTCAATGCCACACAGAGTTCTAGCAGCAGACACATCTCTAGAACAACTGTTAAGAGGAGACTGTGTGAATCAGACCTTCATGTAGAATATCTGCTAGGAAACCACTGCTAAGAACAGACAAGCAGAAGAGACGCGTTTGGGCTAAAGAACACAATAAAGAACACAATAAAGAAAACTCGCTGAATGAGAAGGGGTGTCCAAACTTTTGCTCTGTACTGTATATATTTCATTATATATTATATAATATTGAACTATGTAATTATTATACACTATATTGAGAAAAGTATTTGACCAAACCTGCAAAACACTGAATCTAAACACATACACTTCAATATGGAGTTGGTCCAACTTTTGCAGCTATAACGGCTTCCACTCTTCTTGGAAAGCTATCCACAACATTTTGGAGTGTTTCTGTGGGAATTCATGCCCAATGATTCCGTAAAGCGTTTATGAGGTCGGGCACTGATGTTTGACGAGAAGGCCTGACTCGCATTCCAGTAACTCTCCTTTCCAGTTCATCCCAAAGGTGCTGGATGGAGTCGAGGTCAAGGCTTCAGTCTCGTCTTCGGTTCTTCCACACTGAACTCATCAAACCATGTCGTTATAGTTCTTGCTTTGTGCACTGGGGTATAGTCATGTTGCAATAGAAAAGGATCTTCCCTAAACTGTTTCCCCAGAGTTGGAAACATAGCATTGTCCAAGATGTCTTGGTATGCTGAAGCATTAAGATTTCCCTTTGCTGGAGATAAGGGGCCTGATTGAAACAGCTGAATTCAATAATTAACAGGTTTGGTCAAATACTTTTGTCCATATAGTTTGTCTTATAGTGTTTTTTTACATTTTTGCATAAATGTTTAAGTATTTAGTTACACGCATGACATGACTTTATGAAGCAATATTACTGTATGATTGCACATGTGAGGTGGGTATTAGCTTAAAGCTTTGTTATTAAATCACTGTTCTGATAATTGAGCAGATGATTTCTAATTAATGTATGAAATGTTTATGATGTTTGTTTGTTTTTCTTCACAGTATCAACCAGGCTACAGATTTCAGGAGATTCCAATGACATTTATGAGTAAGTTCTTTTAAACATATTTCAAATTTCATTACTGGACAACATTGTATTTAAACTCTTTTTTCATATTTTTGTAAGTGTTTATTGAAAATGCTTTTTTTTATGTTTTGTTTTCAGAAAAAATCATCACAGGTATTGAACGCTAGTGGTCAACACTGAAGCATGCATTACAGCGCAGTATGTTTTAGCGGACAGGTTCTTATTTTTGTCACTTATACGCATTCCTTTGCAGGTCCTCAATTCACTAAAGTAACCCGGATTGTGGAGGGAGTACCAAGCACTTCCACCGTGACAAGAGTGGTCCACGGAGACCCGAGTCTGACCCAGGTCACCAGGGTCATTCAGAGTGAACCCACCCTAACCAAGGTTACAAGGGTCATCGAAGGTGAACCAAGCGTCAAAAAGGTGACAAGGGTCATCCAAGGTGAACCAAGCATCACCAAGGTTACAAGGGTGATTGAAGGGGAGCCATCTGTTACCAAAGTGACAAGAGTTATTGAAGGTAAAAATTTATTTTTTATAAAATATTATTTATAATTAGATTTTATTTTTTTAGGCAAATCAATCAATTGTAAGGTTTTACGTGTATTCATGGCACAGCTGTTTAGCAGTCACTGACACGCACAAATCTGCAAAAAAGAAAGTTCACAGGGAATTGAAAATGGCAAAATGTCATCTAATTATTGGAGTGTCTCCTACGTACAGTATGATGTGACAAATCCTCTATTAATACAGCTCAGCCATTGAAGCTTGTCATCGACATGTAGATACAGTACGTTAACTCTTGAAACTTTTATACAGTAGGGTGCCATTACTTCTGTCCTAGCTAAATTTGTTTGTTTTATTGTCTTCCTTTACTGATGACTTGGATTGCTTTACCCTGATCAGGATTAAACAATAGTTAACTGAATGCATGAATGAAGAATGAATGAATGGATATTAAATCAAATACTGTAATGTATCGTCCAGTATAATCAGGTTATAGATTTGGAGCAATTGTTTGCTAAATATATAATATATTTACCTATAGTGTTAAACTCAGGAGCTATTGTGGGATACAAATGCTTTAACAAATTGGATTTTTATGAATACTGCACTTCTTAGGTTTAAAGATGGCATTCATATCCAGTTTGATTAATAAATCCTCTGTATAATATGATGTAAAAAAAAAAAAAAGAGCTTACAGTGGAACAGTGGTGGACAAAAAAAGGTAACTTGGACTCACAAAAATTCCAAATTTTATACATTGTTTACATGGTCGTATAAAACTATTGAAACTGTAGATGAGAAAAAATTACTTTGGTCAACCAAGAGTGTTTATACTTTCGCTACATCAGCATTGAGCGCTTCTGGGGTGCTTTGGGAATGTGGAAGCAAATAACCATGCTCAAATGTTCTGCACCAACAGGTCCTGAGATCTTATACAGCAGCCTTGCCGATATGGAGCACAATGGTAGTGCGATGTCCTGCGCAAACCTTCTCTAATGCATGCTTGTAGTGGAGCTCGAGCTAGAACATTTTCAAGCTATTCTTATTACTGATTTCCTCTTATAAACTTTTACCATCAACCTCTTAAAATCCCAGCTTGCAGTTTTACAATTTTGCCCCTCATAACTACATACTTTCCTTAGCTTTACTGCAGTTAGGAACTAAATAGCATACTCTAAATTTAAGCCATGAATAATAAGCTGGGACTTTAAAGGATTAAGAATTCTTTATTTTTCTTTAGCACTCCTCCTATAACACTATCTGGTAAACAATTCATAGGCATTAAACAAGATATAATGATCTAAATCGGTTTGGCTTTAATATTTGTTTTTGTTTAATACAAGTGTAAAGTGATGGTACAACTAGCATGATCTTGAAATACCTATGAATTGAAATCCTGGTGGAGGTCTTACTTTATTTCGGGATTTTAAACTTAAAAAGAAAGAAAGAAAAAAAAAAGAACCCAGTGCCGTGTACCACGATTTTTCTCTTCCTTCTTTTCTTAGATTTCTTTCCCAGTCCCCTAGACTTTGGAAAACCTGCAAAAAAAAGTTTATCCATTATTTACAATTTCTAATTTATTCCTATACAGGACCACCGACAGAGTTCGTTAATTTGGCTACAGATGTAGAGAAAATGACCCATACCATTCAAGGTGAGATTTTTCTAAACTGCACCAACATTTTTAGTACAGAATGCATTATGGGACAAGACGTAATATTGGATTTATTTATTTATGTGCAGATGGAAGAAGAGTGCCAGGAAGGCGTGTGCCAAGTAAGTTTAAAGGAGATATAAACGTTTAGAAAGTGTGATCAAGCTTGTAGTGTAGGTCTTAGATCACAGGCTAACAATGGATTTTTTTTTTCTTCAAAAATATATATATTTTTTTTTTTACAAATGTAGTTTCAACCCCTCTTTAAAATAAATACTGTAAATCTAAATTCAATTAGTTGAATATGATCACATGACCATGCCAGTGAAGGTTTTCCAATTGACTTAGATTATGATTTCAAATCCTTAAACATGATATTAAGAGCAATCAAATGAAGGCAAAACTCGGGGAAAAAAACAACATAATGATGTACAAAATAACATAATGATAAAAAAAAGAATGGATTCATATATTTGGTTTGATTGTTAGGCAGAACCACAAATAAAGATTTTGGCAATTTTTTGAGTGGGAAGACATAATAACATACAAAATCACAGTGGGTCTAATGCACAACTTATGCATAATTCATTTTATAATAATAATAATAATAATAATAATAACTTTTAATTGATATTTATGGGTTAAAATTATTCATCTAATTTTGAACAGGTATAGTATTACCAATATATTGTTTTAGCAAAAGGACACACACACACACACACACACACACACACACACACACAAACACACACACAGTAGATGCAAAAAGAGCTTGTGTCATATCCTCTATCTGTTTTTTCCAGCTGGATCCCGAAGGAGAACCAGGATGACCAGCCAGCCCAAGACTAAGTAAGATGGGAAAAAAATGGACCCGTCAATGTTTAAAAGTAATCAGGGTTTTAAGCAAAACACTTTAGTTTTAAATGAAAAAACAAAAAATGAAAAACCTCTCTTAATAAGATACTTTTGGATGAGTCCGCTTAAACGAAGAAATAAAAGAAAACCGAAATTATATTGCCAGTCAGATTTTGTTGCTTGTTAATCCAGAGAGGGAAATTCATTATTAAATTCTCCCTGTGTATGTACATATCTTTTTAAATATTTTTTTTGGTGTTTGTTTTTATCATTTTTATTTTGTACAATGTTACATTTGAAACAAACTGTTACTGACAATTCACTCAGTCCAGTGGACAAAAAATGTCAAAGCCAAGATGTGGGATTTACACACATCTGTGTGTGTTTTTTAATTTTTTAAATTTTTTTAATGTTTTAAAGGAAAGAAGAATGTCACATTGTATTTGGTTTGTTCTGCAAGTGAATCTGTTTCAGAGAATATATCTGAGTGCATTGTTAACTCCTTAAACCGAGATGGAACATGAATCCAGGTTTTGTTGGGTTGAGGTTTACTTCTGCATGGCCAAAGATTTTATGGTGCTCTTGTTCAATATTTGTTTCTTTTTAAAAAAAATTAAAGTTCGCAAAATTTTGATAAAAGAAAAGACTCCTTGTTTTTCATTTATCCTTTTGTATGTAGGTGTTTATAGCACTAGCGTAAGTTCCCATCGTTGATGGGGAAGGGTAAAGACTTTGTAAAAAATAGTTAAAAGTAAAAAATAAATAAATAAATAAATAAAAGAAGCTGATCAGCATTAATGTAATCAGTGATGGTATTATTTCAGGTTGAAGCCCACGTACATGTCTGCCTGTCTTTCTGTACAGCAGAACTCTCTGTCTAGTGGACTAGGGTGCATAGTGGACGATTCGAAATGCACCCATAGTTTGTCCTTCAATTTATGAACCGTACAGATATATCATTGAAAGAGTGAGTGTACAGATCAATCTACAGACAAAACATTTCTTTAATTTATATAAATTTAGTGACAACATTATTTAATTGAAAACAAATGCTTTAAGGGAAAAAAAACACGCCTATCATGTTTTAAGGGGAAAAAAGAGAACATATTGATTAGATGGCAATATTGATTAGAACAGACTGATTAGATAATTAGATGGCATTAGATGATTGATTAGATTCCACTACCATACTTCACCATGGGCATGATGTTCTAGTTTTAGCAGGATATATTTTATACTTTTATTTCATACTTTGAGAAAATTTGAAAATTGCAGGGATTTGTCCTTAAAATGGACTTTCTTTTAGCCACCATAGAGCCCAGCCATTAAATAAAACCAAACTGTTAAAATATTATATTAGAGTAAAAATTATAAGATTATAAAGAGTATTGATGATGGGAGTGTGATAATTACTTTTGCACATAATTTTGAATGTGATCGGTTGATTGTGAGGACAATAACATGCTCCATTATTAAAGGATGTAAACAGGTATGTAACCAGGTTATTGTAAGGAATGTTTCTTTTTGAATCTATGAGGAGTGTTTAAGTCTAGCTAGGACTTGTGATTCTCGTGATTAAAGGTGTATAAATGAATGATTGATGATTCTGGCCGAGGTGGCTTGGGTGCTCCCTGCAGTCGTTCAATGAGTGGAATGTCTGATCATTTAAAACTTAACAAAGAAACAAGCCAAAATATTTATTCATGATTAATAGATAAATAATATGGAGGTATTTATACTCTTCTAATGTTTTATTAAAGTAAAAAGCCTTGACATATAATAACTCTAACAAAATAGAATAAAACAACTTGAATCATATGACTTTGCTATTTATCTGAATTGCCTGACATGTTTATCTTTTCCATCTAAATTGAAAGCCTGCTTTGAAAGTAAGCATGGCTTTAGGCGAAATGATGATGATGTTTATGAAGATCCATTAGTTTTTTATCACTCACTGGGTGATAAAAGCATTACAACATTGCAATATCTTGAAGCAAAACAACAAGAAGCTGCAAAACTCTTGGCACTACAAGAGAATATTTCTGCCGTTGGGTTATACTATAGAACTTGTTCCTATGCGAATGCTTATGATGAGACCTCATACCTGTATGGTTCAAACATTCATAAAAAAAGGGCAACAGTAAAATCTCCAGTGTTGATTTAACAACTTCGCTCGACCTACACTATACTGCCAAAAGTATTCGCTCGCCTGCCTTCACATGCATATGAACTTGAGTAACATCCAATTCTTAATCCATAGGGTTTAATAGAAATAAAATGCACTATTATTTATGTATTTATTTATTATTATTATTATTATTATTATTATTATGACGTTGGCCCACCCTTTGCAGCTATAACAGCTTCAATTCTTCTGGGAAGGCTGACCGTTCTTCCAGAAGCGCATTTGTGAAGTCAGACACTGATGATGGACGAGAAGGGCGGGCTCAATGTCTCCGCTCTAATTCATTCCAAAGGTGTTCTATCGAGTCGAGTCTCTGTGCAGGCCAATCAAGTTCTTCCTCATCAAACTGGCTTATTCATGTCTTTATGGACTTTGCTTTATGCACTAATGCGCAGTCATGTTGGAACAGAAAGGGGCCATCTCGAAACAGTTCCCACAAAGTTGGGAGCATGAAATTAATCAAAATATCATGGTATGCTGAAGCATTAAGAGTTTCTTTCTCTGAAAGTAAGGGGTCGAGCCCAACTCCTGAAAAACAACCCCAACCCAGTTGCAACACCAAGTTGTGGTGTGGAAGAACTTAATAGATATAAGTTGGATTGTATTGCATGTTACTCAAGTTCAAATGTATGTGAAGGCAATATAGTGTTATAAACAATAAATGCTGTGTTAATTCAACACTGGTAATTTTGCTGTATGAGGGTTTTTTGGTCCCTAGCTGGAACCTGGATGATTGGACTCGCTTATCAACCAGTGCGTTGCTGTGGCTGCTACTGGAGCTCGGATATTGTGTATATTCAAGAACCTCTTCCATTCTTGACGATCAGTGGTGACATTCCTCGTCGGTACTCTGGGTCTTTCTCGACTTGCTTTAGCCATGTTTTCTTTGGTGCAGTTCACAGGATTCTCCCAGGGGTGGCTCGTCATTTCCATGGAAGACTGTATGGTAGTCAGCAGGCATCCAAACATGACCAAACCATCATAACTGTTGTAGTGGGATTTGGTCTTTGACCATTAATTCGTGGTCACAGCAGTCCCGAATGATTTGATTGCAAACGCAGTTACAGATGTTGACTCTTAGGATCTCACATAGGCATTGCATTTGGAATATCTCAATATAGTTGAAAAGCAGTGGGGAGACAACATCCCCTTGACAGACAGTGGTCTTCACAGGAAACTCCTCAGATTCATTTAGAAACCGGATGCAGCTGCTTGATCCATTGTACTTGTATGTTGTTTGGACATATGTGAGTTTCACCATGTTTTTTGTGTTACTTCTCAAGGGTCTTCAATAGGATTGGCCAATGTATGCAGTCAAATGCTGCCTTAAAATCCATAAAGGCAATAACACCACACCAAATGTGTTCCTTGGTTGCAACAGGCCTCATTCAGTCGAAATCCTGCTTGTTCTTCATGGCTGGTCTGCTCAAGGTGTCATGATTGAATGATTTTCATGAAGCTCTTGCCAACAATTGATTTAAGGCTCATTCCGTGATAGTTCTTGCATATCTTGTTGTATCCCTTCTTATGAATCAGTATGCTGATGGCACATTTCCAGATTGATGGAATGTTTTCTGACTGCCAAATCAGGATGGATAAACCATGACTTGATCTGCTCCAGGCATTTTCCATTTTTTTTTCAGTGATCTTATTGCCATCCTGTCTTCATCGATGGTGGGCTCTGCATCATGCATTGTTGCCTGTGGCAGTTCAATCAGCTGTAGTTCAGATGGTGGTCTTTGCGGTGGTTCATGGTTATACAGTTCATGGAAGAATTTTTTCCAGCGATGAAGGTGTTTGGTCGCTGATCGCACGAATGTCCCATCTGCTTTCCTGATGTTGTCTTTGGTTGATCTTTCTACTCAATCTCGGGTCAGTAGAGCATATACTGTAATACTCATTCCCGAATGCTGCATCTTTAAGTTCTTTAGCAACTTATTTCCAATAAGGTTTCCTCTCGGTTTTAATTTTTTGGTGCATTTAGCTTTTGAGCTGCTGGTAATTATTGGAGTTGACAGGCTTTGCTTTCTTTCAATCAGCCACTAGGCACGGACATTCAACAGATATCCATAGCTGTGTCTGATAGCAGATGACAGGTCATAATGGATTGCCATATTTCAGGATGCTATCCGATATTTTCTTTTCTTTTTGTCCGATGTTGCATCAGTATGGCGAAACAATTAGACAAATCAATTTGAAATGCTYGCTGCAAAGCAGCCACCATCAGGTGTGACCAATCGATTTGTCTGGTGGAGGTGACTTATGTTAGTGAAAGTTTAGGTAGTTGAATAGTACTGTAGTTTAAGAATCCCATCCAGAGGAGGCCTAAACTACAATCCTTTTTATCCTTCCATCTTTTAAGTATGTTGTCCAGTAGCTCCACATTTTATCTTTGCATATACTGTAGGTAAACAACTATGCATAAGTCTTGTGCTACCCACAATTTCATCATATTTCGCTTCCAAAGAGCCTGACTTTCTTGTATTTTTAATGTAGTCTTGAGGAATAGTTGTCCAGGCTTCCTGAAGAACTTATATTAGAAGAATGCATTTTGAAATCAATCAATTATACTCGAGGCATAAACCATGAAAATCATCAGGTGCAGATGATGTCACATGATCAGTATAGTATACTGGTGATGCCGAATGCTGAGTGGAAAGGGGTTGTTTTTTAAAGCACTTTGCAATCGCTCGTAACAATAAAACATTTATTCATGTCATCTTAATTTAATACGGCAAAATAAGGGGTGGCTTAAGACCTTTGCACAAGATTGTATATGAAGGTGTCTTTAATTTAATGGATGTAAAATAAAATCAGCGGATATCTGACTGGTTGTGTTGTAGCTTTCTGTTTGAGATCTGCACTTTGTTTAGTGGACAAAATTGTTGGTACCAATCTGTTAAAGAGGGTAAAAAAAAAGTATTTCAATTTACTGACAATTAATTAAGACTAAATCAGACTTTGCTTTTAAATAGTGGGTCAATGGGAGCTTTTTAAAACAAACTAATGAAACTGGCCTGGACAAAAATGATGGTATCCTTAACATAATAATTTGTTGCACAACCTTTAGAAGCAATTCTCAAGAGCAAACTGTATAAAAGGTTTATAGGGGAGCTTCCCCCCCCACCCCCCCGCACGTTTCAGCTCATTCCACAATTGGATTTAAATCAGGGCTCATAAAAGGCCACTTCAGAATAGTCTACTGTTTTGTTCTTAACCATTCTTGAGTAGTTTAGATGTGTGTTTTGGGTCATTATCCTGTTGGAGGACCCATGACCTGCAACTGAGACCAAAGTTCCTGACACTGGATATTTCCCTCTAGAATGCCTTGATAATCTTGAAATATCATTGTACTGTACCCTGCACAGATTCAAGACTCCCAAAGCAGCCACATAACCGAACCAAGCGTCCTTAATGTGTTCACAGTAGGTACAGTGTTCTTTTCATCATTTTTGCATCTGTGAACATAGATTTTGTCTATTCTGTTCAAAGCACATTCGTCCAGAACTCTTTGTGGCTCGTCAACATGCATTTCGGCACACTCTTTTTTTTCTTTTTTTTTTTTTTTAATAGTTGTAGTCCTCCTCGGTCATCTTCCATTAAGTCCACTTTGCCTCAAATTGGGACGGATGGTGCAATCTGACACTAATGTACCTTGACTTTTAAATTAATCTCTAATCTCTTTGGAAGTTGTCCTGGCTATTTGCTTACCATTAGTATTATCCATCTATTCAATTTATCATAAATGTCAAGCTGCTTGGAGAGTATCTTATAGCCTTTATATTTAACATGTTTGTCTATCATTTTGTTTCTAATCTCCTGAGACAACTCCTTAATCACCATGTGATACCAAACAGCACACTGACTACTTTTTAAGCTTCAAATAGGCAGACTGACTGATTACAATTTTTAAAAAGACACCTGTGATGCTAATTACAAAACACACATTAGTTTAACACGTCCCTATAGTCAAATTATTTTTTGGGGGTACCTTAATTTTTGTCTAGGTCAATTTCATCAAAATGCTTTTTTTTTTTTCTTTTTTTTTTTTTAAATGACAATTTAGACAATTTAAAATGTCTGATTTTCATTACTTAATGTTCAGTTCATTTTTATTTATCATTACGTTTATCAGTTTCGAGTTATTTCAGTGAACATTGTGGGTTTTTATTTCATTAATGAAAGGATCCCAACAATTTGGTCCAAAATAACATTTGCCTTAGCTATAGCAGAAGGAATATCCAGGTATTAGACACATCTACAGTATCTAGGTCTGTCTTTATCATCCCTGTTGCGTATTTATTCCTTATCATTCCCCTGCATATTTAATAAACCCCTGCAGTAGTGTGTTGGAGGCCTTCTTGTGTGTTCTCCTCCTACCTCCCTAGGAGACAGAATCCAAATTTACTCTATTTCCAACTTACTCCCAGGCTTCCTGGAACATGATCTGGAACCATCGTGACCCTGAGTAGGACGAAGCACTTACTGTTACAGTGGTGTTTCCTTTTGCATTTACAGCGTACCATATACACTGTTATTTACCATAATTATTATAGTAATATTTATGCAGCACATTACATTAACAATTTGTGAGATCATGAGTAAGTTCATGAATACAAAAGCTTCCTTTTTGGCTTGATTCCAAAGGACCAAATTCTCCACTTGTTAAACAGACATGCAGTAAACTATTAGCCTTCACAACATTTGTAGTACACCACATCCCCAGTAATGAGTTGTGAGGGATTTAACCTATGCCTTTTGTGGTTAGAGTTAGCCTCCTATGAACAGCTGCATTAGCTTCATGATTACAGATGTGGCTTGTCATGTTGGATAGTTTACCAAAGAAACTGGTGGTAGTTACTCTAGGTCAATATCTTGATTTGTTTCTTTTTCTTTGGAGGATTTATTGAAATTTTATTCATTTCCCATTCATGCTAATTTTGTTGTTTTCATGACAGCTACCAGTGAGGGATCATGAAATCCGGTATGTGCTTCCTGTGAAGAGCTGACTCACGAGGGAATACAGCCAACCCATGATTTCGGGAGGTTGCTCATGTATAAACAGATGCAGAAGAAAGTGCTAATGGCCTGTTCTCTATAAACTTTATTGAGAGCAAATCAGGGATCACTGAGGCCCAAATTGGGGTCAAGCACAAGCAGGCAAGATGAGTCACATGAGTCATCCAAACAGACACCATGAGAAAAAAAAAAGAAAAGATTATGATAAACCAGTTACAGACGGCACAATCAATCAATCAGACTTTACAATAAGAGAGAAACATCACAATACAAATAAGCAAATGAACACAAAGCAAGTAAATGCAGTCAAAGGATACATAATTTTGTCAGGGGAAGGGGGGTGGGCACATGTAGGCTTTGGGGTATTTCCGACATGCATATTTATAAACCTGGATATTCAATAAGACTAAAAGTTAGGAGTGAGGACATTATCTTGGAATCAGAGCTGGATATTATCTTTCTACACTTGTAATTTTCTAACAACTTCTGGTTAAAAACACCAGGATATTACTGCCATCACATTTACCAGCACTGTGCTCGAAATAAATTTCACATAAGAGTTCTCATTTGTAAAAGTTGAAGCTAAATGTAAATTCAATACCACGGGTGATTAATCACTCCCATTCATGGATAATGAACTACATTCTGCTCACTAATGTCTTTTTTTCTTCCTTTGCTTGCACTTTATTCATCATTTGCTTATTTAGACCTTTCATGGGTTTTGGTCGCTCAGACACAATACAGCTGGTGCTCATTTTCAGTAAGCAAGAATGGTTACAGACTTTATTACACTTCTGAAGATGTGTACAAACCACCAGTGCTCAAAATTACAGAAGTAATTATTCTAAATTCATTGTATCAAACTTCTGGAAGCGCTTTAGCCAAACTGTAACCTCCAGCTCTGATTCCATAATGGGCCATTTAGTGCCTGTGCTTTTTATTTATACAGTACTTACAACAAATTATAGCTTTTCCATGTCTTTGATTTGACAGTTTACAGTAACGTTCTGATCCCGACACCTTTGGAAATGGTTGACGGATCACCAAGGTTGCTGCTGTTGTAAAAAGTGTTTATTTAAGTTAACACAGCTTTCCTTAAATTGTGTAACCATCCAATATAATGTATATACAGTTGTGGCCAAAAGTTTTGAGAATTACATAAATATTGGAAATTGGAAAAGTTGTTGCTTAGGTTTTTATAATAGCAATTTGCATAAACTCCAAAATGTTATGAAGAGTGTTCAAATGAATTGGATAGTCCTTCGTTGCCACTTTCCACTGCATTTCATTGCTGTCATTAAAGGACCTGCTGAGATCATTTCAGTAATCGTCTTATTAACTCAGGTGAGAATGTTGACGAGCACAAGGCTGGAGATCATAATGTCAGGCTGATTGGGTTAGAATGGCAGACTTGACATGTTAAAAGGAGGGTGATGATTGAAATCATTGTTCTTTCATTGTTAACCATGGTGACCTGCAAAGAAATGCATGCAGCCATCATTGCGTTGCTTAAAAACAGCTTCACAGGCAAGAATATTGTGGCTACTAAGATTGCACCTAAATCAACAACTTATAGGATCATCAAGAACTTCAAGGAAAGAGGTTAAATTCTTGTTAAGAAGGCTTCAGGGCATCCAAGAAAGTCCAGCAAGCGCCAGGATCGTCTCCTAAAGAGGATTCAGCTGCGGGATCGGAGTGCCACCAGTGCAGAGCTGCTTAGGAATGGCAGCAGGCAGGTGTGAGCGCATCTGCATGCACAGTGAGGTGAAGACTTTTGGAAGATGGCCTGGTGTCAAGAAGGGCAGCAAAGAAGACACTTCTCTCCAAAAAAAAAACATCAGGGACAGATTGATCTTCTGCAAAAAGTATGGCGAACGGACTGCTGAGGACTGGGGCAAAGTCATATTCTCGGATGAAGCCTCTTTCCRATTGTTTGGGGCATCTGGAAAAAGGCTTGTCAGGAGAAGAAAAGGTGAGAGCTACCATCAGTTCTGTGTCATGCAAACAGTAAAGCATCCTGAGACCATTCATGTGTGGGGTTGCTTCTCATCCAAGGGAGTGGGCTCCCTCACAGTTTTGCCCAAAAACACAGCCATGAATAAAGAATGGTACCAAAACACCCTCCAACAGCAACTTCTTCCAACCATCCAACAACAGTTTGGTGAAGAACAATGCATTTGGAGCAGCGTGCCATAAGGCAAAAGTGATAACTAAGTGGCTCAGAGACCAAAATGTTGAAATTTTGGGTCCATGGCCTGGAAACTCTCCAGATCTTATTCCCATTGAGAACTTGTGGTCAATCCAGAAGAGGCAGGTGGACAAACAAAAACCCACTAATTCTGACAAACTCCAAGAGGTGATTATGAAAGAATGGGTTGCTATCAGTCAGGATTTGGCCCAGAAGTTGATTGAGAGCAGCCCAGTCGAATTGCAGAGGTCCTGAAAAAGAAGCCCAACACTGCAAATACTGACTCTTTGTATAAATGTTCTGTAACTGTCGATAAAAGCCTTTGAAATGTATGAAGTGCTTGTAATTATATTTCAGTACATCACAGAAACAACTGAAACAAAGATCTAAAAGCAGTTTAGCAGCACTGGCTCCACACTTGCAGTCGAGCGGCGGCGGAAACAAGACGTTGTCACAGCCGGGAGGCGGAAGCAGCTCTGGTTCCACCCTCGTAGTCAAGCGGCTGTGGAAGTCGTCGCCGGGCGATGGATGCAGCGCTAGTTTCTCCCTTGAAGCCAGGCGGCTGCGGATGCCACTGGAGAGCGTAGTGCAGGCTTTCTGTGCTTTGGCTGGGTCCTCAGCTGGCCTCTCTGGAGAGTCGGGACCCTCCGCGGGTTTCTCTGACCTCCATTGAGCCTCCAGCATAGACAAGGTCAAGCCGATTATTCTCAACCTGCTTGCCCCAGAGTTAAGGTTCCAGCCCCCCCCCCCMAAAAAAGTTTCTCCTAGGGGGGACCCCTTTGCTATGCCCTTGTAGGGTCGAGCATTCTGTCACGAATAGCTGGTGATGGCTATGGGCTGAAGAAGGGCAGGCATAAATGCAGATGGTGGTTTTAAACAAAGAGTCCTTTTTATTTAAACAAACCAAAACATGAACAAAGGAAGTTTGTAGCATGGAGCATGACACACACAAAAACATTAACCAAATTCTAACTTGGACAGACTAATAGACAAAACAGACAAGAGGACTAACTAATCACTAACCAGCTATTTATAGAATGTCTAATGAGCTACCTTGGTTCAGGTGAGCACTCTCATCACCTGACCGAGGTGCCTTCTGGGAAACTGAGTCTACACACAAAAACAACAAAACTAAACACAGTTCCCTCTAGTGGTGAACCCTCACAATAATGGTATACATTGTAATGTTATGGGTGATTAATGTATTCAGTTTTAAGTGCAGTGAATCGTATATCCTGGCTTGCAAAGAAGCCAGGGTCAGAGTGTGTGGTATTCCATGATTTTGCATTCATGGAGCATGTTTTATACAGTATATAACAATTTTTCCATGCAAATTTATTTATTGTAATAATAAAAGGCATGTGGAAAATAGAAAAACAAAATAATCAAACCGACCCTAGGAGGCACAGTGGCCTCACACCTCCAGGGTCAAGGGTTTGATTCCTGCCTCGTGTCAGTTTCCATGTTCTTCCCATGCTTGGTGGGTTTCCTCAGGCTCTGGGTTTCCTTCCACAATAAAAGACATGCAGATTAGGTTCTCTCTCTCTCTCTCTCTCTGTGTGCGAGCCTTGTGATGGACTGCCACCCTGTCCTGGGTGTACCCTGCCCAAGGTCTCCTGGAATAGGCTCCAGGCCGCTGCAAGCCTGTACAGGACAAGCACAATAGAAGATGAATCAATGAATGAAAGAAATGCACCAGTCACTGTTAGATCTCCAACACTTGATACGGCCATTCATCTAGCTCCATTCAGGAAACCACAGCATTAATATATCTTCATGTTGTTTATTGGTAAGTATCTGGTTTCTACTGTGCGTTATTCTCAGCACAACAAGAGCTTTTTTCTTCCTGGAACATACTTATGAGATATGTAATCCTGTTGGGTCTGCGAGTCGAAAAACATCTATTGATTATTTACATGAATGATGTAAGAGTCTTGGTATTGTTTATCAGTGTTTTCTGACAACAGAAAAAAAAATTGTTCTGCCTAACATCTGTCTCCTCAGTTTGATCTGCATTATGATTATAGGGAATAAGTCAGCCATCTGGTCTTGAGTAACTCATGACAATTATTTTCTCTTCAACAGGAGCCGGAGCCAAAAGATGATTCTCTCATCACTGCCACGTGGCTGAGACAGATCTAACAGGACATTCCTGACAATTTTAAAAATAAAAAAAATGTGTATAGAGTAAGAGTGCAGTTACTGGTAAATTGGTGAACACATGCAGGTGATGCTAGACCAACCTAAGTCTGTGGTTCATTTGTACTTTTATGTGCATTTGGGAGTTAATGCGCCATCACACATTACTCTGGGAATTGTAAATAAATAAATAAACAAAGTCAGATTTGAGAAGGAATTTTTCAACCAATTTAGAATTGCCAAGATAGCATTTTAATGAAATCAGGCAAAAGTTGCAGAGCACGGTGGCTTAGCAGTTAGCACGGTTGCCTTGCACTTTCAGGTTCTAGGGTCGATTTCTGCCTCAGGGCTGTGCGCATGGACAGCTCCCTGTGCTTGGTCCCTTTCCTCTGGGTACTCTAGTTTCCTCCATCAGTCCAAAGACATGCAGATTAGACTACCTGGCATTCCCAAATTGAAAAAAAAAATTTGTGAATGGGCGTTTGAGTATGCGCATGTGTGCCGTGCACTGGATTGGCGCCCCATGCAGGGTGTACCGCACCTCATGCCCCAAGTCTCCTGGGATAGGCTACAGGCGCCATGCAATCCTAGATAAAGCGTTGTTCACAAAAGGATTAAAGGATAAAGCAGTATTGACAATAAGTGAGTGAGTAGACAAACTTACATTAGATATAAAGATCACTGCAAAGGTTAATTTTTCTGAATACATACACACGTGGACAAAATTGTTGGTACCCTTCGGTCAATGAAAGAAAAACTCACAATGGTCACAGAAATAACTTTAATCTGACAAAAGTAATAATAAATAAGAATTCTATGAATGTTAACCAATGAAAGTCAGACATTGCTTTTCAACCATGCTTCAACAGAATTATATAAAAAAAAAGAACTCATGGAACAGGCCTGGACAAAAATTATGGTACCCCTAACTTAATAGTTTGTTGCACAACCTTTTGAGGCAATCACTGCAATCAAACAATTCCTGTAACTGTCAATGAGACTTCTGCACCTCTCTGCAGTTATTTTGGCCTCCTCACTCCTCATGAGCAAGCTGCTCCAGTTGTTTCCGGTTTGAAGGGTGCCTTTTGCAGACAGCATGTTTCAGCTCCTTCCAAAGATGCTCAATAGGATTGAGGTCAGGGCTCATAGAAGGCCACTTTAGAATAGTGCAATGTTTTCCTCTTAGCCATTCTTGGGTGTTTTTAGCTGTGTGTTTTGGGTCATTGTCCTGTTGCAAGACCCATGACCTGCGACTGAGACCCAGCTTTCTGACACTGGCCAGCACATTTCTCTCTAGAATCCCTTGATAGTCTTGAGATTTCATTGTACCCTGCACAGATTCAAGACACCCTGTGCCAGATGCAGCAAAGCAGCCCCAGAACATAACAGAGCCTCCTCCATGTTTCACAGTAGGGACAGTGTTCTTTTCTTGATATGCTTCATTTTTCCGTCTGTGAACATAGAGCTGATGTGCCTTKGCAAAAAGTTCCATTTTTGTCTCATCTGTCTATAGGACATTCTCCCAGTAGCTTTGTGGCTTGTCAACATGTAGGTTGGCATATTCCAGTCTGGCTTTTTTATGATTTGTTTTAAAAAATGGTGTCCTCCTTGGTCGTCTCCCATGTAGTCCACTTTGACTCAAACAACGACAGATGGTGCGATCTGACACTGATGTTCCTTGAGCATGAAGTTCACCTTGGATCTCTTTAGAAGTCTTTCTGGGCTCTTTTGGATTATCCGTCTCTTTAATTTCCTCATCAATTTTCCTCCTGCGGCCACGTCCAGGGAGGTTGGCTACAGTCACATGGATCTTAAATTTCTGAATAATATGAGCCACTGTAGTCACAGGAACATCTAGCTGCTTGGAAATGGTCTTATAGCCTTTACCTTTAACATGCTTGTCTATAATTTTCTTTCGAAACTCCTGAGACAACTCTTTTCCCGTGCTTGGTGGGCTTCCTCCGGGTACTCCGGTTTCCTCCCACAGTCCAAAGACCTGTAGATTAGTCCGACTGTCATTCCCAAATTGGATGTTTTGTGTTTGTGTGTGTGCCGTGCGATAGATTGGCACCCTGTCCAGGTTATACCCTGCCTTGTGCCCGAAGTCTCCTGGGATAAGATCCAGCCCCCGGTGACCTTGAATACAAGATAAAGCGGTATAGATAATGAATGAGTGAGTGATTCAAACTGCTAATATGAAAACAAGCAAATCATTGTGTTGATCTAACTTGTTTTTTTATCAATTGAGTTGGAAAAACATAATTAATTTGTGTTTAACCACTCGAAGCAAATCAATTAAGTTGTTCCATCTGTTCTCTTTGTTAAAGAGGCTCTATGTAGTCGAAGGTCTATTCATTAAAAAATTCAACAATCTATTTTTCATTTTATGTTTCAATCCATCCATCAATTTGTCAATCCTTTACTGGCTTGATATATCAGTTTATCCTTCCATTCAGACACCAATCTAATCAGGAACGTAAAATGTGACGAATAGCCCCATTTGAAAATTGGAAAAGAGACCAGATGTTTGTTCCATCTTCAACTGCTGAGTTTCGACGAGCTGATAGCTAAGAAAATATGCTTACATAATAGCATAGATTTCTTTTAGTTGTTCATAAAAAAAGTAAAAACATCTTGAACTAATTATTAGTTGTAGACAGCAAAGTAGTAGAGTGGGGTAGCTTTGCCAACTCGAAGACTACAGGTTCAATCATTCAATTCTGACCTCGGGTAAAAGTGTGTAGATTTTTGCATACTTGTACCTTGTCTTTGTAGGGTTTTTTTTTCTTCTCCGGAATCCTCACGTCTCCAACTACATGCATGCTGGTAGACTGCCTATGCCAAACTACTGTACCCCTAGGTGTGAATGTAAGTCAGTGTATAAATGTGTTTATGCATGGTGTCCTGTGATGGATTGGCATCCTTTTCAGGATATATTCCCAGAGCAATAGATCATTAGTACGTTTTTACTTTTTGTCACTTGAAATTGTACATGATGTGTATCCAAAATGTTAAGATTTAAGATATTTGTATATCTTAAGATATATAGAGAAATACTGTATGAGGAAGGGGAAGCCTGCTGGACTGCCAATCGGAGGATCCCTGGTTCGTGCCTTAGGGTTATTGGGCTGCCACTGTTGATGGGCCCTTGAGCAAGGTCCTTCACTCTCAACGGCTCCGATAAAATCAGGCATACAATGAGGCAACCTGGCCACTCATTATTCATTGGCCAATGTGCCTTAAAAATCAGAACCAAAGGCTTCTATCCTGATGAGGGATTATTCGAGCCAAGGGATTTCCTGGGAACAGTGAGTGCAAGGGCAGGATACACCCTGAATGAGATGCCAGGACATTGTACTGTAGATCACCATGAGCACTCATTCTCAAACTCATCATGGTTATTAAGAGGATGGAAACCAGAGATCAAAAGATAAGGAACGAGAGATCTTTTCTTTTTTTTTCTCTCTCCCCCCCTTTTTTTTTATAGATTACCCTAACCATAGATTAACTGCTGTGATGCCTTTTGGAAATCTGATTAGCTCCTGTTTAGTAGATCATGGGCTCTCATCTAATTACCATCATGATGAGCTGACCAATTGATTAAACATAATTTCATTTTAACATGTCATAGATTCCATCTCTGGGGTTTTTATTTAGCATCTGAGCTAAGACGTGTTTGTACTGTTCCTTTGGAGTTCTTGTCTAGTGCAGTGTTTGTGACAGATCCTTTTTGTGTTGACACACAAAGCTTTGGCAGCTTCATAGAAAGACAATCATTTTCATTTGCAGTACATCAAAATAAGAAGCTCTATTTGTGCCAAATCTGCCAGATTTTTTTTTTAAATAACCACCTCCAAACGAGGAAGTTAGTTTTCATAACAGCATGTATTCTGGAGTATGTTTTGCTCATCCTCACTTGGAAGGACATTGGTTTTTCCTTTGGAAGAATACCTCGCCTGTCTTGAATGCATTACTGCGCTATGAATCCACAGACATTTGTCATTTTGAGCTTATAGAAGAGAACAGATGCTTCTTGTTACAGCGAGTTATTATAGCCGAATGTTAAGAATGATATATTTTGTTATAATATTTAAAGACAAAAATGCCTTTTTTAAATTTATATCAGATGTCTGTTTATAATGGTTAATTTTACACCTTTAAAACTGTTTTTCTTTATTAATTTTTTTTAGGTTTTGGTTTAGTAGCATATTTTCAAAATAAGCAATAAAAATGAAAGCAAAATTGCAGAGCTTGCAGTTCTTTGAAAGCATTGATGTATTATATTAATGATAATAAGAATCATATGGATATCATTAATGTTTATTGTCATGTTTTTAAGAGCATTTAGAAGAACTCCGTGCCAGATCCAACTACTTTCGCAATGAACCGGTGAACTGATAAACAAGAATTATGAGCCTGCTATAATCATACTCAATTTATTTTATTATTTGGCACTATTATTTGGTGCTACATACCGAGTCATATACTATGGAAGTTTAGCTGAAGATAATCATTGTTTTAAAAGCAGCACAGGTTATTATCTTTATGTGCATCACGTTTGAGGTGAGCTTACTAATGAGGCATTTAAAGAAAAGCACAAAAATATTTGTTTTTATTAAAATACTTCTGATGTGATTTGTGAATTGGCGCTAATTTATTTGGAGCTGAATTCAAGTTGTTCATGCAAACAGTTAGTGGTAACTGTGTAGCATCATGGGAGGTGGTTACAAAGATGTGTGAAGAGAATAAAAAAGAGGGATACTGTGTGAAGGGGAGTGGAGTGATACAGCTAGGGCTGTAGGGAATCTGTGGTTCCAGGTTTGAGCCCTGCCATTGGTGGATCACCACACCTATAAAATGGGAGGGTTGCATCAGGAAGGGCATCCGGTGTAAAACCTGTGCCAAGTTGTTGTGCGAACAACCTATTGAAACACTAACAATGACAAAAGGGATACCGTGTATATGATACGGTTTGCTGTCAGAGCCTTGTTTCTCCTTCAGGTTTAATGGTATATGATTCATCTCACTTAGGTAATCTATGAAATGGAGTTCAATGCCATTGACATATTACGGTAACTCTAGAAACTTTAACGTTGGGTTACCATTCTCCTATTGTAATGACATTGCAATGTCCTTCACCCAAAATAAAATCAGGACAATACCTTCAGAACAACAGAATTTCAACCTTTATATTATAGCATTTATCCAGCCAACCACATCCATGATCCAAGTTTCAAAAATCAAAAGAGTTAAGAAATCTCAAAATTGGGATGGATGCAAGCGCTTCATATGGCTAATTTCTCTTATGTGTTGTCTTAATTTATCTTTCGAAAATATTTCCATGAAATGATTAGTAGTTCCAAAATTACTGTTCTATAATATGGTATTCAGACAATCCAAACTTGATAATGTTCAGTTCCACACAACAGCTTTTAGACATTAGGCATTTTTTCCCATTTCTTCCAGCTGCTTTCTGATTTAATGGTTCAGTAAATTCCAGTTGTCTAATATGTTTTGACTTAGAGGAGTTGTTCTGTGGCAGTTGCTGTTTGAAAGACTGTTGTATACATCAGGGGCATTCAAGTCAAACTTGGACTTTCTTATGAAATGAAGATGAATGAAGGTGGAAAAGTGATTGACATTTGCAGAAGCCTTCAAGCACAGTTTGGTGACGAGACTCTTCAGTCAGTAAACATTGGAATGAGGCAAACATTTTAAAGAATGACGAGCCCTGCATGATGACGTACCTCGGGTACCAATGCGGTCGTTCCCGTGAATATTCACTGAGGAGAACGCCTGATCCTTGGAAATTGATGGATAACTTGCTACCAATTTGTGGAAGAAACACATCTGTCTGTAGAAGCCTTTTACCAACACCACTTGCACATTACAGGAACTTGGCTGGGAGTTATTGCCACATCCACTGTACGGTCCTGACCTCGCGCCAAGCTATTTCCACATGTTTGGACCATTAAAGGAGCTCTTGGGAGGCCAGCATTTCAGACTTCATACAGGTAGCTGTGTACTGAGAAAACATTCTACTTTTATGGTATCCAAGCACTAGTGAAACACTGGGTTAAGTGCATTAGTGTAGCAGGGTTTTATATAGAGAAATAAAAGAGTTTATTACATCTACGCATTTGGCAGACGCCCTTATCCAGAGCGACTTACATTTTTATCTCATTATACATCTGAGCAGTTGGGGTTAAGGGCCTTGCTCAAGGGCCCAACAGGGACAACTTGTGGTGGTGGGACTTGAACCGGGGACCTTCCAAACCATAGTCCAATGCCTTAACCACTGAGCTACACCTGACCCCTGAGTTTTTGCTCTCATAAAGTACAGTATACCATATACCATACAGTAAGTACTTGCCAAAAAAAGAAGAAATAAAGCGACTCTTAGCTTTAATATTAAATGTTAAAAGGAAATACCTCAGCTGTCAAACGATGTCATATTCAGTTAAACAGAACTAGCATAACACGTGACCATCAATGTTGTTAAAAATACTGCTTTGAAGTCAAATTTGTAACATTTACATTGGGGTCATTTGTAAAACTACTGTACATATAGCCAGTGTTGATCCAAAGTCACTTCATCAAAGCAGCATTAAGCAAAAATCCTCACAGGCCCTCAACATCTGTAAAGTGGAAAAACTAACATTGACACAATATTTTGACAACCAAAAAGCCCTACTGGGTAAGATTTGGAAGCGGATGTGTAGAGATAAGGAGGTGAGAGATCTGGATGAACTAAAGGAGTGAAGCACCGTTGCACTACTTTCTTTATGTCATCATGTAGAGATAGATAAAAATGTCTGTAATATGAATGCACCATATCAGCAGGTCTCTGAATTGCTCTGTGGGTAATGTAGGGAAACCAGTGGGCATGCAGATCAGCCATCAGATTCTATAGAACATCTTTAAAAATCAAGACTTCTTAAGAGGTCCTCAGGTCGTCTGTATAATGAAGAAATATATCATAGCGCTATGGAATAAAGTATTTCCCAAACCTGCAATGACACTGAATCCAAATACATACACTTCAATATGGAGTTGGTTCCCCTTTTGCATCTATAACAGCTTTCTCTCTTTTTGGAAAGATTTTGGAGTGTTTCTGTGGGAATTTGTGCCCATTCACTCTGTAGAGCATTTATGACGTCAGGAGGCACTGATGTTGGATGAGAAGGCCTGGCTCACAATCTCCATTCCAGTTCATCCAAATGGTGCTCGATAGGGTTGAGGCCAGGGCTCTGTGTGCGGGCCAGTCGAATTCTTTCACACCGAACTCATCAAACCATGTATTTATAGTCCCTGCTTTGTGCATTGGGACACGGAATGTTGGAATAGAAAAAGGACATCGCCAAATTGTTTGCCACAAATTTGAAAGCATAGCATTGTCCAAGATGTCTTGGTATACTGAAGCATTACGATTCCTATCACTGAGATAAGGGGCTTGATTGAAACACCTGAATTTAATAAGTAACAGGTTTGGGCAAATCATTTGTTTATATGGTGTATATCCAGTACAGTAGGGCTTTAATGAGTTGTGAAGATGTTCCCAGTAGGTGTCTAATTCTGAAGCATCCCAGTTTGCCAAGTTTGTTTGTCCTTTTGTTTGACCAAAAGTAAAACCCTGCTTATGTGCTGTTGAATGATGATTAAATAAATAAATCATTGTAAATCTCCGTCATTACATAACTCTGATAGTCATGGTAATTATAAAAATTAATATGCAAGTGGTACATGATGGAATTTTCCTTCAATAGCCATTTTTCACTATCCACATCATCCCTACTTGTCCATAAAGAATTCACTTTCAGCATAACCAAAGGACATGTTTTGGCTAGATGTTCAATTCGAGGAGGGGACATATTTAAGACACCTCTATGGAAATAACATGAAGCTAAATGGAAAAAGTACTTTCTATTTTTATGACAAGCACTTGTGTGTATTTGCTAATGTGCACAGATACTGTGATGATCTCACTATCAAAACAAAACCCCTTGCACTTCAGCTGCCAACTGCAGAAGTCTTTCAGCACTTCATCACCGAATAGCTTGGCAGTTTTTAAAAGAAAGGAAGAAAAAAAAAAAACGCCAGTGGTTTGTTTAGGCATATCTCATGACTTAGAAAGTGACAAGTCCTGTCGTACTGTGTGTACTGTGCGCTCTGATTCATTTTGTCGTTTTGGGTTTTTGGCTGTCAGTCCGGTGTTGTTGAGAAATACGACCGCACACATGGTTTTTATAACGTGTGCATCACTTAAAGGCGGCAGTTTCACACAAATGCAGTGTCACCAAATCTTACATGCATCAAGGAAATGAGAAACCTGAAAATTCAGATTTAACGAACACAAAAACATTATATTACACTTTAAATTATCTCGTGGAAATCTTTCACGGTGTGCCTTTGATAAACCACTTTCTTCCCTTGATTTCTCAAAAGACACACGTTTGCGAAGTCAAGTTTAAATGAGACACTTGTTAGAATCCTGATTGAAAAAGTGTTAAAAAGCGGTTTCGTTGCAATGTAAAAAAAATGAAGATAATCATGAAATCAAAATCATTTCTTTTATAAATTCTAATAAAAAAGACATTTTGGGGGGATAATTTTTATGTACTTTTGTTTGAGATCTATATCTTGGGGCTACTACAAAAAATATACATTTCTATTTTATTTCTTTAAACACTCAAACAAAAGGTGTCACTATATACTGTAACATTCAGCACTTTATTGAGTCTGACTATCAAATTATATGCTAATGATTATCTGAATGAAGTTAAACAGCACTAGGTCATGCTGATGCTGACATTCCACATTTCATGGATAATATCATTTCTTAATTATTACTCAGCAAATAAATTCATACACTATTCCTTTAGCCATTTTTGGAGAGAGACAAAGTGTATGGAGAAATTGCTCTGCTGTGGAATGTGAAGCTAATCAGCTTGAATTTTGGAAACGAAGCATGAAAAGAGAAACAAATTAAAATTTCAAATTAATTGTGTTAATTATATAAATGTTAAAAACACAGCCAAGCAGATGGAGACCATTTGGTTGACACAAAGGGGTATTTCTACCTTGAAAAACTGAGCCATGATTAGACTAATTATTAAGACACACATGAGAGACAGGTGCAGATGAGGACCAAGAACATGAACAACATGAACCTGTTGAAGGTGGAGAGAAGAAGCCAAATTGGAAACAACTGTAACCATTTATTTTGTATAGCTAAGTGCACAAACCCTTCTAACAAAATGAGAACAAATGAATTTTTTTTGCGCCAAGTAACTTTCCTCCGTTATGGATGTGATCTTTGCACTCGCATTGGCTCAGGAAAGTCTTAAAAGACATGCAAGCAGGACAAGCAATAAGTCAGTTTGTGAATCATTGTCAGTTTGTCATTTAGGCCATATGCACAAGTAGCCATGTAAAAAAAATAAATAAATAAAAAAGTATAATTCTGACCTCACGACCTGTGTTAAAAATAAAACACACACTGACAACACCACAGAAAACAAGGTTTTGGAAAACCTGCACTTTGGAAGGAGTTTTCCAAAAGCACCGTTTTCAACAACCAAAACTGCGTTCGCGAATAAAAATTCTGATTTATGATGTCAAATAATGCCACTGGCCTCGAGCATGGTACAGTGATCTGTGCACAGACTTTGGGTTCAGGTGTACTCAGAGGATCTAGAGTAAAAGCAACCTGAATAACATGTACAGTATGCTCACATTCAGTTTATAATTAATTAATTATTTTATCGATAAAAAATATGTGTGTGAGTGTCTGCGTGCATGCACAAGACCCATATAATGAATATATATTTAATGATGTCACTGATAGGCATACTTTATGGTATCAAACCTTTTTTTTTTCCTGTTCTACATTTTTTTTCAAGGAGAACACTAATGAGAAAAAGTAAAGTGCARTGGAAAAACTGGAGCTTGTTTATCATGAATTGAATTAGGTTTGTATAAATGTTTTTGGGACAAACTGACCTGCAAAAATTCTTCCATAATAATAATAATAAAAAAAGTAGTTTTGAAGTTTGTTGTAAATTTTAATAGCACTACCTAAATTGTGCACGATATACTTAAAAACATAAAATCTCCATGAAAGACTGAGCTTGGAAAAGTGGTTCCTACTTCATGCGATGTTTCAAACTCTGAGATCTTGCCAAGTCCTCATTTTATAAGACGCAATTACTTTGCTCTGACTGGCTAGTCCATGTTTGTCTTTGACTTTGTTTAAAGTACATTCTTTTTACTTTACTTTCTTTTTTAAATCAATCAGTTAATTTAACTAGAAATGATTTCAAATAGGTATGGAGGTAACCTGTTTAAGATCAAACTCCCTTAGTTCATCAGCATGTATACAATGTAAGTGCAAACAACCATTGTTCATAGTAATGAATCTCTTTAACCATAAATGTACACAAATTGAGCGGCACTTAGTAAACACTCCTGCAAACACGCTAAATCGGTTTGTTTGTATCCAGCACGGCATGTGAATCCGATTAAGTCAAAAAATAAGAATCTTGTTTCGGGGTAAGGAAAGAGCATGGGTTAATTTTTTTTTTTTTTTAAAGCCTATAATTTAAGCTGTCTTCCCATCCAGGTGTGAGGTGATGTGAGGTCGCTTTGCCAAATCACACAGCTGTGATAGTTGCCAAAAAGCACTACACTCTGTCTCACCAAGCGTAGAATCATTTTGTCTCTGTAAATATTTGTCTTTCATGATTTAGGACTTTGGGCGGAATAGAAAAAAGAAATTATATATATAATTATATGTAATTATATAACATACTGTATAATATATAATATGTGTATATAT
>QMIH01000313.1:70173-83362 GCA_003987875.1 Clarias batrachus
AAAGAACTGTGATTAAAAAACCTGTTGTAAAACGTTGAAAACAACTTCTCAAACTTAAGCAATTTAATTAATTGACAAATTAATTCCTTTTGCACAAGACAGAAGATGATCCTTTTTTATGACCGCTGTCCTCCCTTGGTGAGTTACTGTACTGTATAAACCGGACTTTTGCTACCCTGGGAGCACAGGGAGTTCTCCGATTTGAGATTTTAACTATGTAACACATGTTCCATCCTACTCATGGGTTAGATAAATGAATAGAATGAATAATTAGGATATATATGCCAGCATAAAACTCAGAGACAAAAGTAACACAGATAAGGATTAATTCTGTTTCCGTGCAGCTGGCCATCTTCTGTGTTCCTTCTTACAAAGCTTAGCCCACTATCCAAATATACACGGATAAATACACCCACACACACCCACCCACCCACACACACACACATTGTGTGTCTTGAGGGGTGGGTTGTATCCATCACCTCCTGCTTGCCATTATGGGATTTCCTGTACTGACATGTCATGGCAGGAGAGTTTGTGTTTGCCTTGGGCTCTGAGGATTATGTACGTTTTTGGGGGC
Organism: Clarias batrachus; assembly: GCA_003987875.1. Classification (NCBI taxonomy): domain Eukaryota; kingdom Metazoa; phylum Chordata; class Actinopteri; order Siluriformes; family Clariidae; genus Clarias; species Clarias batrachus. The sequence goes on from QMIH01000313.1 coordinate 70,751, forward strand.
AAAAAAGTGAAAAAAAAAAAAGGCAAGTACAAAAAGTGAGGGTGTTGAGGCTAGTGTTAGGGTTAAGAATAGGTGTGATACAGGCATTAAGGTTTGTTTCACGTTTTTACAAAATGAAAATATTTACTTTTAAATGTTTAAACAATTCTGTTATCAAAACATGTATTGCTTTTTATGTTACTTTATAACTCTTTGTTACTGTAAATATACAGGTCAGGTTAGATAAAATTCCTCACTCACAAATAGGTCCAGAGAAACAACATAACTGAATGCTTAAGAGGTACTGATTACTTTGTGTCAATAAAGATTATATCAGTTTGAAGTGATTATGGCTTTTATTACACTTTTGACACCAGACAGATGTGACATCTGTTTTGAATTTGATGCAGAGAGAAATCAGTCATTTTTAAAAATCCTCTATAATGGTCTTGAAATGAGTTAAAAAAACAATTTTAATAACTTATGTCAGTTAAGGAAAAAAAAGTTATGCTCAATTTCCTTTACTTTCGGTACAGCGCTTGTGCATTGCCCAAACAGATACCTCACCAAACTCAGCAAGGTATCGCACCACCCTATGCATATTAATATTTTTGCATGCTGGATATCTCTCACATTAAAAGTGTGCTGATTAAGATTGGCCACCACACACACACATATATGGGCTATTAATTTCTTTGAATATCATAATATTCTCCAAACATACCATAATCCTCAAATCACATTCAAAACTTACTGTACGACACCCCAGCGATTATTTATAGGAGTCAATGAAAGCCTACCTCCACTGATAGATAGCAGAATCAATAATATTTCTGATAAATGATGTCTCCATTTGAAACATGCATGCCAGATCAATTGGTAAAATACAAACAAAACAAATATTAATTATCAAGCAGTGCTTTTATGAACAAAACAGGACAATCTCTGCCTCACTGGACACCTTCAGGGACCTAGACTTGATCTCTAGACTCAAATCAATGTCAGGGGTTTCAGATCTGAATGAGATAAATTTGACCTTTCACTTAAAACTTTGCACAGCTGAATATTCTCCACATGCATATGATGGCCCAAATCCTCTTAATCAAATATCATATCCATGAATCAAATCCCAGAATCCCAGAAAATTAATGAGACATGCAGGATTCGTGATGTTTCGTTAAATGTTCTCTACTCCCCTGGCCCCAGTGTCAGCCAGTTTATGTAACAGTGATTTTCATGAACGTTCTCTAACCCCATCAACACTGGCTATGTCAATTTCCATACTACTAACAAAGGAAACATGTAGCAGTTACAGTACATGAAGATTACACTTTTAAATGCTGACATTACCAGGCAGTGCCACATAATCTCTTCGGAGCAAGCGTGGTGGCATCGGTAGCTGCTGAAATGGCAGGATAGAATGGTAGTATTTTATTTATATATGTTAGGAAATTTGGTTTTAGTTCAAATTTTATTTCCTGAGTATATACTTTTACATACATCTGGACTAAGAGGATACAGTCAGTGTCTTCTCCACTGCACTGCAGAACAAGACAGGACTGGCCTCTTTTCACCTTCATAATTTGCTCATTCTACAGTATAATGCCCCAAGGTATCTGACTTCAGAGTTCAGAAGAGAAATTTACTCGATTTGGTCTGGACTGTAAACTCTCTCTGTATGCAGATGACCTCCACCTTTACATTTCCAACCCTGTCACTTTGCTTTCAGCTATCTTTAACATAAATTAGGGAAATTTTCATGTTACAAATTGACTACAGAGGACTTGTCCATGCAGAGGTATTTATAGCCAAGTCTTTTCTAATACTCAATCACTCTCTCTCTCTCTTTCTCTACTGTTTATCCTGTATGGGGTTGCAGGAAGCCTGGAGTCTATCCCAATGGACACAAAGCGAGGTGCACAGGGCATACAAGCATGCACTTTCTTACACACTATGGAGGAATTTGGAAATGTTAATTACCCTAATTTGAAGTCTTTGAATTGTGGAAAGAAACTGGAGTACCTGGTGGAAACCCATCAAGCATGGAGAGAACATGCAAACTCCCCAAACATTTAAACCCTTGAGGCCTCAATGCCAGCCACTATGTCAAAGAGCCTCCAATTTAAATACATCATTGCCCAAAATAATTTCTTTAATTATTAGACAAATGCAAGTATGATTTCACAAGGGGGTCTACATTTCTTATATCACCTTAACAAAAATGGCAATCCTATCAATTTGATAACTTTTTCAACACATTATGTTACTTTTGAGTAAGAAGCCTTTCTCACATCGCTAAATTTTATCTCCATTTAGATTGCAAAGAATCAGGAAGTTTGTGTATAGCACATCATGGTTCAGAAGAAATCCTAGTCAGGCAAAACATTTTTATCTGTGGTGAAAAATATTGAGATCTAGTCAAAGATTTAAAAATTTTTTTTTTGAGCAGTAGTTAAGTTCTTTAAGCATGGGTTGTATTAGTTTTTAGGTGGTTTGTGCCTCCTTATAATGGACCATTCATCCATTTATCTTCTATAATAGCCTGTGTACAGGGTTGCAGGATTTGTGGCCTATCCCACGAGACTTAGGACATAAGACAGGGTATCAATCCATCACAGGGCAGGGAAGGGCAGACAAACCTACACTGTACAATTTAGGAATACCAGTTAACCTGATCTGCATGTCCTTGGACTGTGGGAGGACAACGAAGTACCTGGAGGAAATCCACCAAGCAGGAATCAAACCCTCAACCCTGGAGGATCCAATATGCCACCATGGCATCATACTGTAATTAATCATATAGGCCTAAAATATTCTAAATTCCTTGTTTAGTGTTGATGTGGACAGCTGTCACTCCTGGAATGCTAGTAAAAAACCCTCATAAAGGGGGTTGAGCAAATTGGCTGGAGTGACACAACTTTACTACAGTAGCTTCACTCATTCATCTGCTTTCAAGTCATTTTAAAACCCCAGCTATTTCAAATGCCATCAATGTATGCATCTAAGACAAGACTCTTGATTCTTGACTCCTCCACATTACCAACCACTTTATTTGCACCATCCACACTAGTCTCATGACTTTACAGGAAGGCAATGTTTTCCTCTTTTGCTCAGTTTGTCTGATAAATTCCATCCCTCAAACGTCCACCTCTTCTTTTGTCCAGTTCCCTGAGCACTTTGTCCTTTCCTAAACTCTCAGACGGTCAGAGATGGCTCTTCTCTAATGTCTATGAATCAGTTCATGCTTTAAACACAGATCCCACAATATGAAACAAATGGAAGCAGGATTTGGATATCATCATGTCAGATGACGGTGAGTGAATTTAAGGGATTCCATTGTGTTAAGCTAGAATAAATTAGTTTTTTGCCTAAGAGGTTCCCTTGAAACTTTCTATAAAAGTTGAACACCTGTTTTAAACTACAGTTTATTGGTTATACAGATGCTATGACCATACTCTGAAATAACAGTGTGTGTGTGTGTGTGTGTGTGTGTGTGTGTGTGTGTGTGTGTGTGTGTGCGCGCAATGTTATGAGAATGCCTAGCAATGCTACAGATCAATGATTTAAATGTACTGTATTTATGCAATGTCCAATTTCACTGAATGCCCGGTTAATGTATCAGTACAAATGTCAAATGAAAAGAGGGGGAAAAATAGATTACTTATAATATTTTGTACTTTTTTAAAGCAGTAACCTAAAGTAATAACCTTCTATTTAACATAACCCTACAGTATACTGACATGTGGGCTTAGAATACAGAGATCTACTGTATGTTCAAAAAAGGTAAGTTCACAAATAAAATCAAAACCAAAGTTTAACCTTTATTGGGCACTTCTTGAAATACTTGGAATTTCTACATTTCAAAACTTTTTCATACATTTATGTGATTATTTAACACATTACCAGAATTAAAAGTTACCGGCTCCAGACTTTAGGTCGATTCTCAGCCAGGTTTGATTGCATGGACTCATGTGTGCATTGAGTTTGTAGGTTTTCGCTGTGCTTGGTACAGTAGGTATTCCGGTTTAATCCCACAGCCCAAAGACATGCAGATTAGACAAATTTGTGTTCTCAAATTGCCTATAATGAGTGTATGTGTGTGTATGTGTGTGCCCTGAGATAAATTGGCACCCTATCCAAGTGTACCCTGCCTCGTGCCCTGAGTCTCAAGGGAATAAGGCTCCTGCCCCCCGTGACTTTGTATACAAGATAAAATGGTATAAATGATGAGTGATTGAGTAAAAGTTACCATAATTGGTTTTTCACCCATCTAAGCTAATAAGGGGAGTGGTAGCTCAGCAAGTTAAGGCTCTGAGCTTCTGATCAGAAGGTTTGTGGTTCAACCCCCAGCTCCACCAATCTGCTACTGTTGTGCCCATGACCAGATTTATTAAAGCTCAATGAATCCAGATGCCCAAAGAGGATTGTCCTGTCCACAATAATACCTTATATTTAACAAAAACTGCTCTGCACAATAATTGCATAGCTAATCATTCAAATTTCATTAACTCTGTGGAGACTATTCTCATTGCATGAATCATTTCACATACCTCAGGAACCTTTTCAGAAAATCATCAGGTTTGGTTTCGTATAAGGGTATACAGGGGGTCCTTTTAGGGCCAGTTTTCAGGGGTCTTACACCTCTCTGCACCAGGATTCAACAAAAATAACAAAGAAGTGTTTTTTTTTTTTAATATATATTTTCCATTCTACAAAATAACCACATTTTGCTTTGATGACTGCTTTGCACACCCTTGGCATTCTCTCAGTCAGCCTCATGAGGTTGTCACCTTGAATGGTTTTCCAACAAACTTGAAGCAGTTCCCAGATATGTTGAGTACTTGTTGGCTGCTTCTCCTTTACTCTCCCTTCCATCTGATCTCAAAACATCTCAGTTGGATTTAGATCAGGTGATTCTAGATGCCAGGTCATTTAATGCAGCACTCCATCACTCTCCTTCTTAGACAAATATTACTTACATAACTTAGAGGTGTGTTTGAGGACATTATCCTACTGGAACTCTACTGTATCTCACTAAGTGCAAACTCCATGGGATGACATCTTACAACAACTAGACAACTAGATGGGTTAAGTGTGCCCAAAGAGTGTCACCAACAAAGCAACTCCCACACCATCAAACCTCCTCCTTCATGTTTTACAGTAGGAACCACACATTCAGGAACCATCTGGCATCAAGTGAATACATGGTAGTTACTGTAGACTCAAAGATCCCAAATTTAGACGCATCAGACCAAAGGACAGTTTTCCACTAATCTAATGTCTCTTGATTGTGTTTCGTGACCCAGGCAAATCTCTCAGATTCTGCTCATTGTTATTTCCAAATAATGCTTTCTTTGACCCTGGTATGGTCCTCATAAGACCCAGTTTCAAATGGCTGCCTGAACATTCTTACTAGAATATTTGATCTGCAAGGGAATGAGGAACTTCATGACTGAATTAAGATAGATAAATTAACAAGCAAGTACCATATTTTATGTTCTTTAATTATTGTTTGCTTATTTTGGGGACTTAAATTCATGTAGTGGTCATGTAAGTTCTGCTTCTTTTTTGTAATCCTTTTTATTGGTTTTACGATCAATCAATTTAAATCATCATTTACTCAAGAAGTTGATATTTGTAAGAATGTCAGTAACTAAACAGATCTCTTCACCCATTTACTTCCATAGTATTTATTTCCCCTACTATTCCTACTATATTTATACAGGTTTGGGTAAATGTCTACAAAGAAAGGAGTAGAAAAAAGAAAATAAAAGTAAATTAAGAAAAAAGATAGTAAGAAGACACATTTCATAGTACATAAAGAAAGGAAAGAAAAACAATAGTAAGAAGAACATTAAACAGGAACAATGGACGGGAATTTTGACTGGTAGGAAGAATAAAGAATAAACAGTTAAAAAGGTAAGAACGTACAGTCAAATAAATTACTGAAAGAAGATTAGATTAAAAGAGTGTGAAGTGGATACTTAAGTTTAAGTTGAATTCAAAGATTTTTTAAAATTATTTTCCATAATTAGCTATTTTCATAAATTTTCTCATATCAAATTATCAGTTATCGAATAGGTTTTAATTTATATAGCTGGCCTTCAGTTTGATTTATTGTGTTTGCATGCAATGGAGTATAAAATCTTCCACAAGCAATGTGTCTGCTCTTTGGACTGATTTATGATCTAACAAATTTGATTTAATACAGAGAGTGATTTTGTCTCTTGGACACAAGTCACTAAAATCTAAAATCCAAACGCTAAAATTAGTAAGTGATGATGTTTTTGTCATCCATAGCTGACCATTTGTTAACCATTAAATTAGTTGAGTTTGAGTGAATAGAGCTGTTATTAAGAGAACCCGGGGGAAAAAAATGTTCAGTCCTAAACTAATACTTAATTGAACCTTAATAGTTTAACTGATATTTAAAAGAAAAAAATCCATATTTAAAAGGATGTTTTGAAAAAATGTCAAGTTTACTTAATGTTAAAGCTGTTTTTAGAATAGTTTTATTAGAAGACAATTTTTTCCTGTGTTAGGAAAACTGTACTAAACCGCTTGTTTGCAAGCTCTGCATTTGACGACTTTGTAAAGATGTAAAAAAAAAAAATTAAAAAAGGAGAGAGAGAGAGAGAGAGAGAGAAGATAGAACTGCTTTGTTTGAGTTCTGCTTATGAAGCTCAACTTAGATCTCTAAGTTAGCTGAACTTTTTAAATTTAGTTACCTGTACTGGAGTTTTACAGTAACCTCTACAAACTTGTAGGAAATAATATGACCTATAATTATGATAATTATAAATAATTATTATGAATAATTATGACCTAATTTCCACAGATTTAGGTAAAGTCAACTTATTACTTTTTACAGTGTGGACAATCTAAAATATAAAACATATTATGGATTGTTTAATACTTTTTGTTTACTACATAATTCCATATGTATTCTTTTATAGTCTGGATGTCTTCATTGTCAATATACTGTACACACACACATAATATATATATATATATATTTTTTTTCTTCTCCCTAATTTAATTGTGTCGAATTCCTCCCCGTCACTAGGGGGCTCCCACATTAATTCTACTACCACCACTCGGCCGGGAGGGCCAAAGACTATCACGTGTTTCCTCCGAATCATGTGACACCAGCCGACCACATTTTTTTTGATCCGCTCGCTCACGCACCGTTGGGGGCGGCGGAGGACAGCGCTATCCGCTCCTTCCGCTTGCGTGAGCTCACAGACGCCTCTGATTGGCTGTAGAGCCATGATTAATGTCCAAGTCAAGTCAAGTCAATTTTATTTATATACCGCTTTTAACAAGTGACACTGTCGCAAAGCAGTTTTACACAATAAAAAGAAGTAAGTTTGTATGCARTGYKTRYGAATCAAAATGATAAGATTGTCCCTGATGAGCAAGCCGAGGGCGACGGTGGCAAGGAAAAACTCCCTGAGATGGTAATAGGAAGAAACCTTGAGAGGAACCAGACTCAACAGGGAAGCCATCCTCATCTGGGTGATAACGGATAGCAGGGATTGATCAGCATAATAATGTGTAAGACTGGAAGTTCAGTATAACAGGAGATGTGTTTAAAATTAAAATTAAAAGGAGTCCAGTTTGTTCCTGTGGGAGCACTAAGTGCCTCTCATCCCTCCCCTCTGAGAGAGCTCAGCCAGTCAGCTCTCTCTAGACCTCTGGCTTACAGCCGGGTTACAGCATCACACAGGAATCGAACTAGTGAACTCCGGATGATAGGGCGAGCGCTTTACCACTGCGCCAATTGGAGGCCTCAATGTCGATTTACAATGTTGAAATAAATAAAAAAGCAAAAAACACTGAGGGAGAGAGTATGTCCAAACTTTCGACTGTCACACACACACACACACACACACACACACACACTGTCACACACACACACACACACACACACACACACACACACACACACACACACATATATATATATAATAACTTGCAAAGTCACAAAAAGACTTTTTTTTTTTAATGCATTATTATTATTTTTGTGAGGTAATGCTACTTTTAAATTAGCAAATAAATGTGGCTCTCCGTCCAATTAAGTTATAAAACTATAGGATCCTAAACACTAGGGGAAAAAAAATACATAATGAATGCAATATTGAATATGTACAAATTACAAGATAAACATGAGATTAATTATGAAGCAGACACAGATAATCTGTTGATTATCATCTAAAAAATGCAATATTCGCACGCTAGTGCAGCTGTTGGCAAATTCATCAAAGCTCAATGAATGCGTCTCTGCGCTTAGTCATACACATTATAAGTGTGCTATCCAAGTGGGAAAGTGCAATAATGCAGAGTCAAACAGATGCTTAACAGGAATGGCAGAATCTGCAAATCTCTGGATAAACATTCATCAAGGGCCCTTCAAAACTTGTCTGAGTAACACAGCGATCACAAGAACTTTCCTCAAATAATGCACAATTTTCCAGACATCTTACAAATCCAGACACTCCCATGCCCAAAGAGGATTATTCTGTCTACAGTGATAGCTTCAGATTTACAGTATCTTCTGTTCCATTCATCTGTACAAAACATGATACACCCACATGGTAAAAGCTTATAATGTACGACGAAAAGGTTATGCACAATAAATGCATAGCTAATCGTTTAACTTTCATGATCTCTGCAGATTCCAATTCCCACAGCAGGAATCATTTCACAAACCCCAGGAAGTTCTTCTCATCGTCAGGAGTTGTTACATATGAGGGAATTCAGAGGGTCATTTTAGGGCYAGTTTCTTTACTGCTTTATTTCAGAGTGCTTCCAAGTAAAGAGTGTTTGTACACAAGCGTTATTGGGGTAAACCTGGGTAAATAATTGGGACACAGTAGCAGCAGTAGCAGAGTTAGCCGCAGGAAGTCCAGCAAGTGGCACACACAGTTTTCCGCAGGCAAGCTGGTGGTCATGGAMTAGGTTTGTTTGTCTACAGCTGGAGAGGGGTTACTGATGGACATTTCCTGCAGCTGTTGAATATCAGAGAGAAGGAATGTACAAGAGAGAGAGGCCTGGAGCTTGTTAAATATGTTGAAGTGTCTGAAGAGTGTAGGACGGGTGCCGTCCATAAGGAATAGGCTAAGGAGCATGTTTATTTTTTCAAGAAAGTCTCCTGGGGTTTCAGGAGGGTGGTACAATATATGACAAGGTTGGTCAGAGGCAAAACTGGAATTGCATGGAGGTCAAAAGGATGAGATCGTGAGCCGAGACAGTTAAAGAGGTGTGAAGCACAACATATGAGAGAAAAGCAAATCTGTGCCATCACCTCTGGGAGCTGATTGGCAAGTGGAAGAGAAAGCTTCGACAGAGGAGCCAGTGTAGCCCGGTTATGTGAAGTGATCCAGGTCTCAGTTCATGGCAGAGTGTGGAGAGTGTAATGAAAAGCTAAAACTGAGATGAAGCCAGCTTTCTGACTGCCAGTCCCAGAGCCCATCTACTGCCACTGCAAAGAGGAGGCTTTGGGTTTTGAGGTCTGGGTCACTAATGCACTCATGCCAGTGTTTCACTAGTGTTWGGATACCATCAAAGTAGAAAGGTTTGTCAGTATGCCAGAGACATGATTAGACTGTCTGCTTCATGTCTAAAACACTGGCCTCCCAGGAACTCCTTTAATGGCCCAAACATATAGAAATGACTTGGAGAAAGATCTGGACTGCACAGACGATGTGGCAATAACTCCCAGATGAGTTAATGTTATGTAATGTAATGTTCAAGTGGGGTTGGTGAAGGATTGTGTGGACAGTTCTCAGGCAGAAGGATCTCTTTCGCAAGTTGGCAAGATATCTGTCAATTTTTAAGGATATGGTATTCCAATTGCTGTAATGCTCATGGGAATTACTACAGTGGGATTATTGCATATTTTGGATGCCTTCAGCAGTGTTTAACAATGTAGAAAGAAATAAAAATCAGGCAAGACCTTTGAATTAGTTTTGTCCAAACTTTTGCCTGCAAGTGTACATCCTACTTCTTTTAAACGGCTGGACCATTCATTAGAGTCTCATGCTTGAAGTCTTTTGTAAATGTTTCATCAGGGAAATGTCATTAATGAAAGATTTCATCACAAGTTTTGGTTCCACTGGACCTCCCTCTCATATTTAGCAATTATGGTACACGACAGAATCAACAATGCTAAATTCATAATAATTTATCCAAAGAGCTAAATAAATTTAATTTGATTCCAATAAAAATTAAACTTATCCAACAAATAAACTTTTCTACCAACTAATACGAAACATTTCTATCCCCCAAGTTGTTGCTTAGCTCTGACAGGGGGCGTGTCTCAGCAGTAACCTATTTACATAGACACTGAAACAGCACGCCTGAAGGAGGAGGAGAAAAATAAACCAGCTTTAAGGTTTATAAAAAAAAAAAAAATGCAGCTGATGCACATTTCAGTTGAAGCATTAACAGATATGCTTAGATAACTTGATAAAGAAATAGTTTAATGTAATATCTTTAAATGCTACAGTATTATTGTAGTGTGGTATACGACACACAGAAAGTTGGAAAATACTCAGTGGACATATACTTACTGGACAGAGATTTTAGTTAAGAGAAGACTACCACACTTTCCTCACTTTCAGGAACACACAAGACAAGTTTGGCTCACTCTCCAACAGCTGGTAATGAATTATTAGCAAATCAGCAGCACATGAAAGTACTAACACTATTAGAGGAACATCTGCAAGTCGGAAATGCCATCACCTTTCATTACAAATTGTCCACAAATGGCTACACAAACCTTGCATCATATCATTCCTAGTCAAACATCCAATGCTTTTCAAACAATATTAAAAAAAAACAGTATATTTCGTTATTTTTTGTTAAAATCAAATGCGTTTCTTACAAGTAAACAAATGAGTAGCTTCTTAAAGCAGAAACCATTCAGTATCTGTCAACTAGGTACTACTACTAAAAAAAAAAAAAAGGCTCCAGAGATGCTGATAAATAGTCAAGACATGTCCAGCACAGCTGGTTAAAAGGGGGCAAGTTCTTTTCCCTCACATTCTTGAACTCGTAATGAAAGTTCAGTTTACTTGTAAAACTTGCAAAGCTGGAGTGTATGTCAGCGCGTACACTAAATCACGTGTCAAAAAAAATGACACGCCAGTGAATCGTGTTGTGAAATACTACAGTATATAAACCTCCAAAGTATACTAAAATAATGTCTTAATCACATCGCAAATGGAGCAGGTGAGCTGAAATGCATTACAGAAGGTTCAGTGCATGCATCCCTTTATAGAGAATTCCTATGGGATTTTTGAACGACCCTCTGGAATATAAAGGGTTTTATTGTGTTTTTGTGAGTTAGTCATTAATGTCTCATTACGGTGAAATACAGGTTGCATTCTACAACATAAGCAAAACATGTTTAAAATTTCAGGCTTAAACTGTTGAAATGTTATGTGTCCTGTAGGGATTTTATGCTTTGTTTTGGTTTTCTTCATAAGATATAATATGGGCTTTACATAAGTTCCAAATATATTTTGGTTTTCCAGGGACAGGCAAAGCTGGAGTAACTTGATTTTTTTTTTTTTTATGCAATCTGAAATCTATCCCCAGATTTCACTACAATATATTATCAGTACGGTGGCCCAGAAGGGCAAATCATCTTTCCCGTATATGTTTTTTCCCTTGTAAATTTATTCTTTTTCCCTTAAAAATTTATTATTTKTCCCTTGTAAATGTATTAATGAACAAGCTAGTTTCCCTATGCTAAGCGCTAGCGGTTTAAACATTAAACATTACCTGGTAAGTGTGTCTAGTTGTAAATTTAGTGAGAATTATAATGTTATCACGCTATAATTCACTGTATATTCCATCATGATAAGTCCTGGAGCTCAATCCGGCACGGTTCTTTGCTCAGTTGTGTTTTGACCTCAGTCCCATAATCCTTTGCGCATTAGCTTTAGCTTTTAGCTTGCAAAATACAGGAGAAAGAGAGTTCTCACACGGGAAAAAGTAGTTGCGTACAAACGGGAAAAAGCATACACTTACACGGGAAAAATAATACATTTTTAAGGGAAAAAGAATATATTTACAAGGGAAAAAACATACACATATACGGTAAAGATGATTTGCCCTTCTGGGCCACCGTATATCAGAGACATAATTTTACCTCATAACTTTGCCATAAAGGATGGACTGTAGTAACTATTTCAACAGCAAACTTTCCACAATATCAGGGCTAACGTGTATTTTCAGGTTCTGAAATGAATTTGATCCCAGGAGTAAACATAACCAGTGACTACTAGTCAAGACATTACACAACAAAATCCATACACTGATACTCTGGATATTAATTCACTAAATGAACACTCTCAGAGTTTATTCGTTTCCAGTTGGACGTACTATAAATATTGTAGGTTGTTAATTTATTCCTCACAGCACGTATTGTTACATCATATATACAGTACAGACCAAAAGTTTGGACACACCTTCTCATTCAAAGAGGTTGAATTTGTATTATGGCAAGAAAAAAGCAGCTAAGTGAAGAAAAACGAGCGGCCATCATTACTTTAAGAAATGAAGGTCAGTCAGTCAGAAAAATTGGGAAAACTTTGAAAGTGTCTCCAAGTGCAGTCACAAAAA
>QMIH01000313.1:86639-106181 GCA_003987875.1 Clarias batrachus
ATTGGTAATAAAGTCCATATTTCTAATAGTGTACTTATGTATTGAAACAAATTGTACATTATTACATAGTAAAATATATATATATATATTTTTTTTTAAAAACCTTTAGATTTCAATGTAAATAAGCAGCCACTTCTTCTTGCATTATACACAGAGGCTGTGGAAATCAGCTTTGCATGACAATTTTTTCATTGTTGTATTCATCTCTTTCACCACCATCTCTGCACAAGACCAATGGATTCCACACTTCATAGCTTGCTGAGACCTTATCTCGCTCCTGAACAATCAAGCAGTCAGCCATCTTTGTTTATGGTTGAATGTGGTGCCTCTCGCGGCCAATGCCTGTACTATTGACACGGGAAAATATGAAATTTACTATTTAATCTGTTTAGAGACTGTTTTTATAATGACTTCAGTGATACTGAAAGTTTTATAGTCATTTAATATTGGCTAGTTAATTTTCTCTCAACCTATATATTAAGTAGGGGATAATGATCATCAAATTCATTTAGATGATCATTTATACTGTACGATTATCATATGTAAGTTGAAATACAGTAATTTACTGAAAAATAAACAGCTATTTAGAGCCTTAAAACTGGGTGAGGAAGAGCCAAACTCTGCTACTAAGGTGAGGTTGTGGAAGACAGTTTCATGTCACAGGTCACAGGCCATGGCAGGACTGAGACCAGTAACAAGACACAAGGTACTGTGATTATACCGCATCAGCAAGGTCTCTTCTTCCAGGCAAAGCAGACTGGGGTTTTAATATACAGTACTGTATGGTGTTCAAGSAATTTTGAAAAAGCACAAATATACTGTATGTTCAATTTTGAGGACATAGATATTGAGGAAATAGTGGTTCGTCAAAGAAACTTAAATGTAGCATTAATTAACATTATGCATACTTCCTTTTGACAATGGAAGATATCCAGCAGTGCCATCAACAAAGAACTGGCAGAAACTAGTAGGATCCAGGTACTGTACATCCATCTATGGCCGGGAGAAGACTTCAGAAGTGGAAACAAGGCTAAGCAACTCAACTATGCACAAAAACATTAAAACTGAGGTGCAGAAAAATGGCAGCAGTGCTATGGACTGATGAGTCAAAATGTTAAATATTTGGTTGTAGCAGGAGGCAGGTTGTTTGCCACAGGGCTGGAGAGTGGTACAGTAATGAGTGTCTGCAGGCAACAGTGAAGCATGATCGAAGTTCCTTGCAAGCTTGAAGTTGGAATGGAGTTGGATGCAATGCCATCAGGGAAGCGTTTGATTGACCCCAGGATTTATTCTGCAGCCAGACACCGACCCCAAACATACTGTACAGCCAATGTCCTCAAGAACTCACTTCAGTTTAGAGAAGAACAAAGAATCTTGGAAATGACGGTTTAGCCCCTACTGTGCCCTGATCTTAAGTCTTTCTGTGATTTCATAAAAAGAGACAGAAGGATTTAAGACATCCATGAAAGATCTGTGGTAGATTGCTCCAAACATCTTGGGGAATTAATCTGCCAAGTTCCTAGCAAGAGTACCTAGAAGAATTTATTTATTTATTTTTTTTTTTTTTCGCAGGCAAAGGGTGGTCACACGATTGGATTCAGATTTCTTTTCTGCAATCTTATATATATTTTTTTACACCTTTTATTAATATTTTGCCACTTTTTACTTTTCTTTTACACTTGGTTTGTTTGTTTCTGGTTTGTTTTTCGTTCTGGTGTCGGTCATTGAGCGCCTCTTAAAGGAGCAAATTTTGAATTGAAGCAAGACTGTGTTTCAAGCTTTGGTGTATCCCTTTTATCCCAGGGGTCGACACTTCAGATCATTTGAAGTTTTAAATCAGATGCTTTTCCTGTCGCAACACTCCCATTGTCTAACCACGCTTGGGACTGACACTGTATGCACTTGCTGGGTTGTGTGGGGCATAGGGTTAAGGGTCTCGCCCGAGGACCCAAAAAATAGCTACAATACCCAATGGTCGTGGATCTCAAACGCCTGACCTTTCTTTCAGTAACCCATAAATAAGTTAAAATGAATAAATTATTATTTAGTGGTAATTATTGTCAACTATAATCAATTGTTTATTGACTTAGACATATTATTAAATTGGGACATTAAAAATAGACAACTTGAAATACAGCTATGATAGCATTACACACCCTTGTCTCTCTGATGGACTCATTCTTGATCCTGTCAACCTCAACATCTTCATCTCGGCTTGGCGTTCCTAAATTGTCCTTAGTGTGTGAATAAGTGTTTGAGTATGTGTGTGTGTGTGTGTGTGTGTGTGAGTGAGTGTGTGTGCGCGTGTGCCCTGTGATGAATTGGCCCCCTATCGCTCCTATGCCCTAACTCAACTGGGATGGTATACAGAATAAAGTGGTTTAGATGATAAGTGAATTAAAATGTATTGAAATAGTAAATATAGGCCAGAGATAAGGAAAAATCTGACATGCATTTACAGCTGCAGAAAAGTGTTGTATTAGAAGATAAGCCAATACATTTGTGGCAGAAGCCTGTAGAACATAAATTTAGTCTTGACTACCTCATGGAAAAGGAAAAAGGTTCTGAGKGCCAGAGTCTTAAAGCAGAGTCCTCCGTATTTGTTGTGCTATCACCGTCTCCTAGTAATGGGAAAGCACGTGTTTCTGTGTATGTTTGGTTGGATAATGTGAATTTTAAATACATTAAAAAATTGGGAAAATTAAGTATTAGCAGTTCGTTTGATCAGTTTACATTTTCACCTCTCAGTCATATAAATATTTTTTTAATTATTTGTATGGCATCCCTTGGCCTTCATACTATTACTCCCTCCACCCTCTTTTGTATCCTTTGAAAACCTTTTGGAATCTTTCAGTTAAAATATTAATATCTTTTATATTGGATTTTCAGGTCTCCTGGTGTTTTTTTTATTGCTATTATTTTAGCAAATGGTCTGTTTTTCTTAACTTTGTTTTTGTCTCTGTTTCTCCAATTCAGTGAATTTTGGACGCTGGAAGTGATGTCCTCTACAACAACTTTATGAAGTGTTTTTATCTTCTTCTCCAGCTGTAAGAAAGTTTACTAATTTTTGTTTTTTTGTATCAAGCTATTTGATATTATGTCGCTTAATCTGTTTTTCAGAAATACAGAAAGACATGATAATTGTGTAAGGTTAAAGATGTGYAAGCTTAATATTTTCCATGAAAAAAATTTGGAACAAAAATTGCATTTTTGGTAATAGACTGAAAAAGGAATACTAGGACAGGCGTAAAAGAAATCCCTGCTTGAATTTATTCAATATTTCTAAATTATGTTATAAATAATAAATACAATTATATAAAATGTGATTTAAAAAATCATTATTAAAAAATGAGTTGCTCTATCACTCATTCTCTAGACTGCTATATTACTTCTCTTTTCACAAAGCTTCTTAGAATTTCCTCATAGCGCTCCTATCTTAGCTTAAAAGTCCTAGCTGAGAGTCCTAGACTAATTTTTTTTTTAGGAAACTTCTCAGAGCAAGTACAAAACCCTTGAAGGAGGTGTGGTTGACCCCGTTGCTAGGGATGACGCAGCAATTCAAGGCCTGTGATTTATTTATCATATTTGTAATCTATTTCAGATTGATGGGAGCAAAATGGCTCAACTTTTACCAATTTACATGATTACAGGACAGTCTAAATAAGTTGCACTTTTGGATGGTATGTAACCAACAATTCCAAGAGAGATGGACGGAAGTAAAAGAACAAGAAAACCAAATTGGACAGAAGAGCAGTGTTTACTTTTAGGTTCAGTGTTTGGAGAATATTTCTTCTTTCTGCCATTTTGTCCTCTGCTACAGAAACTCTTAAACCTCTTAAAAGTCCTCCTCTCACTCTTAACAATTTTTACCTTAGAAGCTGTTTTTAGGTCTAAGATGTTTCGTGAATCATTTTTATCTTTACTAAAATTTAATCCTAAATTTAAGGGGAAATTCTAAGAAAATKTCATAATTCTTAGAATTTCATCACTAGGAGCAACTTTTAGGCTTAAGAAGCTTTGTGAATAGGCGCCCTGGAGCCTATTCCGGGCGACTTGGGCCACTAAGCATCAACAACATTGATACGGATACCTCTTTGGACAGAGTTCCCAGTGGAAACCCTTCAACTACGGGGAGAACATACAAACTCCATGCAAACAGACCCCAAGGCAGGATTTGAACCCCCTTTATGCGGACGTTCATTAGTCATTGTTCTACATACTACTCCATTTGTAAATACAAATAATGCCAACATGCAATGATGCAATGGTTCTCGTGAAGTTCACAAGCAGAGTCTTTGGGCCTGCTTGAATTGTTTATTTCTCACGCAAGGCTTAATAACAAACATGTTGACCGTTTTAAATAGTTCCTCATCACATCAGTAACAAAATACATAATGTTCAGTGGAAAAAATGTAAAATAATTATCTTTTTTTTTCATCTACAAACCAAAGGGAATGCAAACAGGTTTAAACTGTATGCTGTATTTACTGTAAGCATTCCCTGAGAGCTAATGGGGATTCTTTTTCTACATAATTCCCATTATACTGTTTAAAAAAGCTCTGTGATCACGCTTTATTTTAACAGCACAGATTGGAGTGCAAGTCCTCCCATTCCGTCAGCAGCAGCAGAGCCTGGAGAGTCAAAGAAAGCCACGTAGATCGGGATTCCTGTTACGCCCGGGGCCAACTTTCCACTGCGGAGAGTGTGTGTTGAGCCAGTATGGGCCTGCAGCATGCCACAGTTCAACACTGCTCCAGCTTTCTAACTCATGCAGGTCAACAGTAACTGCACAGACATAATGGAGTCTAAGAATGTGGGAGCTGGCAAACGTACAACCTCTGATAAATCTCTACGGTTCAGGTGTCTTAAAGACTCCAGGCCACTCCTCTTTAAGTATAATTGTAATAACTAATATCACTTTTAAATCTACACTTATCAGGATTAGGCTGTTTGAGGAGCATTTAGTCATTATATCGTTATGTTCTCAAATGTGATCATATATATCCTGAAACACTGTTATTACAGAGCACTATGCATATCATTTAGGTAAAAAAAAAAAATTGCCTACAGCACACATGGTTTACAGTACTGTGCAAAATTTTGAGCCCCTCTTATTTATTCATATTTTGCTTCCAAAAGGCCATATCTTCCTGTAGATTTAATGCAGTCTTAGGAATGGTTCTCCAGGCTTCATAAAGGACTTTTTTTGGCTCTCATTTTTGGAAAAAGTTTGGCTCTTAGTTTCAGTCCAGTCTCTGTACCTGACCAGTTTCACTTGAGTGTTTTTGTTCTTAACCCACAAAGTGACCTATGAATCACCCAAGCACAAAAAACATCTGACTTAAGGCATGAACCAGGGAGAAACAGGTGCAGATGTGGTATTTCAAGCTCTAAACAGATACAGTTGTTACTGCATTACAATCCTTAATAATGYAATGAGCAAWGATTCAAATCTAAACAGATCACGTGTCACTATTCAAAGGTTAAACAGTAAATTCAAGATGTACTGTATAGATAAAGACCATTCACATGGCTTCATTAATCAGATGCTGCACCCAGGCAGTGGAGATTCGTCATGCATGGAGGATGAAGCGATATGCAAATCTACTATTTCAATCTTACGTCTGGTGCTTCATCACAACCAGGCCACAGCTGGACCAAAACAAACAATGACCAAAATGTACAAAAAAACGAAGAACAAATTACAGTACATACAAAATTACAAATTAGACACTGCATTCTAAAGATGAAGAAGTTCTTGTAGTTTATTTCATTGAAAATTTCCTCACTGGATCAAGTACAATCTCAACATTTGTAATGTAATGACACATTTCTTTCCTTTTTTTTCCCCCACTGTTTGTTTCTTCCTGGATTAACATCCATCATCTAAAATTTCACTATATTGTTACATCCCACTGAAGAACAATTCATTACAAAGGTGACTATTACTACCAGCACTCTTACAGTTCATCCCCATCATACAGTAAATATTTCAATGTGATTTTAGCTAAAGTACTCTTTCCCATCATACTATCTTGGTCCTAACAGTTTTTTTTGTGGCTTAGTGGTTAGCACTGTCACCGTGCACCTCCGGGTTCAATTCTTGCTTTGAGGCTGTGTGCATGGAGTTTGCATGTTCTCCCTGAGCTTGGTGGGTTTCCTCCACGTACTCCGGTTTTCTCCCACAGTCCATGAAGACATGCAGATTAGACTAATTGACATTTACAATATTTCCCGCAGTGAGTGAATGACAATGTGAGTGTCGACCAGAGGTCCTGTCATGGTCGTAGAAATGAGAATAAATACAATAGTCACCTTTGGCTTCTAGTGGTCACCATTAGCCTCCACAGTCTTCTAACTAAAGAGTTTCTCAGATGGATGGGATGAAACACCTTCTATAAGCATGATTTCTCTTTACACTTAAATACTGCAACTGTACAGTACTGTGCTTTGCTGACCTAATAACAACTGTAAATAACAACAACTAGATGTAAATTGCATGTAAATAACTACTAGAACATTCCTTGTTCATAAGCTCCCAACCCTCAGCTTCATTTTGACACCAGAGTTTCCCTATAAATTCACCAGTAGCACAGTTTGATAGCAAATATATTCATGTTTTTCATGGTAACCAGCTTGGATAGTGTTGATTAAAGTGCTTTAAAACAATGTGTTTAGGATTAAAATTTCTCAATTGAATGATCAGAAGGGGTGACCTATTTAACTGATTTTTGACAAAATGTGATAAATTTCACTAACTGCACTACTGTATAATCTCCAGACTCCAACTGTTCTCACAAATGTATGGTTTGGAACACACTTACTTTACTCAAGGCAATTAATTTTAAAACAATTAATACAAAGTTATTAAGTAAAGTGTACTAGGAAGTAATTTTAGGTAGAGGAATTCGAAGGAAACATGTTTGAAGGTATGTTTGGGCAATGTTGGTTAGTAAAAATTTCCTAGGTAAAATTACTTTCCAAATAACTGAGGTTGATTTTTAAATAAACCTGATTCTGAAAATACTTTTCATATTTAATCTTCCACATCTGTATATTGTAATGGTTTCTAATCCCAGAAGAGGATGAGTTCATGGAGTCACGAGTTTGCCAATTATGCATCTAAAGATACAAAACATCTGCAAAAAAAAGGTTCAAAGAATTACTACTAAAACAGTGTTGAACCTGAGAGAGAGAGAGCGCGAGAGAGAGAGATGCTGCGAATAAAAATGACAAGACAGTTATTTGAGGTGAACTTAGAGAGAAGTAGGAGTTAATCCTTGGAGTAAATCTTATAAATCTTAGGCATGATGTATGACAGTTGCAAAAAGTAAAATTATCCATACCCTGGGGCAAGCTGAAATGTAAAGAAAGGAGGATGTATGCTAGGGAACTCACAGCAATGCAGAAATAAATACCGGTTTAGCCGTTGAATAACGTGGATTCTGCGTCTGAATTTTTTCACTGAAATTGTTTACTACACAACTAAGCAATGCAAAGCAAAAACATAATCTTTATAGATAGATATCTTTATGTTTTTTTTTTTTTTTTTAAATTAAAGTTGGCATAGACTCACCCGGAACCTTCTGTTACATCCTGTGCGATTTTAATCCTGGTGTGTACTTTACAGTGACAGAATTTCTGGAAATTCCAAAAAAATTATAAAATAAAAATGAAAAATGAACAGCCAGTTTTAAACACAATATATGATCAGGTTGAAAGCAGGCCACAATAAATACCATTTTCAGATATTTACTCTTTTTAGCTAATTATTATTTCAATGACACACAAGTTTGTCTATAACAAAATATCACTTTTTTACTCTTATTTTGCAAGCATTCAAATTCTAAGCTTGAGCAAACCATGACACATAGCCGTCTGCAAAAACGGTCGCTCCGCGGCAATCCAATTGCTTCATTGCTTCTTTCTGTCATCGGATCGGCCAGTTCAGCTGCTGCGAATGATTTAAATATGATCAAAGAGTTTTGGGAGAATGTTTAAGCTAAGAAAAGGATGTTTAATCTCTGCAGTAATTGATGACAGGTACAGTATACATGACTAAACATTCATGATATGTTCTGTGAAATATGACATTATGTGTTTTGGATGTTGTTCAAACACCATGTTACCGTATATACAATATTTAACAAAGCTGTGTGTCATCCTGTAGTGTAAGGACTGTGATAAAGCAGAGAAAGAATGTTACAAAACTTAAAATATGCACCTATAAAGTGTGTACTGTACAAGAGACATGAGATGAAACAGTTGGTTAAACATTGCATACTGTACATCTAGTACATACTGTATAATAGGGAGCTGCCGGTATGTACCAAAGTGAAACTAAAACTGGGAGAATGCTGATGATGTAGTAAACCTGGTAAGGTTAAAACTTTTTTTTCAAGGTTTTGAATAGCTTATGAATATTTCTCATTATAAATATTGAAAAGTTAGGTGTGTAACAAAACTCAGCACTTGTTTCCTTGATCTTATTTACTGCCAAAACTTTTTGTTTGACTCACTACAAAATCATAATCAAAGCATATTATTCATATCAATGTGCATATTTACAGTAAATAACCACAAAAACAGCAGCAGGCTGATCCTTCCATTGTGACAAAACTGTGGGAGGTGGAGTTAAGGAATTTTGAAAAATCATGCAAAATTCCCACTTGAATAATCCAGACAGTTTGAACACAATGTGTTTTCTTTTTAACAGGTTTGTGATTCAAAGAAAACATGCATCATCTCATTTTGCTGTCAGACTGTTCATATGGTCATTTCAAATAATGTACTGTACATATTTTTTTTTGATGTTTTACTCCAGAAGAAACCTTCTGAAGAAGAGTTTAAAACTAGAAATATTTTTTTGAACCATCATCAAGTGTACAGTATGTCACAAATCAGAAGTCAGCACTCTGTATAAGACCTTCCAGTGTTACTACTCCCACACAGTGTTTACCCCAAACCCTTGTGTAACTGTGTGTCCTGAATCATGACTTGACCACAACATGTTCTGTTTCACATTTTCTGATTAGACCTCGCAGATAACACTGTCCGCTGATCATCTCACCGTTTATTTGCGTCACATTTCTAAGAAATGCCTATGCCTTTGGCTTGTCTGCCAATATAAAACACATGTCCAGTTCATTACAGATGATCTCTTTTCCATCCTCATGATAAGGCGAGTAAGTATGTGACCAAAGCACATATGCAGTCTGAATATGACTAGTGTGAGCAGATCTTTTTGTTGTTGTTTCTATTCGCATACTGTATTATACAATCATTTTTATCATTATTCTTCAAAATAAACAGGATAGACAGTTTTTTCCATATTATGGAAATACACTCCAAGTTCGTAAATTTGATTTGTTCTTTCAACTTATCTTAAGTTCACTAACTACAGTACATATGCAGCTGTGGCAGCAGACTTCAGTGTTTTTGTCTATGGTATACTGAATTGTCAAAGACTTTTATTGACAATTACATTAAGTTTATGCAAAGAATCAATATTTGCATTGTTGACCCTTCTATTTCAAGACCTCTGGCATGCTGTCATGCACTTTCTGGGCCACATCCTGACTAATGGCAGCCTATTGTCATAATCAATGCGTCGAGTGTATCAGAATTTGAGTGTTTTTGTTCCTCTTGAGGATTGACCACAAGTTCTCAATGGGATTAAGGTCTGGGGAGTTTCCTGGACATGGACCCAAAATGTCAAATGTTTTGTTCCCCAAGCCACTTTTGCTTTATGACAAGGTGCCCCATAGTTGCTGGAAAAGGCATTGTTTATCATCAAACTGTTCTTGGACGGTTGATAGAAGTTGCTCTCGGATGATGTTTTCGTACCATTCCATTTTCATGGCTGTGTTCTTAGGCAAAATGATGAGTGTGGCCACTCCCTTGATTGAGAAGCAACCCCACACACAGGAATGCCCTCAGGATGCCTTACAGTTGGCATGACACAGAACTGATGGTAGTGCTTTTTTTCTCTGGATGCCCCAAACAACCAGAAAGGGGATTCATCAGAGAAAATGTCTTTACTCCAGTCCGATCCCTGAACCTTTTGCAGAATATTAGTCTGTCTCTGATGTTTTTCCCCTAGATATGGAGTTTTCCTTCTGGGTTTCCAGTTCTCTGCTTTTCCTTCCACCTCACAGAAGCACGTAGGAAGATTGGTGACGCGAAACTGCCACTAGGTGAAAATGTTTGTTCCTGCTTCATTGGATCTCATACATTTTAGCAGCCATGATCTTCACCATGACCCTTATTATGGGAAAAGCTAATAATTCAAACTTACACATATTTTCTCACACTTTTCAAACTGATTTCCTTATTGTTTTTTGCTTTGCAACACTGAATCCTGTTAAAACAAAACATTTTATAACATAAAATGGAATTGAATTGAATTTTTTGAACATCGCATGAACTCTTATGTCTATGTAAATGTGCATGAATTTTTGTATCTTTTTTTTTTTTGTACATTTTCTTATCTTTTTGTAATGGTTTAGAACATAATTTTACCTATACACACATGCTGCATTTCGTTATATCATGCACCAATTCTCTAATAATTATGTGACATTAATTGATAGCAATATTATTTCTGATCATAAATTACGAGTTCAAATAAGGTTTTGCATGTTGCAAACTGCTATATATTACACAAATGAAAAATTCCACTGATTATGATCTTCAGATAGCGTATTAACAGGCACACCCGCTCTTAAACATCTATAGTTGTTGTTGTTTTTTTCTTTCTTTCTCTCCTGCATGTCAAGACTTAACTTTCAAAAAGAACAACACGAACGATAAGGGTGCAAATCCAGCCTGAGGTGCCACACTTAACTGTAGTCCTAGAAATGAGGTCTTCAATCTGTCCCAGTTTAGCCTAAAGGTTTTTCCTTTCTGGCTCTGAATACCTCACGACAGAGAACATTGTTTGGCTTGCAGCTTTTTACTGGAAGTGTTTTGGTAAGAGATCTACTGAAACCTTAGAGATATAGTCCCTTTGATTTTCTTTTCCAAGCTTAAGGCTACTCACATCTGTTTGGATTCACACTAATATCAGTTAATCCCTTAGCACAAGTGCAACGCCTCATTAGGCAGAAAAATAACATCAGACATCCTGCCAGGAATTAAATATATAGAAAAGAAAGCGATGTGTGGCATATGATGCAATGGATGCAATTTGTAACATATGTAATAGGGGTCATAGAAAATGTACTTGATTAAAGAATACAGTAATACACTGTAAAAAAAAAATACTTAAGAGCCTTAGATGCAATTATACTTGCAGGAATTATGTTTCACCTGGCAACAACTCTTTTAACCCTAACTGATGCGATGAGCATAACTTGACCTTGGTGGCATTGCATTTCTTGGTTAAGTTACATCACAAAAAACTTACAGTAGAAATCAGAGTTATGGTTAATATATTATATGGTCTAATCAGAAAACAAAAGCCTCAATTTGCTTGAAAGAATAAAGATCAGACTTTGGAGCAATAAAAAGGGCATGTGGTCTAAGGAGCCCAGACTGACCATATACCAGAGCGATTGGAGCATCAGGGTAAGAACGGAAGAGTATAAAGTTGCTTCATTTGCTCAGGTCTATGTCTTCAGCAACACTATGTGGCAATAACATTAAGTCAGCTGATGACATGAATGAATCACCCTAAAAACCTCTGGGTTAAAAACAACCCAGTTTGGGTTGTTTTTAACCAAGCTGCTGGGTAAATATTGGACCAACTATTTGTTTAACCCAGCAAGATGGGTAAAATATTCAATCCAAATGCTAGGTCATATTGCTAGGGTTAATTCTACCACATAAATTGGTCAAATGTTTTACCCAGAACTATTCTATTAACTAGCTATTCTATTAACTGTAATTTTGGGTTAATTCTACTTCACAAATAGGTTATTATCATTTTGATTTTTTACACGTCTGGGTAAAACAGTTTAAACAAATAAAATCACTTTGTTATACTGGTCTATTACAAAAAAAAAAAAAAAACTCCAAGTTTTGCAAACCATACATATATGCAAGAAACACCTAATTAGATGTACAAAATCATAGGAAAACAAATATTTATTTTTCAAAAGCACAAGATCAAATAATACAAAACAAGTTCAACAGCGATCATTACGATACTATTACTCAGAAGCACTAATGCCTAAGAGCAGTGCTGGTCATTATCTCCCAACATCAGGATGTAGGGGTTTGGCCTTGACACTTCAGCCTGCTGGAGATATTCCACGGTGTCGGTTCCAACCTTAGAAAGTAAAGATTTATGGAAAAATTGAGAGGGTTGGCTAGTATGCATATTTGTAAGAGGATTAGAACACCCCAGCTTCTTATTGTCTCAAGCACTGAGATTAATAAAGTTCTAATGTTAATGTGGTTGCTAGCGCTAGCAACCTAGCTAAATGCTAGCGTCATGCTGGCACTACAGTTAACAGTTTAGCTTTCTTTCATCACTTCACCATCTTCATACACCCTTTCTAAAGCATTCTAAAGCTAAAAAGCTCAGACATTTTTGCAGTTTCTTTCATACACAGGTGGGTTTTTTTTGGTTTGCCTAGCTAGCAGGCAATGTCAGATAAACTAACATGCTATAACACAGAACAGGCTGAAAGTTTGAGTGGAACGTTAACATGGTAACAGTAAATGTTACATACAGTGAACAAATTCAGTCATAAAGTGAGTGAAAGTGTGTATACAGACCTTGTATTTAACGTTTACATTTCCTCTTAAATGCTCCAAAAAAAAGACACGAAGCTGACACAGCTACTGAATACACCGGTGAACTTCGGGGGAGGGGTGGTCTTGTCTGTCACTAGCTAACCCAACTCCAACCTAGCAAGCTGAGTTCAACAAAAAGTACCCAATTCCCTGTAAATAACCCAGWATAATTACCCAACAGAGGCAAYCTAGCATTTGGTTAGTAAAAATAACCCTGCATTTTTTAGTGTGAATGAATAACCAGTTTATCACATCTATGGAGTTTTTTTTCTTCCCTTATTGCACAGTCATACAGTGCCTACTCCCAGACAGTGATTGTGAAAGAGCGGTTTTGGGAGCATGAGGAATACATTTTGTTAAACATGAACTGGCCACCAAAGACTAATGACCTTAATCTTATTGACCGAAGTGTTTACGTAGGATGTTCTAAGGAAATTTTACAGAATGATTTGACTCCTTTGTAGCTAAAGTGCTCGTCCTCCAAGTTAAAAAAAAATACTCCAAGAAAAAATAGCTAATTCCCTCCTTGCTATATTTTGCTTTGTTTGGGGTTGAAGTTGTTGAAGTACACACAAATTACAGACTTTCCCTAAACTGAAGTATGAAAATCAATATGAAAATTTAGTGGTGCGGTCCAAAACAGTTTTACATTGAAGSAATATGACATAAGATGGAGTGTTGATATTCAGTACAATTGATATACAGGACATTGGGTGTAATATGGCTGCATTTATTTTCACTTACTCATCATCTATACCGCTTTATCGGATATATCCTACAGTACAGTATATAGGGTGGCAGTCCATTGCAGGGCACACACACATACACACTCTTTCACACACTACAGGTGATTTGGGAATGCCAATTAGCCTAATCTGCATGTGGAAGGAAAACTGGAGTACCCTGATGAAACCCACCAAGCACAAGGAGAACATGCAAACTCTATGCTCACAGACACGGGAATCGAACCCTGGACCCTGGAGGTGCAAGGCGACAGTGCTAACCATTAAACCACCGTGCTGCCCATTTATTATCAGCAGAATATARTTAGTTTCTTTTTTGTTTTTTTAGCTATTTTGCTCCACCAAAGCACATCCTTCTGTGACTAGCAAATGAAATAACCATGACTGGCGGAGCTGGCAACTGACTTTAATTAGTGTAATTAACTGGGGTGAAAGACATTTCATTTATACTGGACAATAAACCATGGAGGTGGTGAACAGTCCTGAGAAATTTAGGACATTTGCTTTATATTTTTACTTTAGAATATCAACTTACTTCCAGTGCTCAGGGTCGAAGCCCAAATATAGTGTTAAATGGAAAGCTACAGTAGGGTATTAGTTTAGAATCCCTTGTTTCACGCACCAAGTAATGCCCTCGTCAGGGGTTAGAGAGGGATTGGAGATTCAGCCTTTTGTCCAAAATTTGGTCGCTTTGTAGCTTGCCTTAGACATGTATGTATTATGTGTGTTGTAGGACCGTGTGTGTGAATTTCTGCATGCCTTTAGACTGTTGTGGTTAATGTCCCCAGCCTTGTAACTTCCCCTTCACTGGCGTAAAGTCGCAGGTCATCAAAGCCTGACATTCGATGTTCCCAACATTCAAGAAGCGTCTCCGGGCATTCAATCAAGCACGTAACTCTCCATCCCACTGTGCCACTACTGAAAAATATTAAATTGTCCTTTCAAGTTTATGTGATAATGAAGGATGCATGTTAAAATTTTACAACCCAGATCCTCATCTTGATATTCTTCCATTTCGATGGTAAATCATGTCCAGACGCAATTAATCAAATAGAGAAAGAAAAATAAACAAATTGAAAAAAAAAGGTAAAATATCACTTTCCGTGTTTATTTGATCCAGTGCTAGTGGCTTTACTGCTTCTAAAAAACACTGATGTTTCCCAGCTGTGCTGGTGAAGATTTTATTTTCTGTGAATGATGAAACGCAGATGACTTTTTATTATCTGCTGGTTTAGTAGCTCAAAAACATGGGCTTGGTCATGATGCATGTTCCCATGTCCTAGCAGTGGAGGAGGGAAGCTTTAGGATGTGTTACAGGCTTGCATTAATGCCTACAGTACATCACATACACACGCGACATGCGTTAAGCAGACACGTCTACATCGCATAATCTGCACCACATCTAAACAATGGGTTTCATTTGTAAAAAAAATACACAAGTCATTACTAAGTGATGCATCTACTGTACTGTGATATCCATAATTTATGGCACCCTTCAAGTGATTGCATTTGAATTCCAATTTACATCCAAAGTAGGAATGGCCTAAAGTGTTTGTTTGTTTGTTTGTTTGTTTGTTTGTTTGTAGGGGTTAAAATGCCATGTCTTTCATGATCTTTTATGAATTCTTGTTTTGATAGATCCTAAACTGCAGTGACTATTTATATTGTTTTTGTACAAATAATTTTATGAATTTTTTTTTATTCTATTTTCTAGCATAAAAACAATATAGCATTTAAACATAGCAAC
Source organism: Clarias batrachus (assembly GCA_003987875.1). Classification (NCBI taxonomy): domain Eukaryota; kingdom Metazoa; phylum Chordata; class Actinopteri; order Siluriformes; family Clariidae; genus Clarias; species Clarias batrachus. The sequence goes on from QMIH01000313.1 coordinate 101,871, forward strand.
CCTGACCAAGATGTTACTATGGACTGATTAAAAGACCATGTTCTTTATTTCAACCTAATATCTAAGAACTTATTCCCAACACTATGTAAGTATAAACATTTCACTCACAAGACTATTTCTTTCAGTCTGTAGGATCTCAGTATTGATGAACAATTATTTCAGTGTTTGTACTATTGATGGGATGATCAGTGATTATATTCAATAATTAATTGATTTCCTGTGCTTTTTAAATGAATGATTATGAGAACTCGATATTAATCTATGAACATGCCTCATTGCATGTTCATGTTTGCACACCTGGGCATCTGCTTTGCAGCAGAAATGACCTACTGGGAGCTAGCAGTATAGCCTTATGGCTAAGCGGGAAAGAAAAGACTTACATTTTACCGGATAATGATTTACAAATCTTTCACTGTAATTTTGAAAGATATCAACTCTACTTAGCTCAGCAGGATGGCAGAAGCTTTATAGCTAAACTTTGGAGTGCATTTTTTGCATGGAACAAGGGCTGTGGAATTTGTCCCCAATTACTTACAGGTACATTTTAACAACAGGTCACACTTCAACTGGCAAACTTTGTGTCCACTGACGCTACATAATTTTTCCCTAATAAATATCATTATAAAAAATTGTTTACAAATGAAGTTGGAATGTTTTCCCTCAAATACAAAAACAAAGAATATTACATTTTAACAACTTTTATATTTAAGTCAAATCACATGTTTCCAGAAACTGTGTTGACCAAATATTGCCTTTTTCATCCAAAAATGCAAAGCAAAGGAAAAAGTAAAAAGCTCTTACAAGACAAGAATGACAGATGCTTACTAATCTGAAAAGCACAATCTGGGCCATAATAAATGTGCAAGATGTTTCAAATGTGGCAGAAATTCAACAACTTGCAAGCCGTAAGCTTTACCAGACTCAGAGGATGCCCGTATTCACAAATCAAAGTATCTAAATAAGCTTGTAATGTGAGTGTTGGAGGCTTTATGTTTTTTTTKTACGGCTTTCTTCTTGTAAGACAATACAGGAAGAGTCTCAGTGCTGGTATTTTGTAAAGCAACGGCTTCAACAAGCTGTGGGATTGAATAGGTGCTTTTAAAATTCTCTCAAAAAAGGGACTTCTTATCTCTTATTTTAAAGGGGGAAAAACAAGTGGAAAATAAAATGTATATTAAAAAAAAATAAAAACATTTAGAGTACTGTGCAAAAGACTTGAGCCACCCCTAATTTCTTCATATTAAATTTAATTAAAGTGAATTAGAAACGTATAAAAATAAACTTAGAATAAATGAATGAGAACAAATATGTTTTACTGTCACAGGCTGCAAAGTGCCTAAAAAAACTATTTCTGTTGTTCAGAGTTTTTTTTTTTGGTTGTGTATGTATGTAACAACCTTAGCAACAACCAGAATTTAATTAGCATTCAGCACCACCACGTTATTCGACTGAAAATGAGGGCCAAAATGTCTTGCAGCAATCCTGCAGAACTATTCTTCAAGACTACATTAAAGAATGTAAGAACATCTGGCTCTATGGTAGCAAAATATAAAGAAATGGTACAAATCATGCTAATGGTTCTGAAATTGACCGCACCAAAAGTCTAGCTTACTCGATGTTGAAGATCGGCCAAAACAAAGCCTCAACATGATGTTAAATGTGTGGATGCTTTGTTAGATTAGTGGAATTCATGATTTCTTTGGCCGAGTAAGATCAGCAGATCTGGAACTGTATAGTTACAAATGTATTGTTCAATATTTTCTCTTTTTGGGTTTTGCCTAAAAATTGATGATGAATGTGATGATGATGATGATGATGATGATGATGATGGTAAAGCTCCAAGAGGATCAGCAGCTCATTTAAATTTTTAAGTGTTAATTCATAATCCTCAGTGTATGAATTTTTTTATCTAAAAAGATAATTTGTTTTCTTCATTAGTTGGATTGGCAGCAAGGAAACTGCTCTCTACTAACCAACAGCGAGGTGTGTTTGTGTGTGTGATCGAAGAGAGCATCTGGGTGGAATTCCTTAGATCCTGCCAGTGGTTTTTATGCCATGTGGCATCCTGATGTCTTTTATACACAGATGTGAGAGAACAACGGATGTGGCCTGACTGAGAGTCTCATGTCTAGCATTTTAGTTGTTAACATCAAGAGCAACATTAAAGAAGTAGTTTAGGCAAAAAGGTTAATTTGCATAACTGTCTATGTATTTCAGAGACAGCATTTTTAGCGTTTGGTTTTTCTTTTCTTTTCTTCTTTTTTATAGTTTTCCACTGCAACTACAAAACTAAATCATAGACAAGTATATAATTGCACAAATAGATCGCTTCGTTTATTCATCACTGCCAACATGTTTATGTACTGTAAAAAGCAAAGTGCACAAGTTCTGTACTTGAGTGAAAGCAGAGGGTTTTTTTTTTTTTTGTATTTTGGTCTGTTTACATGCCTTCAATCATATCAAGCTACAGATACTTTCCACCCTGGAGAACAACGTCTGTTTTTTCTGTGACAGTCATTTTAAGGGTCCAGGTTGCCAGCTCGACACCTGATTGTCATTCACACATTACTGCAGGAAACCCACCAAGCACAGGGAGAACATGCGAACTCCATGCACACAGAGCCAGGGCCGGAATTGAACCTAGACCCTGGTGGTGCAAGGCGACGTTACTAACCACTAAGCCACCATGCTGCCAAAAGCAGAGATACCCTAGGTAAAATATTACTCAAGCAAAAGTAGAAAGTTGTCCATTTAATTATTTTTTTTTATTACAAAAGTACTTACTGTATTTTCAAAATGACTTACTGTTAGTATCACAAGCTTCCATTATCTTACATTAGCCGTAAAGTCATAGTAAAAGAGTCTCTCTTTCTCTCTGCTTCCCGACTATGGACATTCTCATTTGTCCATATCTGCAACCATCTCCATTTCTGACTACGAACACCTGCTACATGATTAGGAAAAGCAAATCATGTACAACAGCCAACAAGTGGCAATATTACTGCTTCAGATACTATGCACTGCTCTGGGTATGTAACATAAGTTTTAAAGTATCCAGTAATAAAACTACTCAGCTGTTCTGGAATATTTCTTGCAAGAACCATATTGTCAAGTGCATTTGCAAAACCCATCAAGCACCATGATGAGTGAGACCAAAATGTACCTCTGCTGCAGAGGGCAAGTTAAATTAGAGTTACCAGCCTCAGAAATCACCAATTAACAAACAGCTCCTCAGATTAGAGCCGTAGTGAAGGCTTTATAGAGCATAAATAAGGGACACATCTCAATATCAACTGTTCAAAGGAGATTATTGAATATTTTGGATGCCTTAAGCATTCCGTGACATAACGTTTGGCTGGTAGTGTATGGAGAGAAGAAAGTCAAAAAAGTGGAAAAAACAAAACAAAAAACAAGGCAAGGCATGTTCTTCCTCAGGACATGATCTGGTACAGAGAACAGCTTTTTAAAACAAACAAACTAGGATAATTAACTTTTAATCAAAAAGTGAAGAAAATGTGTGTGGGTTGAAATCAGGTGACAAAGAACGTGGAAAGTCACAAAACACGGCTTGGAGTTTATAAAGGTGTGCATCATAAGGGTTGCAACAAAATAGCAAATGGATGAATCGTTAAGATAACCCAGAACAGGTGAACACAATTAGGTAACACCACTGACGGATCAGTGGCGGTCACAGGGATTAGAAAGGTGTTTACAAAAAAGAAATGTGACTTCTTCTGACGCGAGCATGTGATTATTTCAATAAGCAGCAAAACATATAAAATCTGAATTTAAGAAATGACTGAGGCATGTTTGTTTGGGACGTTGTTTTATTCCATGTGTTACTGTAATGAATGACCATCTTCATAAACTCTGATAACATTTTGTCACGTAAACTGCAACAGAATTAACAGCAGATCTGTTGATGAATCAATCAGAGGCACAAACTGAGCTATGCTGCAGAAATGCCATGTGCTCTGGATCACACTAAAAGAAAACCATAAAGAGAAGATAAACACTAAATGTGATAGACGAAAGGTTTGAGATTCGTTGTTTAGATAATTATTCAGTTATTTATTTAGTGCTGGCTAAGTGCTGGGGTACTTTTGTGCGATTTCTACTTTCAATTGGAATAGATTTTCTTCAGTACATTTTATTGGATTTTTTTCCCCATCAATCTATTTGTAGGAATTCTGGCTCTTTACAGAGAACCAGATCATTTGGCTCAGCTTAGCAATAAGAGTCAGATCTTTCGGCTCTCGAACGTTTTTTTTCCTTTTAGTAATACTACTTCTTTTATGAGGGGGTGCTTCT
>QMIH01000313.1:114894-125283 GCA_003987875.1 Clarias batrachus
TTTTTAATATATATAAGGGTCCAAGCACTATGACATCAGCCTTTTTACAGCATAGTGTGTGATGGGCCCTCTTGTTCTTCTTTCTTAGGGCCCAATCCCTATGATGTCATAGTGAGTGAAGGGCCCTATTGTTTTTCTAAGCATCTGGGGTGTCTTAACATGCCCAAATGCACCACACAGCAACGTTGGCACAGGTGCTTGGGCCCGATCATTGTTGCTTTGTAAGTATATTTTTAACTGGTTGAACACTTAACTCCTGAAATCAAGCAAAACACCATAGGTGCATTACTTGTTAAAGTTTTTAAAGAAACATGTACGAGCACACAGTCTCAGAATGAACTTTGAAGGCAGTTCATTTGTCATTTTGTCAGATGTGTATTTAGTTCCCCAGTAAGCAGGCCAGAGGCGACATGAAAATAGTCCTTACCATTACAGCAGCAGTCCAGGAGAGATTATCTCAATACTGGCTGCTCCGCAGTTATTTTTGTTTGTACATGCCTGGGATATTTCCTAATGGAACCTAGTTGCTTCTCTTTTCCAAAGTTTTGGCATCGCCTGGATAAAGCTAAATAAAGTTCATTACCATGTTAAGCAGTATGGCGTTTGTGTCCTATGACCTTTACTCCTGCTTAAAGTCTTTTGATTTTATGTTGTTGTTGTTTTTTTTTTCTTTTTTGGCTGGCTCCCACACTATTGTTGATCCCAGTCATCACCTGGAAGCTGAACACACGGTCATGAATAATGTGTTGGAGCAGATGCATGCACTGTTGAGGAACAAAAAAAGGAGCGCACTCACTCACTCACTCACTCACTCACTCACTCACTCACTCACTCACTCCTTCACTTACCTTCTCAATCTCTATACTGCTTATCCTGAACAGGATTACACGAGTCCTGGAGTCTATCCTCTGAGCCCTAAGTGGGGTGCACCCTATCTTTTTACAGACTGCACACACTACAGGCAATCTGGAAATGCCAATTAGCCTAATCTGCATATCCAGTGAGGAAACTTGAGTACACAGAGGAAACTCACCAAGCACTGTGGGAATATAACAACTTTACAAACATAGATGCAAAGGCAAGACTCAAAGCTTCAACCCGGGAGGTGCGAGGCCACAGTGCTAACCACTATGCCACTGTGCCACCAACACCTTTCACTGCATAATGTCTATGGTAGAATGCAATGTGGCACTCGAGCCCAGGTTTTTTATTAGACACAAGGAGTGCTCAGTGTGCAGTAGTAGTCTCTTACAAACAATGATTTATTCATTCCATCCATCTAGGAAACTCTGTAGTCCAATTAGGGGCTGTGGAGGCCAATGGTGGTTATCATTGTACTGTATGTTGACCACCATTGTATTTATTCTCTTTGGAAGACCATGGTAGGACCTCCGGTTAACATTCACACACCAAACACAACAATTAGCCAGAGGAACCCCACTAATGCAAACTCCATGCACACAGCCCCGAAGCACCCTGAACTCGGACCCTAGAGATGCTGAGTCAAGCCTTTATTTGTCACATATACAGTACATAACAGCCCAATGAAATTCTTTCTTCACATCTCCCAGCATAAGAGAAGGGRCAGCCGTGATACAGCACCCCTGGAGCAGATAGGTTTAAGGGCCTTGCTTAAGGGCCCAACAACGGAAACCTGCTGGAGCTGGGGATTGAACCACCGATCTTCCAATTGGTAACTCAGTTCCTTAGCCCCCTGAGCTACCACTGCTCGCATGCTAACTATCAAGCCACCATGCTGCCGATTTCTACGTTCACATTATTTTAAATGTGTGCAGTAAATCTTATCCTCTTTGATGTATAGCGATTATATGACTTTAGTTTTATAGTGATAGTTTTAAAGCTGGAGTCGACTTTTAATCCATTAGGCATTGGCCTGTTTAATGATTATTGGTGTTTCAGATCAGCAAGATTGAATAACACGAATCACTGTTTGGACGTGAACTCCTCAATAGAAGTTGTGGATAGCCCTGCGGATGTGACTATTAACCATGGTAATATTTTCTCCCATGAGTCACGGAGCTTTCTCATTTCACGCATTTACTCTTTTCCAGAATAGAACAATGAGGATTTCGTTTCAGCCTGAAGATATGCCGGAGCCAGTAATCATGACTATCAAAACAAAGCCCAGAATCGCCTGTCGGAGCATCAGGTATATCTGTGCTGTCTGTTTCCATGATGTCTTTATTTACTCTGTTGTTGACTAGTGCCTCCCAGCGGCAGCCAAACTCTCCTCTACACGCTGGAGCTTGCCCTAAACTTTCCAGCTGCACTTTTTGGCATGGAAGCGCTCGATAGTGCGTACCAAATGAATGTCTACATTATCAGCATTAAGCCAAGCATGCCTTTGAAAGAAAAGCTTTTCAGGTGTTTCATAAACCCGTGCATTTAAATGGTACGTACTGTATGATTCACCTCCAACAATGCCCAGCTGTAGGGGGTTCAAATCAGGTTATTATTTTTTTATTTTTTTATTTATTTTAGCTTACTATAGATGATGGTAAAAAYGTGTTTGAAAACAATGTGACCTTGATTCACCTTCACACTGATTGTTCGCGTGTTGTCGTTTTCTTGGATGCAGAAAACACAATCTCTTCAGCTCTCATGAATCTTATCTTTACAAGACAGCGCAGAAGTTCTCTCTCGGACGGCATTCCCGGCAGTGTGTGCATGTGTTTACAGCCTGCTTATGTGCACACACACACACACGCACGCACAGTACTGTGCACAAAGCATCAAAGTCTAAAACTGTAGAATTTAGCATCATAATACAGTAAGAGCATTAACAATTTTTTTTTTTGTATTAAAAATTAAAACATCCCTGAAAGAAAGAAATAAAAACCTGTTGGTACAATGATAATCATTATTATCATTATTATTATTGTTGTTATTCCTTTTATCCTGTGCAGGTCTGAACCCTATGAAACAGGGTACACTGTGGACAGGGTGCCAATTCATACACTACAGGCAATTTGGGAATGTCTATGAACCTGCATGTTCTTGGACTGTGGGAGGAAACCGGAGTATGCGGAGGAAACCCAAAAAGCATGTGGAGAACATGCAAACTCCATGCACACAGACCCAGAAGGCGGGATTCGAACCCTCAAACCTGCCACCTTTGATTCTTATTTGTAAATTGATTTGAAATCTTATCTCTTAATGTCCTTTGCACCGATAAAATGTATTCAAAATTAAATACAGTACAATGACTAATCTACAGTAGATACTACTGTGTAATGGAGTGATGATAATATTCACTCACTCTCACTCAGAGTCACAGGAGGCCTGTATCCTATGCCAGGGAACTTGGAGCACTAGATGGGGAACTCTCTGGAAAGGGTGCCAATCTATCACAGGGCACAAGCACTCACACATTATGGGCAATTTGGAAATGCCAATTAACCTCATCTGCATGTCTTTGGACCAAGACCATGCAAACTCCACACAGACCCAAAGGTGGGACTCGAACCTTCAACCCTTTTGAGAAGGTGCAAGATCACAGTGCTGCTTAGGTTTACAGTATGCAGACAATATGAATATTCCAGGCTTGTGATTCTATTAAAAATACATAGTTGTATGTAAGTATATATTATTTTTGTTTATACAGTCATTTTGTAGTTCCTTGTGTGAATAGCTGATGTTTTCTTGTTAGACAACGCCCTGTTTGCAAGAAGCAACAAGCAGTCAGGTGATTTCACTGACGTCTTGATGATTCTGATAGCGGTACAAGTTACGACCACTTTACGGGTTTATCGCTATATCAGAGGCTTTTTATTGAATTTCATGCATCAGCTTTCCAATTCCCTGAACACACCTCTCTCTTTTAGTATTTCCATATGCAGAACAAAGCCTAAAGCGTTTAGCATAATAACCTTCAAGGCTTCTCCCTGCAACAGAGAGTTTCCGTTTCAAAACGCGGTTTCAAAAAGAACCTCTTTAAGAGGATTATTTTTCATAAAATGAAACATTGAAGAAGGTTGCAGGGATACATAATCATGGCTAAAAGCATAACATTAATAAAAAATGTAATTCATTGTCTAATAATCCAGGCAAACAGCTTTTGCCAACAAGTTCTCGCCAAAAAAGTACAGTATGCTCAATGTAAATAGAAAGATGGCGATACAGTAAAGAACCTAATCCTTACTGTTAATCACTGCAGAATATATTTCATAATATATGTAAAAGTGTTTTTTTTTTTTCACCAAACCTTATTAGGATTAAAGACATTATTGAAACAAACATCTGGCTATATTTACCTAGAAGTTATAACTGGGCCATGGTGGGATTTTCTAGCTCAGCAATTATATGAAACATGTCCAAATCCACACAGAAATTGTTCAATGAGCAATTTCGACTCAATCTTTTGACGTGGCCGTCCCAGTCTCCTGACCAAACCCCAACTAAGAGCCTGTGGTGTGAGCTGAAGAGGAGAATGAACTAGAAAGGACCAAAAATTTTGGAGAACTCTGTATGTATTCTCCAGTCTCATCATGCTTCATAAAAGAAAACTCTTTCATGCTGAAAAAGGGAGTTTGCACAAAGTACTGTACTAAATGTAGGGGTGCCAATAATTATGACATAAGTAATTTTTTCTTTTAATAAATTGATCGATTAATCAATCACTCACTTAATTTGGCAGCACGTTGGCTTAGTGGTTAGCACTGTCACCTTGCACCTGCAGGTCCCGGGTTCGAATCCCACTTCGGGTCTGTGTGGGTGGGGTTTTCATGTTCTAACCATACTTGGTGGGTTTCCTCTGGGTTCTCTTGTTTCCTCCCACAGCAGTTTAGGCTAATTGGCCATAGAGTGTGAATGCATTTGTGAGTGTTGACTGGAGATCCTACCACAGTTGTACAAAATGGAATAAAGATAGTGGTTGCCATTGGCCTCCCCGGTTCCTAGGTTTCTATCTATCTTAATTATTAATCTATTCATTGTTTACATCTGTCATGCATACACTCATTGTATATATACAGTACATTAAACCATCTATTTTGTCCACCCATCCACCCAGTGTATTTACCTATGCATCCATTTTCATCTCTCCATCCATTTTTACTTTGTATCCATTCATGAATCCATTCATTATAATCATCCATCCATCCATTGCAATTACCCATCCACTTCTCCCTCCCTCCATCATAATTRCCCCTCCACCTCTCCATTTATGATCCATATATATAGTCCCCATGTATCCCTCCATTCATTGTCTGTATTCATTTCATCCCTTCATCTTTTCCATTAATCAGTTCCTCATTTAGTCCCTCTTTTTCATCTCTCTATCAATTTCTACTTTGAATCTATTCATGCATTCATTCATTGTAAGTTCCCATCCATCCATCCATCCATCCATCCATCCATCCATCCATCCATCCATCCATCCATCCATCATCTCAGTTCATTTTATCCATTAATGGATCTGTCATATCTATCCATCCACCCCATGCTATACAATTATCCATCCATTTTCATATCCACCTGTCCATCATCCATGAATCCATTATTTAATCACCCATTTTATCTATTTATCCACACATATCTATCTATCTATCTATCTATCTATCTATCTATCTATCTATCTATCTATCTATCTATCTATCTATCTATCTATCTATCTATCTACTGTACTGTATATTCATCCATCCATCTATTTATCCATTGTATTTCTTTATTCATTTATTATATCCATGTAACCATTCATCATAATTCTTCATGCAACTTTCTTATCCAAATATTTATCTAACTTATCCAGCTATTGCATCTGTCCATATGATCTATCCATCCATATAATTTATCAATCCATACATTTTATATGTCTCATCCATCCATCCATCCATCCATCCATCCATCCATCCATCCATCCATCCATCCATCCATCTACAGCCGAAGTTTTAATGACACAGTGGTCTATCCTCTTCGGTGTTTTATGAGCATTCCTTTTATCATCTCTCACTTTTCACCCTGTCGATTACACAGGAGCCTGGGGATATGATGTCGTTTATCTATAGCGCACTACAGTATACACTGGATATATGATGATGTATAAGAGATTCATACGTCCTTCAGGGCATGCTGAAACATCGATTCCTTCCATGTGTTGTCCTGTAGTAAATGTAAGGCATGTGCAGAAGAACTACAAGACATTTTGTTCAGGATATGATTGACAGAAAGCGTTTCTAAAGCTCAGAAACGAAGGTCTAAAGTGCCTCCTGTTGGACTGACTTTTACACACCGCAGACATGGAGAGGCGGCTGTACAGTACGTCATTTGTTCTGAGAGAGTTTGGGGGAATTGTCTCACCWACTGAAAGGATTCCAGGACAGCCTCAGGTTTCTCCAGCAGACTTCGGACCTGAGTATTATACCGTTGTTTATGGGTGAAGAAGAATTATTTTCATAAACAGGGCATTAAAGTTTTGACATCTAATCTAGGTAAAGTCTTTTTGGCCGAGAATTTAAAGGTCGCTTTAAATTTACGTTAGCAAAAGGATGAGATGATTAGAAAGTACCTAAGACCAAACACAAAGCCAAAATATTATCTAAACTTAGGGTACTGCTTGATTTAATCCAGCCCTTTTTGACTGTTTCACATTAGGCGACTCTTTAATCTCAATAAATAGCTTATAACTTTTATAAACTCAGCAGGGAAATTCATTMTATTGTGTATCGAGACCATTTAAAAAAAAAATAACCATATGGGGTTTATTTATCTGAATGTAGCAGTATTTTATTTTAACAAATCTATTGGGAACAGATTGTAAAATACATAAAAAAACACATTTGATTTAAAAACGTTCAACATAATTATTGTTATTATTTTGTGAATTAGTATTAGTTATATTTAGAGGCATCTGGTGGTGATAATAAATGGGAGAGCTASAGTACGCTATCATTAATCCTCATATTGTGAGGAGGCTCAGTGTTACTGTAGGTTTCTTGCCCACCATGCGGAAGGCCAGGGTTCGATTCCCAGCCAATGCTCAAACCCCAGCCACTGGAAGCAGTACTGGTTCCAAGCCTGGATAAAATGGAAGCGGTTGCATCAGGAAGGGCTTCGAGTGTACAGTAAAGCTTGTGTGCGGATCGAATGGTCTGCTGTAGCGACCCCTTGCCAGGAGCAGCGGAAAGACTAACAACAATTGGGCAATCTTGTGCATATATTGTGAGTATAGCAACTATTACTGTATATATTTCTCTCTCTTTTTTGAGCTACACTTGGAAGGAAACCAGAGTACCTGGAGGAAACCCACAAAGCAGAACATGAGAGAACATGCAAACTCCACAGACGATCCCTCAACCTTTGTTTGTTGTTTGTAAGTTGATGTCCTTTATGCAGACAAACTGCTGTATTTAAAATTAAGTACAGTACATTATGATACTTTAATGGAGTGATTATATATATATATATATATTCACACATTCACTCACACACACACACACACGCGCACGCACGCACGCACGCACAGACACACACACACACACACACACACACACACACACACACTATGGGCAATTTGGAATTAGCCTAATCTGAATGTCTTGCATTGTGGGAGGAAACCGGAGCACCCAGAGGAAACCCACCAAGCACAGGGAGAACCTGGAAACTCCTGAGTTGTCAGTGATCCCACCTCTTCTGCCCTCTGGACCTGTCTGACACGTCCTGGTGCCCCAGTTCTTCTCAGTTCACCGAGTTCTCAGTTCTCGTTGTGTTGATGTCTCTGGCTCATCGCTGAGGATGGCCCCATGTAGTCTGCTTGCGATGTGTGTGACTAAGAATGATTCTACTTGATAACTATTCATATGGTCTTGGACTCGGCTGATGCTCGCAATTTTTCTCTGGTGATTTGTGACTGCAGTTGCTCAATAGTTTTTACGACTGAAATTCCCATGAACGGTTCTGTCCCCGAGCCTCCACTCCTTATGTTAACTTAAACATGTTTCCTGTTACTGTATATTGCTAGAACTTTCAAGCATATAGCACACAGATAAAGCAGGAACTGATTTGCAGTTACACTGATATCACCAAAGTGAGGGTAGGTTGATTCTGATTTCTTCCTATTGTCATCTCAGGGGGCTTTTCCTTACCACCGTCACCCTCAGTTTGCTCATCAAGGACGTCAACTCACTCGCTCATTGTCTATACCACGTGGAGTCGTGGGGGGGGGGGCCTGGAGCCGATCCCAGAAGGCTTAGGGCACGAGGTCATCATAGGGCACACACACATTCACATTCTATGAGCAATTTGGGATYGCCAATTAGCCTCATCTGCATGTCTTTGGACTGTGGAAGGAAACCAGAGTACCCAGAGGAAACCCACCAAGCACGGGGAGACAATGCAAACTCCATGCACACAGATCCCCAGGGTGGGAATCGAACCCAGACCGTGGACGTGCAAGGCGACAGTGCAAACCACTAATCCATGCATTCCAAAATTAGACAGAAACTTCACTGTAAAAGATGTTGGCCCATATGTGGATTAAAAATTAAGTAAAAAGGGTTTGTCACTTTGTGCATTCATCTGACGTAATTGTCTTAATGGGTTCCGTGAGTCTACATCCCTGAGCTCATTACAGTTAGCACACAGCCTTGTTTAATACTGTATAATGGGCCATGATTGGAGCACCAGCTTCAAGTATGAAACGCCGGCCTCCCAGGAACTCCTAATAGCCCTAACATGTGGAAATGGCTTGGAGCGAGTTCAGGACTGTACGGGAGATGTACAGTAGCAATAACTCCCAGCMGAGTTCCTGTAATGTATAAATGGTGTTGGTGAATGATTGTGTGTACAGTTCTCACAGACAGATGCACAGAAATATTGCGCAAATTTTCAAGAATTAGACATTCCACTCACCGAATGTTGACGGGAACGACTGCAGTAAGCACCGAGCCACTTTCCCAGGACCTACAGCCTTCTTTAAAAATGAATGCACCATTTAAATATTTTACTGACGCTTACAGTAGCATCTGATCTGTAAATGTTGAAAAGTTTTACCCATTTATTCATGCGAAATTTCACCATACTGTAAGTCCCGGTTTGACTTGAACGCCCCTCGTAGCTTGCATACATTGGAGTGAAAAAGGCAATTACCCAAAACCTTGGTGTAATGCATACCAGTGCACAAAACCACATCGAATGCAAAAAAAATACACAACATGGTGAGACACGCACATAGTACAGGGTTTCGAATGTGTAACAATCACACTCTTTACTCACTCATAATCTGGCGTTGATGATTCTCCTATAAAAGCAAATTATTTGTGAGTTTGGGAGAGAAAAAAAATGACTTTTTAAGTGACATTAAAGTGACTCTTGTCCCCAAGTCCATGATGTTCATTAAGTGTTTTTTAATTCATTATTATTTTAGCACTGAGGTCAGAGAGTGTACGCGCTGCGAGTTCACTGATCCAGCTTTAATACTGGTTCAGACATGAAAGCAGCAGATTGAGCAAATTGATGGCTGCATTTGAGSAGACTTTGTGKTTTTTTTCTTYCCTCTTCATCCTCATCATTCATCACTGACAGATTTGTGGTGCGCATAAGGCTGCAGGCGGTTTTCACGGTTATTCAACATTCCTGCGCAAAATAATGAGAATTATAATTAAAATAATCTACAAATCTCTGTTACAAACCTTGCAAGACATATTTAGCTCCATGTCAGGGATGTTATGACTCTTAGGAGCTGATTAACTCAGGCTTTACTGTGAGGCTCTGGGGGTTAAAACAGGTTAAGAGCTTTACTGTGTGACGAACTGTAAACCGTTCAGTTAGCGGATAGCCACAGCGCCATCTGTTGCTTTGTTTTTGAACCACACGTACGCATAGAAGTGCTGAGCATGAGGAACGCGCACTCATCGTCAGATCGCTTCATCCAGGGGCCTGGAGCTTATCCCAGGAGACATAGGGCACAAGCAGAGGTACACCCATCACAGGGCACACACACACACACACAAACATACTCTCACACACTCATTCACACACTACAGGGAATTTGGGAACGCCAAGTAGAATTTATGCTTCATTTAATTTACTGCATTTCAAGAAATACAGTATATACATATGCACTCTATACTGTATAATATAGCTGTATATCTGATCTGCTCTATATAAGAGATTTATGCTATTGTTGGTCTTTCAGCCGCTTCTGGCGAGGGTTTTTGTCATAGAGGACCATCTAATCCACCGGATGTCCTTCCTGACGTATCCCTCCCATTTTACCCAGGCTTGGGACTGGCACTGAATCGAGTGACTGGAGTTTGGGCATTGAACCCGGGCCTTCTGCATGGTTGGGCGAGAAACCTACTACTGAGCTTATGAGATATATTTGTGTTATGTTAGCTGCTAATTGTTTACGGTTGTTGCAACCTGGAAGTT
>QMIH01000313.1:175695-207018 GCA_003987875.1 Clarias batrachus
AAGATTTTTTTGGCTGTATTTGACTATATTCCATTTAGTTTGTGGCTGATTCCTCGTGAGTAATTATGTATAAATAATGCCCAGTCTTTGCCAACATATAATTAATTCTAATTATTAGAAGMAAAAAACAAAGCCTGGGAGACATCTTAGCCAGTTTTAATTAGCTGTCTTGCTTTCGCACAATTTAAGGCCAGACTGAGGAGTCGAGTGCCAGGCTCATTTGGCAGTTTTGCAATTTTTAATGGTTATACCCCTTTAACAACACTTGCCTTAATCAGATTTATTGCTCATGACAGAATATGCAGTACATGGCAGGCAACTTCCCCGAACACATTACGTTTTAAAAAGTTTGATTATTTATCTTTAATTTTGTAGCCTACAGCAATAGCAGGACTTTTATAGCCCATGATTAAATCAGATCATTATCGAATTATGCAGTAGACATCCACTCTGAACACGTTCACTGCTCAACAGGGTGATATTAAAATATATTTGATCTCATAGGTTATGATTCCATTGTGTCCTGGRTGAAAATATGAGTCATCTGTTATAAGGAGGAAAAAAGGAAAGGCCAATAGTTAATCTCGCAATTTGTTGCAGCCAGAAGAGCATGAACTAATTTCTTTGCTTGGCTCTTGTAGCTCCAGCYGGACCTCCAGGTTATGAGTCTGTCGTTCAAAAAGCTGCGCCTCATCACTCCCGCCGAGTCCTTAATGACAAGCCTGGAGAACAAACACACCGAGCGAGCCCCGTTCTCAGAAACGTCCAGACGGATTCTGTGAAGAGGTGTTGTGACTGCTGATGAGGCGATGTGGTGATCTGATTTGGACCATTATCRGTGTAGAGAACAAAAGTGCGTTTGTGTATGTTTGTGTGTGTGTGTGTGTGTGGCTTCCTGGCTGAGTCAGAAAGTAGGATGGAGTTGCAAACACCGGACAAACAGATTAACGGTAACTATTTTTATAAGGTTTTTTCCTGCAGCTTGTTGAATGATTCATAAAGTTGCTTATGTTCCTAGGCATTAATGCTGTATGGATAATTCTGCACTTATGTTTAATAAAAATCGATCTGTTTACTGAAAGTCAAAAACAAAAACAAGAAACTCAACAAATTAGATAATGCAATTACAAAATAAAAATAAAAAAAAATCATAAAAGACATAAGAATGGGGGACAAACATGATCTTGGTGGCTTATATGGATTAAGGGATGGTTTTTGTGGTTCAGAACCTGCTGATCTTCTGAGATTTTTACCTACAGTATCTACTGTACAATTTACACATAATGGTCTGAAATACAAAAATGCAGCAGTTTTGCATGGGGAAAAAAATGAGACAAGAGATGGACGAACACTCTGGCGTGATCGCTGATGCTTCAAGTAACAACACTTTACAACCAAAAGCATGTCAGAACATACTGTACAACACATGATGAAAAGCAGTGCTGAGCCTTCTTGTGATAGTGTTTAGCACCATGCAGGTGCAACTCTGTGCTTAAAATGTGAGAGCTCTGGAACTCTGTTATCTAGCCTTTTGTAAACTACAGTATAAGGGCCGTTCGCATCAACTTGCAGAAGAAACAAGTTGGCGCCATTGATTTATCCATTGATTTTCATGGCTTTCAGTTTCAACGACTAYGACCACCTCGGCCAAGATCGTCAGTCATGGACAGATGGGTTTGTTTAAAATGTTTGGATAATTCAAATGTTAAAATTCAAAGGTTGAGAGTCTCAYCACAGTACTGTGATTAAAGTCCTCGTTTGACTCGAATGACCCTAGAATATTAATATTTCTATACCATGAAGAAGCAATCGGATATAATCTCATGTTAGGTCCTGGTTTTCCCCCCTGATTTGTATGTACAAGTAATCTTTAAATGTTTAAAATTGAAACATTTTAATCATCAACATCACAAAAAGCCTGGTCAAACCGACTGTATATCCCCCACCATAACTGATTCCAGGTCAGGCAAACACACGGCTTACTGTAGCCTCTTTCCATGTCTCACTCTCTATCTGTCTCTGGAGTGGAGCCCTTGTAGTCCTTGTGGCTGCCACTGGTGTTGCGTGGGTGTTTTGAGTGTACCGCATTTGCACAAGCAGACTCTTTGTACCGCTGCRTGCTCAGGGGCTTGATGCAGTTTGGAAGATGGATTGCATTTTGATCAGTTGGATGAAMCAGCTTTCTTTATGGCAGTGTGTAGTTTGTTGTTTTGGTGCTAAACTAAATATCACACATTTTACTATTTATTATGGACTTTGGTGTTTGTTTGGTGTTTGTTACGCTTGTTGGGTTGTGGTAGTGGTTGCTCGCTGGTGGTAGGTTTTGTTTGTTGGATGTTAAACTAAATATCATTTGTTTAAAATGTGAGAGCTCTGGAACTCTGTTATCTAGCCTTTTGTAAACTACAGTATACGGGGCGTTCACATCAACTTGCAGAAGAAACAAGTTGGCGCCATTGATTTATCCATTGATTTTCACGSCTTTCAGTTTCAACGACTACGACCACCTCGGCCAAGATCGTCAGTCAAGGACAGATAGGTTTGTTTAAAATGTTTGGATAATTCAAATGTTAAAATTCAAAGGTTGAATTCAAAGGTTGAATTCAAAGGTTGTAGTTTTTGTTGGTTGGTTAGAGTGTTTGCTGGTGGGTGGACGTTTGACAGATCATACTGTTTGTTAGTAACCTACAGTAGTAACCCAGTGTAAGGATGTATCTAATGATGGAAACGTCAGCACTTTTAATAATAGTTACAAATAATAATGATAAAGTTTTTTTWAAAAACACTTCCAGAATAAGCAGAATTTAGCTCCACTAAGGGCTTCCTTCACATGGCAACCCTCAGGGATCGATCTCCGACCAACAATATTTAAAAAGTTTTTTTTTTTACAAAGCTTGATATGAACTTAAATATTAGACATGTATGCTATTTTTGCAAATGTTCGAATATAGCCAGAAACTTAGTCAGCTGTAAAAATTGCTATATGACACACATTGGTTATATGACTTGCTGATTATACTGGAACTATTATACATGAAATAATTATACATTAAAAACAAAATAATTTTGTAACTCGAATGCAAATCATAAATTCATTAGCTGGCACATTCAGTAAGCTACCTGGAAACTAATCAATGAGATTTACCTGRCTGGTGGCTAACTGCATGTGCTAACTTACCCCTCTGTTCATGTGAATGAGTTTTCTGGTGCCTTGTGATGGCCTGAGATCCCATACAGAGTGTATTCCCACTGTCCCCAGGATAGGGTTAATGACCCTGACCCTGAGGATGGGTTTAGATACTGTACACTACACAGCACTTCATCCATTTAACTGTTTGCTTAAACTCAGCAGAATTGCTTGTTCTTGACACACACTCACATATATGCATACTTGTACTACAATCACACTTTATTATGGAGAAGTACACTCATACTGTGTTTTTTTTTTAACCTTAATATAGCTGATGTTATGCTCTGCCCATGTTCTTGCTAAAAGATGCTAAAATTGAATCATCATCTTGCTGTTCTCTGTGGGCAGACACGGTCTCAATTATTTTAGCGCACCTCTGATGTATATGATTCACACTGATTTGTTTTGCTCTCTAGTTCATGCACAGAATTAGAAAAAGTAAAAAAAAATAAAATAAAATTCTCTAATTTCGTCTAACTCGTAGGCTCCATCTCGTAAAACGATTTTGAATCCAATTCGGATTTATTCATCATCACTTATAACTCCATTTCACTTTCAAATAAACACATCTGCCTAAATTATGATAGTTAGCTCATGGTGAGATTCATCACTAATAACCCTCTACAGTATGCAGCAGCTCTTCCTCCTGCTCTGACGACAGGAACACGCAAGAGGAGGAGCGTGCTGTCATTCAGTGGCTCGACTCATTCACAGAAATCTAACACGCACAGACACACACACACACACACGGGCAGCATGAGCTCAGCCGCTATAACACTCTGCTCCAGCAGCTTGCTACACTGTGGAATGGGTAAGATTATAGCAATCTTCTTACTTGTTAGGGGAAAATTATAAGTTCAAAATACAGCTGGTGTTATTTTTTTTCTTTTTTTAAAAAAAGTTCTAGTTTATTGAATTTCTAGTTGAATTACATCATTGTGCTATAAATAACAAGACTTTATCAACATGCTTCTTATTTTCATACTGCATGGGTGTAAAATTATTGCCTGGATCCAAGCAATTTTCCACGTAGTTTGCATTTGAAAATGATGTATAGCAGGTTCTAGATCGATTCGAGAGGTTTTCAGATCATTTTCAAGGTGATTGTCATTTCCACAGATAAAATTCAGCTGGATACAAGCTTTGTGTTTACTCTGTACGTTTCATTTGCTTCAATTTTACTCTTTCCATTAGATTTTTGTATAAGGCATTATAGGAAAATAATCAGCAACTTGGTGATGTGAGAAAGCAGTGTTATATAATAATAACATTTCTTTAACTAAGCAGTTTTCAAGGTTATTAATTACTAATTTAATTCTTTGTATCCATATATAGTTAATTATAATCTCATTTCAAGAAAACAGTTTAGTCCTTGTTAACAGGTAGTGTGCAGTATATGTTATATAACAGCTCATTTTTCACATCAGGAGTTGATGTGCCATTTTTGACACTGACACCTTTTTAAAWTTTTTTTTATTTTTATGTTGCAACTTTAAAGCCAGCACTACAGTCAGAGCTGTTGTTAGAGAAAGAATAATTAACACCTTATGTTTCGGATTTGAGAATTTAGCAGCATTTCTGGCATATGTGAATAAAAATAAATAAATAATAAAAAAAATGTGTGAGGACTTGAATTGAGACGTCTCTTTTCTTCTCAGCTAATGGAACAGCAGGCAGTCAGCTGTCTACGCCTCGCTCAGGCAAGTCCCCGAGTCCATCTCCTACCAGCCCAGCCAGCCTCAGGAGACGGCGGGTAAGAAATAGTTGTTTACCTTTCATATGTTCATCTTCAGTAAAAAAAAAAAAATAAAAAAAAAAATCAATAAACTAATTATAAATAAAGCAAGCTTTCTTGCGCCAGTGATAAAGCACTGATCAGGATAATTAATGTTTACTTTCGAAGCACTTCCTTCACATGGCAACCCTCAGGGATCGATCTCCGACCTACAATATTTAAAAAGCTTTTTTTTTTGCTACAAAGCTTGATATGAACTTTTAGACTATTAGACATGCATGCTATTTTTTGCAAATGTTCAAGTTTAGCCAGAAATGTAGTCAACTTTAACAATGGATATACGACACACATTGGATATATACTGGAACCATTATACATCAAAAGTTATACATTAAAAACAAAATGAGCAACATCCCAGGATGCATGGGGTAAATAAATTATACAATAAGTAAGTAGTTATGGAAATTACTAGCTACTTTAGTTTTATTTAAACTAACGCAACACAGTTTTTTTCCCCCATACTCACCCCCCCCCCCAAGTCAGTGAATTAGTGAGTGCATGCATTGGTGTCCCATGTATTCTGTCCTGTATCTAAGTTGTTGTATCATTCCAATCTATAATGAATCAGTGATATTTTTCTGACAATTTCTTATGTCTAAAGAATTTCACTTACAGGATGCAAGTACGTAAATTGACTTTCAAAGGGAGTTCACTACCCATAGGCATTTGCTTCTGGCTTATGTCTAGGAATAAGCAGACTGGTCCATCCTGTGCTTATACGCCAGCATTACTTTTGTCATTTTGTCAACTGAATGATTAGCTTTATTTGTCTTATTGTAAGGCTTTTTGTTAGCTTAGTTTCTTTTGTTTCATATTGTTTCATTCATACCAATAATGGGCAGTGGTGGCTCATGCAGTTACTGTATAACCCTCTGGGTTGCTAATTGACGGGTTGGTGGTCCGAGCCCCACCACCGCTAGGATGCCACTGTTGGGCCCTTGGGCAAGGCCCTTAATCCTATGCACATACAACAATTGGTCCCAAAGACCAGTTGAAAAAGGAGGAGGAGGAGGGATGGTCGTCAGTCTAGCAAACCGACCTTGTAAAAAACGCCATTGCTATACAGTAAAAACAATGAAACCAGTCATCTGATTTGTTCAGTAGCACTGGGGGAATGATCAATAAATGTCAATAGTATGACTTTTTCATTTCATGTTTACAATGATATTCACAGTAGCTTGATTGATCGTATACATTTGCTTAAAGTGTAAATTATCAAAATTATTCAAATAGATTTTTCCAAATTTGTTATTTTTAAAAGATGGAACATGTCAACAGAGCATACTTAACATACAGTATGTACTACATTTGATATAAAACCTGTTGTGTCAATTTGATCCACATATATTGGCAATGGCATGAGTGCAGGACGCAGCACTCTAACTTCAACATACCTGCTTCCTGGCTGTTATTCTTAGCAGATCGTTTCTATGGAAACTGCTGTCATTGTTCCTACCATGGCTCCGTCCTGTGCCACATGTGCAGCAGCGGGAGGTGTAAAGGACACCACAGGCACTTTATGTTTTAAGTGTTATTTTATTTCTTACTGTTGCCTCTATAGGAACTCCATAGTATTTATCGGTAAAGACTATTCAGCAATGCTTCATTCAAGTGCTGTGATAAGGCTAGAGGACATCGACTTTAACATTCTAACCACCAACCCATCAAATTATAATCATTAACTGTAAAAAGGCTTATTCCAACTGGTGTCGGCTCTTTGCAGAGCAAATTATGAGGAAAGACGTTTAAGAGATCCAGACCACGCAAAAAAAAAAAAATTATATATATATATATGTGTGTGTGTGTGTGTACAGTACTATAGAAATATAGAGTTATGCCAAAACTATGAATAATAATTTTTCTGTTTTTATTATATACATTACTCTTTAAAATAGCTGAAATATGTGCACACACACTATGCTTTTCAGAGCTCTCAGCACAGCGGCTCGTCTCTCTCCCTGGCCTCTACTAAAGTCTGCAGTTCCATGGATGAAGGTGACGGTCCTGCTAGTGAAGGTACAACTGCCTTTTCTCACTGAATTCCATAACGGACTCTGTGAATCAGCATTTGTCCAAAAAATTTAATTTTTCCACCAGTTTTTGGATTGAATTTAGCATTGAATTTATTTGTGATGTCACACTCCAAAATTCTGGCATGTAATATCAAACAAGTTTTAGTTACGTTTCATTTTTAGCTCTGTACCAATAGAGTGTGTGAACTGTTTGTCCAGCAGGGGGACTCACACCCCTCTTCTTCCTTCTTGCTCTGCTCACCAACAGCCAACACCTCATGAGTCACAATACTCTATGCACAGAAACCCAGCAGTGCCCAAACTAATCTTTATTATGGCGCATATCGGTTATAATTCATTCGTTTGCACTGCATGATAATAAGCCAGTTTCCATTCCACTGCATGAATAGAATGCCAGTGCACTGTCAGAAAGGATTAAACTAATACTGAATTCGTTTTGAGGGGCTTGACAATTTTATATTTAATGCATACTAATTTACAGGCATCTCCTGCTGTAGTAAAACATTAAAGTTTATAGGATGAGTCATTAAGAATGATTTGATAACATTAAATATTAATAAGTCATTACAAATGTTAATCTAGTAATTACCATCTCTATTAAATGATTATACAGTAAACTAATGCCCAGATTTATTCATGCCTAGATATATCCACTTCGAATAAATTAATGACTCAAGTTTAGCTGATTATAAATATTTAGCAACATGTATTTTGTTATGAATAATTATTCATGTTGAGTTCTCTGTAGGCATGGAGGTTCTCTGTAGGCTTGTTATTGAAATAATATTTAAAATAATCAATTAATATAAACGTTTTATTGCTTTTCAGTATAGACTTTGGCTCAACATACAGTATATAATAATTTCATTTTCAATCTTAATGTATCTTAATGTAAAATTATACCATTTATATTTTAGCATGAGAATATGAAGAAGTTACATATAAATGCAAAAAGTTTTTAAAGGGTAGAGACAGGGTAAATAAATAGATTAATTAAATAGATTTTTTTAATACTATGAAGAAAAAAATCTACAAAAAAAGTATTAATATGCAAGTAAAATCTGGTATTTTATTATTACTATTATTATTATTATTATTATTATTGTTATTATTATTATTATGATTATTATGATGATTATTATGATGATTATTATGATTATTATGATTATTATGATGATTATTATTATTAGTATTAGTATTAGTATTAGTATTATTATTATAAATATTATAATAATTATAATTATGATAATTATTACTCTATTTCTGAGTCCTACATTTAAGCACAAATATAGATATGGTGTACACATTTTTGCAGTCCAGCATGCTGTAATTCTCCTATGTGAGCTTGCCCATGATTGAAGGTTGAAATGCGATGTGTTGTAGCTGAGGTGGTGGAGGACGGCCCTCAGGTCCCTGCCTCTATTGCGGAGAGATACAAGGTGGGAAGGATGATTGGAGACGGGAACTTCGCAGTGGTGAGAGAGTGTGTGGAGAGATCCACGGGCCGAGAGTACGCACTCAAAATCATCAACAAGGGCAAATGCAGAGGCAAGGTAAGATATGCAGACTGGAACATGAACTCACGTTTCACCAAAAAGAATACTCTAGTTTCTCTGTGTTCTAAGGAAAATATGACAACTGTGGCTTTAACAATGGGGTTCTGGTAGCATGTGCAATGTGGCAGATGTCATTTTTTATTTTTACATATAGACACATTAAACTATATATGAMTAGTCAACTCATGCAAAACTCAATAATTTATTAATAAGATTATATTCCTGAAATCAGCTTGAATGTAATTAATTAAAATAGGATCTTTGAGTGGAATTTTCAGGCATTTGACAAACCTTAACAGGGACAATCGTATACAATATTACTGAAAAGAAAATATTTAATAAACTTAGTATTACATTTTTGGTAGAGATAAACAATTTGAGAAACTCTGATGAGATAATCAAGAGGAGAGACATGGAACTATACACTGATTATGATTCATTTCCTCAGAGTAATATGAACAGAATTTTAAATGAGAAACAACAGGAAGAGAAATGAAAGCTAAAAAGTCTTTTAGGTGGCCTTACACCACCAGGGTTGAGGGTTCGATTCTCGCCTCAGGTCTGTGTGTGTACTGTGTGTGCTATGTTGGGAAAGTGCATACTGTAAATAATACAAAGCTAATTTCCATTATGTAAATCCCAAAAATGTTCAAAGTGCATATCGTCACTCCTTTGCTCTTCTCATGAGCAGTCTGGTGTTTTATAATGGTCATGAATGTTCATTGTGTCTGTGCACAGGAACATATGATCCAGAATGAGGTGTCTATTTTGAGGAGGGTGAAACACCCCAACATAGTGCTGCTAATCGAAGAGATGGACACCTACAGTGAGCTCTACCTGGTCATGGAGCTGGTCAAGGTAACCGCGTAAATGCATATTTGTAATTGTATTCCAAGACCATTAAGTACAATGTACAGTACATTTTAACAGACAATACAGAAGGAAATCATTTTCAAAAATCTAATCATGTTTTGTAACAACGCTCTCAGGGTCRAGGCCCTATCTGCAGAGAAATAATCACAATGTCCTTAATTCTTCCTGACATAAACAGGTTAGAATAATGGAGGATTGGATCTGGAGGTCTGAGAAACATACTGTAGCAAGGGTTTTAAATTGTATACAGATGCATATTCATTACATTTGCTGTTAGGAGCACATAATTTAGGTGCAGATAATTTTAAAATATTTTAATCAAAGTTTAACAAATGAATGGATTAAATAGACAAACATCTGGAGTTTATGTGGACCGCTGATTTGTTTATAGATCATGTACAGTTTGGTTTGTGTGTACCTGCAGGGTGGAGACCTTTTCGATGCGATCACTTCTACAAACAAGTACACTGAGCGGGATGCTAGCGGGATGCTGTACAACCTGGCCAGCGCTATCAAGTACCTACACAGCCTGAACGTAGTGCACAGAGACATCAAACCCGAGAACCTGCTGGTACGCATTTCTCTCCTAATGTTTGCTACAAAACCTGCATTTGATCTAAATAAAGGTCAAAGTTCTACAGTACAGTCATTGTGGTGTGGAGATGAGATGAAAATGATATGGTATTTACATTTTGAAAAAGTCTTGAGCCCCACCTTCATATTAAATTAAATGATGCAGATTAAGGAAATTGGATCAAATGTTTTACTGTGACAGGCTGCAAAGTGCCTAATGATCCAATAAAAATAAAAAAAATTGGTTGTTCATGCAACAACAACAACCTCAGCAGCATCTCATTTACCCTCTCGTCTGTTCCAACCACTCAGCGTCAGCAGTACACTAATCATCTGCACCTGTTTCTCACTGGGTCATGTCTTAAATTAGTTTTTCTTTACATTTGAATAATTCATAGGTCAATGTATGACTTTGAAAAAAAAAAAAAAAAACTCTAAAATGGGTCAGGTACAGGGACTGGACCAAAAAATAAAAAAGAGAGCCAAAAACATTCTCCAAAAATGAGCTAGAAGTTTTTACAGGAAGCCTGGAGAACTATTCATCACGACTACAGTAGATTAAAAATATGGCATTCAAAATCATTACATTAAAAATACATTTATAAAAATCATGAAAGTTTGGTTCTTTGGAAGCACTGTAGTGTAGTATATGTGAMATTCTTACWCCATTACTCCACTTTTTTGTTAATTGAAAATTTATATAGTACATATATATATTTTAAGTATTTCTCCATACCATAACCATAGTTAAGGTTAAACCTTTTTCCCAAATAGTATTAGATGACAAGGATAAATATGATGAAATAAATAATCTTAGACTTAAAGCAGCACTTGATATGCCATTTGAAGTAAATTAATCCTGTTGTTACTGTTATAGTTGCTGTACTCTTCCTGTTGTTGTTGGCTTTGTATTATTACTGCAATGTGAAAATTAGACACAAACAGAGAGAGAGAGAGAGAGAGAGCGCGAGCAAGACTGAGATCATCATACTGTAGTACCAGCGACGTTGCTAAATCAAGTTTCATTCACCCACTCCACTGATTGCAATGTAAAGCCACTGTCAGGCAAATAATAAACCTGTGTGTGTCTTCATGTGTGTGTGTGTGTGTGTGTGTGTGTGTGTGTGTAAGGTCTATGAGCACCAGGATGGCAGCAAGTCTTTAAAACTTGGGGATTTTGGCTTGGCCACGGTGGTAGATGGACCTCTGTACACTGTGTGTGGCACTCCGACATACGTGGCTCCAGAAATCATCGCAGAGACAGGGTGAGTCCACCGCGCCCCGCCCTTCTCCATCAGCCTTACACAACACAGAATTCCTATGAAATATTAATACACTGCACTTCAACCTGACAGTGTGTGTGTGGTTTGTCTCTCTGATAGTTACGGCCTGAAGGTGGACATCTGGGCAGCTGGTGTTATTACATACATCCTGCTCTGTGGCTTTCCTCCTTTCCGTGGGTATGTAGGCCATGTCATGAACTCAGTGGTGAAGAAACGCCTTTTAATAAACCATTGACGCATTTAGTGRCCTTAGAGGTCATTTCCTAAGCTAACTGTTGAGATACACTAAAAAAGTATGATGGAAATATGGATATCCACTGCGGTGTTTGGCTCCCCCTGGTGGTAAGGTGATGCAATGACAAATGACACCCATGACTAAGCAATCTTTGTTTGGAAGGAGTTCGAATTAGAACACGCACGCACGCACGCGTGCGCGCGCACACGTTAAATAATATAGATAGACAGATTTAGATATTATTTCTTAAGATACTACAATAACTGAAATTTTAAATTATGAGATCAGATGAGATAGGATAGAATTGCTCTAAACAAAACTAGCACAAATTAAGTCAGTGGGTTATAATTGCTTTGAATGATTTGATTTATTCAATAATATTTATTTTATTAAGTTTTATGTCCTTTTTGGTTATAATTTAAGAGCAAAGCTACTATTTGATAATTGAACTAATATTTATTTATATTGTTGTTCAATGAAGATTATAGAGCTTATTTTTAAATATTTTAATTAATTTTATTCTTTTATTCTAATAGCAGGTGATTTTTCTTTATTGAAAGTGCATACAGGATTTATAGAAATTAGCTAATTTATCTAGTATTTAAATTAAAATAGTATTAAGCCTTAATAATAATAATAAKAAGAAGAAGAAKAATAATATGTGAAATAAATGTGTAGAAAAGGGCTGAATGACATGAATTTAATCTCATAATGAGAAATATTAGATAAGATCATTTGTTCAAGATATCTAGAAGTAATTATAACAGTAAAAAAAAAGAAATGGAAAAAAAAATATCCATAAAAATAAGTGTGTGTGTGTGTGTGTGTGTGTGTGTGTGTGTGCGCGTGTGTGTGTGTGTAGAAACACTGATGATCAGGAGGCTCTGTTCGATCAGATTCTCACAGGACAGCTGGATTTCCCTCTGCCATACTGGGACAACGTGTCCGACACTGCCAAGGTAACCACAGAAAGTGACACTTAATTGTGAAGTGGAAGGAAAAATGGTTAATAAATAAATAAATATTTGAAAAAGTGTGATGTGCATTTGTATTCAACCTCCATGTTATTGAACATTCTGATAGCAGACTAGMTCATCATGCCCACTAAACTGAGTGGAACTTTGGCACGCTCAAGCAGAAATGAAATGTTGAACTCTCTCAGGCCTGTATAAGTTCCTCTTCATGTCTGCGTCACTTTGCAGGAGCTCATCACATTTATGCTGCAAGTGGAGGTTGAGCAGAGATACACGGCTCTGCAGGTTTTAGACCATCCCTGGGTCAACGTAAGCCGTTTACACATTCATTCTGTAGGAACGTGTTTTTTTAAACACATCATGAAACCTGAAGTGACTTGATGCTTTCCGCTCTGTGCGTCAGGACGATGGTTTGTCTGAGAACGGGCATCAGCTGTCAGTGGCCGGAAAAATCAAGAAGCACTTTATCACAGGGTCGAAGTCGAGCAGCACAGCGCCTGGCGTGTCTGTTATAACAGTAAGAAGCTTTTTATTACACTCCATCTCGACTCTGTCCTTTTTAAATATGAACATACTGAAAAAGCCTTAATGCAAACCAGAAAATGCATAATGACAACAAAAAGGTACAAGGGGGCGAAAAAAAAGGTAAAGTTTTAGTTTTGCTAGTCTTCAATCACACATGATATTTGCCAGCTGTTCAGAGCATCAATTTTAAACATGCAATTTATCTGCGTTTCATTTAACCTGATTAGTGATTTATTGCCATGATATCAGGCAAATGTTACATAAAACAAGAAAAATAATCATGTTTAAAAATATATATAACGATCCATGTCTCTTCCCTTAATGAAAGCCGCATAACACATGCAGATCTCATCTGATTATCAGATTCTCTACACATAGGGATTTTAAGAATCCTCGTGCTTCATCACACATTCATGCTTTTTTTGTCTTTTATACAAATTCAGTGTTAATCAGTTTAGTGCTTTTAGGCTGTTAAAAGTAATAACTCACTATAACCCTCTGATTGATTGTGATGTAAATTTCTTCCTTAACTCCAAAAGTATTGGCACCCCTCAGGATTTTAAAATTGAGCAAAATCTAAACCCTTTCTGCTAACTTTATATACATTTTTTTTTAGACAAGAATCCAAGAAATGAACCACCAAAAAGAATTTTTAATAATTGAAAATGATTTTATTATTATTGTTGCATAAAAAAAACAAAACAACAAACATTATGTTTATACCTGTGTTAGTGAGACAGTTGATTACATTTCTGCTCAACGTCATAAAGGATGACAATAATTCTGTGAGGCCAGGTGAGCGGCGTCAGGAGCATCGTTTGCAGGCTCAGGAAACGTGTGAGAGTGTGGCACTTGACTCCATCGTGTGCTCCTTTCCATCCACCACTCCATCCTGCAGCTTCCTCCCTTCTTTCTCTCTCCATGTCACTGCTCCTGACCTCATTTCCTGTCCGCTGCTAATCTGGTGTGCTTCTGTCCTGCACTGGTGTCGACTGTCAGCACTGTTGTCAGGGAAAATCCGCTAAACTGCTTTCCTTTATGCAACCTTTTTCATTTATACTCATAATCTTTTTCTTTATTATATATGCGGTTCTATGGCATGCATACCAAAAGTATGTATGCAATATCGACAAAGTAACACACAGTACATATTCATTTGCAATACATTCCATTCAAACCATAAACATATTATACAGTTTATAGTTACATGTAGTGTAAGAAAGAGGTGTTTGTCTGTTTGTTTATTTATTTATTTATAAAAGTAATTACAATTTAGGATTTTCTTTCTTCTTTGCAAGTTCATGACATGGATTTTTTTTGTATTATTTATTTATTTTGTACTTTTTTGTGATATTGACTCGGCTATTTGAATTCATCCAGATAAAAATCCTTGATGAGTCATTTATGAATTGTTTCTAAATCTGAGTTTATTATAGTAATAAATAGCTGCATGTGCTTTTTATTTGACGTTTGATTCGCCTTATACTGTACCACAGCAATTAACAAGAAGTAACATTTATTATTATTATTATTATTCCATTTAGTAGTTACATTTAATCTTGTGGTCATTTTTTAATCACTTACTGTATGTTCTAGCAGCTATAATCAGTAATTCCACTTAAAAATAAATCTCTATTGAGAAATGAATTAAGCAAAACAAACAAACAAACAAACAAACAAACAAACAAACAAAGCGCAGTTAGTTATGTTACTGGAAATGCCAGAAACCTGAAACGTCAAGCATTCTTCTTTTACAAAGTGCTGAAAATGTCAAAGAAATGAAAAAGAGCTACAGAGAAAAAGTACATTATATTCCATGTACTGCATTATAAACCTTGCTGCTAAAACATGTCAGTTTTATGTTTGTTTGTTGTTTTTAATAAAACTGTATCAACACCACTTGATTTGTGAATTCAATAGTGCTGTATTATAGAACAGTCAATAATCTCTATGTGAGATGTTACACAAATGTTTGTATGCTAAATCAATCCTAAAATGTGTGCTTTTAGCAAATATGTTAGCTTTAATTCATATGCATTTATTTTAMTTTTATAATATTCCTCTTAATGTTGCTGATCTAGTAAAATAAATGAAGCACAGCGGTAGCTCAGCAGCTCAGTGCCGCGCCCAGAACAAAGTGAAAGTTCTAAAGTGACGAGTTTTGCACCCGTTTCTGTTTGCTTAGCCGGACGACGGGTTTTCCATCAAGCGCTCAGGGTCTTTGGACTACTCCTCCCACCCGGGGATGTACTGGATAAGGTAYGCCAACCTACAGCGCCAGGCTCCAGTGTGTCCGTGGCAACGTGCTGGCAGACTCCATCACACCCTGTCTCCTCTTTCTCGTCGCTTTTCTCAGCCTCATTACCACCCTGGTTTTACTCACTGCATCAGTCTAGTTGCTGCTAACCTTCACCTCACTAATGGAGCTCCATCACTGCATCACCTGATCGTCAGCTTTGAGTTTGATTTGCTGCGAGTGTGTCTGASCTGATGTTCCTCTAATAGGAATGTAGTTTTAATATGTGTCCTATGCTTCATTGTTGCTGGCTTGTACAGTGCTACTTTGTGCTTCAAAATGGAGGGTCTTTGTGAATTTAAGAAAGACACGTATGTGTAAAACTCTGGCTGTGCTAATGTGTTGTGCTTTTTTGGTCTCTGTAGCCGAGTGTCCAGGGACGTAGAATTGGCTGTAGTTACTTGTGGCCTTTGGTGTGATTTTTTTCTCTCTGGYCTGTCAATCAGAGCAACTATAACCAAATCATGGAAGTCTGGGACATAAAATATGCAGAGGAGGGCAGACATTATAATGTGTTATGCATCTATTATACAAAATGTGATAGAAAACCATCTTTTGGGTGGAAATCTGGAAATAATGGGGTTTAATATGACATGGCTTTCAGTTCGTTCTTTGACAAAAAGGTTTCTTTCTTTTTTTCTTTTTTTTTCTTTGACAACTCTTTTAGGAATGTGGAAGCCAATTGTACACTGTATTGCCCAAAGTACGAGGGTGAGYCAAAAATTATCCGCACTCTGGCAGTGAACAGTATTGTACTTAACTTTTAGAGAAGACAAATACATATTTTTTTGACATCTGTCCATCTGTCAACAAGCTTTAGTATTCCCTCATTAAAAAAAAATAGTTTTAGGCTGAGRTGCGAGCCGCAAGAAGTGAATCTTCATCCTCGTATGGACTGCTTTCAGGGGACCAAGTCAGATGGAGTGAGATCMGGACTATAGGGAGGACGCTTTAACACCTCAAAACGATGAGAAGAAGYGTGCGRACATGCATCAGCATAGAAGAACACGATACCCTTGGATAGCAGTCCTCTACGTTTAATATGATGTTTAGGCTTCAGCTCTTCAATAATCATCTCACTCTAACGAGAACCATTTTCCTGCTAATGTTCCAATACTGTCCCTTGAGAATCCCAGAAAACTGTAAGCGTTGATGRATTTTCCAGCTGCTGCTTGACTTTTGAACTTTTTTCTCGGTCGGCGATTGAGGATGTTTCCGTTCCGTACTCTTCCGTTAACGCTCAGGCTCGTAGTGATGAACCTGTGTCTCGTCACCAATAATGATTCTCTTTAGGAAACTTTCACCTTCCTTAGAGTCTCAGCCCAAATTTTCTTTGCAGATATCCAAACACTTCGGTTTATACTCTTCCGTGTGTTGTTTCGGCACAACACGGAATCGCTGCGTTTTGCTTTCGTCTTTTGTACAAGTCAGGCGTCAATTTTGGCACTTACTGTACCGCAACGACATTTGATGAGCAACTGATGAGCTCGTTCACATCTGCACAGCAATTACTGGGGTGGCAGGAGTCTTGAACAGAGCGTGCTGATAAAATTTTATATTTTAAGACGGTGGCCAACAGGAGTGCGGATAATTTTTGACTCTCCGTTGTATGTAAGCCCCTGACTACCACAGCTGTACGTCGGCAAAGTTGAAATCAAACAATTGTAAAGAATGTTTATGGGAATTCCAATTTCCCTTTACTTAAACTAAAAGCTCCTACCCTGTCCCAGCCAATGACAATCGCCCCTGTGTACAGCGTGCGCTCCAGGGAGACATACTTTGTTAAGCTACTATGTTAAGTSAAAGACCTCATTTGGCCTGCACAAAGCTCTCTGAACACCATCCTCACTGAACTCCACTGCGAAGTGAGAACCGCTCACCAGATCTTCTCGTCTAACACTACCGGTTGAACTAACAAATGCTTTTAGAGCTGAATGAACACCACACTCCAACATCTAGTGGAAAGCTTATCTTCTCCTATTTTTTTTTTTTTACTTTTTGAGGTTATTAACATCAAATGGTGGATTAATAATGTGTTAAAGCCCAACAAATTGCTTTGAGAAGTGGCTGTGGTGGTCAGGTGTTACATACTTTTGGTCATTAAGTGTACAGACATTACACAATGCCAGTTTCTCAGACATGCACTTATACAGAAGTCCTAATGTAATATTAATCAAATCATCTAATGCAACCTTTTTGTTCCATTTCTCTCGGAAAAGTTTCAACCCTGTTGTCCTAACCTCTTCTTTCTCCGCTCTTTACACAGAGCACCGCTCTTGATAAGGAGAGGCAGGTTTTCAGACGAAGACGCCACCAGGATGTGAAGTCCTCCACCGCTCGTGCTCCACACAGCAGCTTCCAGTCGAAGCCTCTAGCCGGACCCGGTCTCACCCCTGCAGAGTTTACCTCCGAGTCCGAGGACTACTCGCCCAGCTCCGCCGAGACCGTGCGCTCCCCAACCTCACCGTTTTAAACCATCCAACAATCCCTCTCCTAGAAATACACCCTCTGAACAGGGTCAGAGCGTCAATCTACTGTAGTATGTGACTGGATCAAAAGAAATTTGGAATGGTTTAATGATATAAGCTCTCTAAGAAACTGCATGTTTTGATCTGGAACACTTTCTGGAAATCCTGTATTTCTAATGCATTTTAAAATGGAGTAATATTTTACTGTGTACAGCAGACACAACATAATTGCCTATGTAATATATAAATATTTAAACAATACAACTCATTATTATGCTAAATTATGTGACTTGAGTAATACCAGTATTTGTATTTTTATTCATTTTTCTGGAACTATATAATATATATAATATTTCATTTAGTCCAATTTTGTTGCATAGCATTTGGATATGTTATAGAAATTTAAAATCAGTACTTTCAGCCAATTCAGCAAACACCTAAAAATGTTATGAAACACAATGACAGGTTCTGCTAAGTTGTAATGCCGTATAACCTGCCACACATGCTTTCTAAAAAAGTCTACAGAGTTCTTCATAATAAATGTACTGTACAGTATATGGAACAAAATTAACCATATAATATTTTTAAAAAGTCTAACATTTTTGCTTGGACCCAGAACTATTCATTAGCAGTCTAAAGTTATTGTGCATGTTGCCGGACAAGCATTCGCAATGCATTATGAATACAGGATTCATTACTAGGTGTTACCGATCGGTTCTGTTTTGAAGTTATAACAATAACATTTAGTGTAGGTGTAAACTTGTAGCGAGTTCTAAACATGAAAAAATTAATAAAAAGAGAATCAAGAAGAAAAAAGAAAAAAGAAGAAGATCAAAAGAACAGATTTTGCAGAATTTACTTCCTTGACAATTAAAATTTTAGAAGAAATGAGAATTTTCAAAAAGCACAAACTTTAGTCTAAATTAGTTGCTGATAAACAAACAAACAAAATAAAACTACTATATACTTATCTGGATTTAAAAGTCTGCAGTAAAAACACTACACTGATTCGTAATTGTATCCGTTTAGTGTTTAACTTTAGCGCAGGTCAACTTCAGCACAAAGGGAACGTTTTCGATCCCTTCGTGTTGGCGTCGTCCCGTTTCTTAAATCTGTTCTGTTCATGTGCCCTCTAGTGTCTCTACTGTATATAATAAAAGAAAAAAGTGCTAATACTGTACAAGAAGTAAATGGCAAGATGAACAGATGAATGTGAAGTTCAGATAGGAAATTCTACGGAAACCTTATAGACCTTAAAAATCTAAAATCTTCCATAATGCCACAAATCAGCATTTTTCTTTAAAAAAAAAACATTGTTTTATATTTATTTCTCCATTTAATTTTATTTCATATCCGCCAATCCACACATGCATCAACTTCTAAGCTTCACGTTTCATTGTTGCAAAAGTCATTGATTATCAAGCTCTTGAAATGTTTTATTAWTATCAATAGTAGTAGGTAGTAGGTTATGTTACAGTATACCATATTTAGTGGTTAGGTTGTTTAGAAATGGATTAGATTATTCTTAAATCAGTCAAGTCTTTTCTTTGATTGACCGGTGCTATTTTAAATAGACAAGAAATGTTTACAAAATGGCGATTTTTCAATCCTTGATCATCAAGTGTGCGGTCGTAAAACATGCTAGAACTCACAGGTTACAATTWCAAATCATACTAAATAAGGAAGCAGCCAGTGATTTGCACTTTGTTGTATAAACCTCAGACTTTCACTGCGAACAAAAAGAGCCACTATAGACAGAGTATAATGCTTAAACAAAATAATTCTATGAAGAGTGATCATATGAAAAGGGATGGAGKATTGAATATAATACAGGCTGTCCCAAAAGTCTCTATACATAGGCAAACTTTACACTTTTTAGCAAAATGCAGAGTAACTAACAAAAAAAATAAATAAATAAAAAATCTTCTACATCAATGTTTATAATATAATATTTCGTATTATGTGTTCGTTTACAAAGTAACCAGAAGTAATAAAACAAAGCCTTCATTTATCTTTATAGTCTCATCAAAGTTTATGATTAAAGGTTTAAAGACTTAAACATTTCAAACTGGGTCACAGTCTTGTTAAATTTGGCAATGGCTCCTCTAAAAAAGATTGATTTTTTTGTGATGGATTTGTTTTAAAAACGCAGCTGGTGTTATGCATGTAACTGCACTTAAACAAACACATCGTTGCGATGGTCCATGGTCTTGACAAATCTAAAAAAAAATTTAAATAATATACACAAGTCTGAAAATTTGTGGAAGATATTTGGCTAAAAAGGAAAAGAAAAAATGCTTTGTACAGGGAGTCTTTGGGAAACAGAGAAGATGCAACTCAACTGTTAAGATACAAAAGCTATGTTACAAAATAATATTTACGCGCTATTTAGAAAGAGAGGCGTATATAATTCAAACTGATTTAAATTTTCCATTATATACATGCAGTACTGTGTAAAAGTCTTGAGCCACCCTGATTTCTCCCAGATTTTGAAGCCACACAGTGGTACACACCTACTGTGTGAATCATTCAAGCAGAACAAGAAGGCATGAACCAGTGAAACAGGTACAGATGATGACAGATGGTCAGGAGGTGATTAGTGTACTGGTGATGCTRAATGCTGAGTGGTTGGAACAGACGAGAGGGGAAATAAGGTCGCTGCTGGAGGTTTGTAAGTTATTCAGTATCTTTGGGCACTTCGCAGCCTGTCACTGCAAAACATTTGTTCCTATTGTTTTTTCTTCATTTAATCTGCATTATATAATTGAATTCACTATGAAGAAACTAGGGCTGACTCGAGACTTTGACAGTTCTGTGTACTGCATAGTATTTCAGCATTTTGTTCTAATGCTGTACAAACTCACAACATTCAGTTCTATTGTATAYGTTGAGTTTTTTTTTTTGTCTGTAAATGTTATTTTTAAAATGATCATTTACTAGAATGAGCACAGTAATACAGTCGAAAGCAGCCATTTGTAGTAGAGCAGTTAAAATCAGTCCCGACCTTCTGACCAATCAAGAATTCAGCAGTGCTTTTTGTGATGAATTGATTTTACTGATTAATAATTTTGATTTATTGATAACCATATTCCATTAGAATGAATTTTCCAGATCAGGAACGAATGAAATTGGCTAAATAAGATCTTGAGGTTAAGGTAAAGCACAGGAATGATCACAGACATGTCTTAATTGCCTTAGTTAGATTTAAAAAGACACAATYTATCCGTTTTTGAATGTTAAACTATTTATGAATGTGAACTTTTATAAAATGCCAAAAACAAGTTCAGCTACACCATGCATTTTGTTTGTTTGTTTGTTTTTGTTCTGTTTTAGAAAATGACCTTTTTGATGTTTTTAATCTGAGTTTACTTTTAAAAACATACTGTACATTAGGATAACCCCAGGAATTTTTTTTAAGCCACTGCACCTACATCTGTATCAACTCTGCCTCGTGTTTCTTTCTTTTTGCTGTTTTTTTTCCCCTATTGTTTTCAGAATACTTTATGATAATAATGTAAAGTTTGTATCCGTTGCTTCAGTGTGCAAATGGTTTAAAAGCTAGTTTAGTATGGAYGGGCACAAAAATGACGACGACATTAGCACAACGAGTAGCGCGAGCACAAAGGGACAGAGGCGTTAGCATGACAATTTGCCTTTTAAGATTCTACAAATGATACACGATTGTCTGACAAATCATCAGTAACCCAAGTGAAATGCTTTTACACTGGTTACTGTATGTGTATGAAAGTCAATCCTTATAAATGTTTGAGGAAATAATATTATGCAAAGTCCAGTGAATGGGAGGTTAAACTGGATAATTAAAATGTATGATTGGCTGGTCATTGTCTTTTTCTTTWCAAAATGTGGTGAAAACAACAGCTTTTGTTCTGATCGTGAGCGGGAAGTGGCTTTGCTTCCAAGTAGCATTTATTTAAACAGTGGTGCCCTCAGCAACAAGCCAAACAAGAATAAACTTTTCCWTAAAKAAACTCTGCATCTTGTGTTTGATGTCTGGTAGTGTTGTGCGAACACAACGAGAATTTCAAGTCAAACCGGGATTGTTATGTAATTGTATACAGTTACAGTATGAGAATACTGCTGCAGTATAGTAATCCCCTACTCTGCTACGCTAATGCACTTACTGTATCGTGAGGCGCAGTGCTGTAGTGCAGGGTATACAGAATTTAACTATTTGTTTTTCAGTCTGCATTCCTTATTGCTGTCAATTATTATAATTTTTTTATGATCTTTAAATGGTTTTTAAATTTAGAAAATTCTTATGTTGAAAATATGCAGTTTAAAAATTGTAAAAATAAATCAATCTAATACCGAAACATGATTAGTGCATCATCTTGAATTGATCTAATATTTATCCATTAGGCCTGTCTAGGACCGATACTATTTGCAAACTGCCTTTACATATCATTTAAAAGTTTTTAACGGTATCCTCTGGCTCTGGCCTTCCATATCTGAGGCAAATTAGATGTTCCAAGTGACTATTAATCTTAAACACCAAGCACAGTGAGAACATGCAAACTCCATGCACACAGAGGCGGGAATCGAACCCAGCCCCTGGAGGTGCAAGGCRACAATGCTGACCACTAAGCCACCGTGCCGCCGCCATCGTGGGTTAAGCAAAGTAAGTTGGATTAGAAATCTGACCAAACCAAATGAAAGTTTCAGTTTATTGCATTTTATTATAAACATTTTTAATCTTACAATGATCAGTATTGATAAGGGAATAATACAATAGGCTTGACAAAATCATAACTCTGAAAAAAAAAAAAATTAAAATAAATGGACAAACGGCAAGACAAGATGAAAGGACAGACTTATTTGTTTCATATGGGACAGATTTCATATTTAATACAAAAACATGGTGCGCATGTCTTCAAGCCTTTCTTCTGTACATACAGTACTTCAGTTCATGCTCACCTACAATAACATAAACAGATGGACCACAACGTTGACCAGCAGGAATGAGAAAGTTTTACACCTACATTTAAAATCTGCCTGCCATCAGTTCGGCTTATCTGGAATACATTTTTGATGAGCAGAGTTTATGCTTGAATGTTTTGTTGTATTCGGCGTTCTGAACCGAGATTTGAAATTTCAAGACCTAAAACAGAATATTTTTAAAAATAAATAAATAAATAAATAAAATAAATAAATGGGGGAAAAAAAGTTAAGATACACATTGAAATTTGACATATAATCGTTTAATAGATGTTATTTTATTTTTACCTAAGCAAATGTTTGGTGTGTGAAGAACCACTGAGGAAAACATTTAACAAAATGGAAAAAAAAACAAAATGATGAATTTTGATGAAACRGTACATTTCACAAAAAAAACTAAACGTAGGGCTTATTTAGTCACAACACAAAGAAAGATGATGTTTAAATTATTAAAACACTAATCTATCTACTTGTTTAAGAAAGACTCAGACAGACAGTTTGAGGAGTTTAAACACTTTTCTTTTCTTCTTCTTTTTTTTTTTTAGATACTTCTCTCATTAAGAGTTAAGGAATACATTTTAACAATATCCATATTTACATCATGAACCACTATTTACCCTGAAAATAAGCCTCTTGAAGGTGAAATATGCTGCTAGCATATACAAATATACACTGTAGAAATGCTTATTTCTAGATTTTCACAGTTTAAATTGTGGGAAATTGGCTGATGTCTATCAGATCACTGATCGTAGCTTAAGATCCTGGCTCTTTTTTTTTTTTTAAACACTTTTCAGAGCTGCTTCTTTTTTTTTTTTTAAATGACTACAATGTCTTTATACAGTACTTTAGAGAAGCGGCACATACTGTGACTGGGATGCGCTGTTACTAACCGAGCACACACTATGCGAGAACTATGAAGTCATTCGGTCGCCAGTTCCATCAGTCGTGCTGAAAAGTCCTGCCGGCTCTTCGTCAGCGCTGATGGTTCTCAGTGGATCCTTTCTGGAAACATGAGAGTCTGAGAGCGCGAGTCTTCTCCTCTGAGCATGCTCAGTAGCGATTTTGGTGCTCATAATGCCAGCGGTTGAAATCGATGTTGAATGCTACAATGCTGCCAGACGCCATACCTGTGATCAACGTCCTGGAAAAATAGAAGACGGTGCACGAATGTAAAAGTGTTTAAGCCATTGGTATATAATTAATGCGTGTCAAATACATGCACATTTTTGAAATTTTTTATTTCATTACACAAAACCATGTGTGTTGGTTTTCTCTACAAGAATGACAATTGTCTTGTTGAAAATAACTGTCAAATTCTTAAAGGTCTAGAGAGAGCTGATTGGCCGAGCTCTCTCAGAGGGGAGGGATGAGAGGTACTTAGCGCTCCCACATTAATCACGGCTCTACAGCCAATCAGGCGCGTCTGTGAGCTCACGCAACGGAGGGGGCGGATAGCGCTGTCCAGCGAGTGTGTTACGCCGCCCCCAACGGTGTGCGAACGCGCAGTTCGAAAAGATGCGGTCGGCTGGCGTCACGTGGTTCGGAGGAAACACGTGATAGTCTTCAGCCCTCCCGGCTGAGTGGTAGTAGTAGCCTTAATGTGGAGCCCCCTAGTGACGGGGAGGAATTGGACACGACTAAATTAAGGAGAAGATCGGGAAAAAAAAATTAAAAAAGGATTTATTTCTTTCATGCAGCTTGATCGAAAAAGTAAAAATCAAATATTACTCAAAAAAAAAAAAAAATCGACCAATTTTTATTTGCCTTCCAATACATGAGACAATTTATTAAAAAAAAAAAAAAAACGGTTTGGTCAAATTTGTGGAAAACAAAACAGTTCTATTTTAGGRGATCCCCTTGCCCCGGTGCAGGTGGTGGGAGATCAGTGACCCATCTGAGCATTAACATGGGCTGGGTTTTTATTTATCATCTAGGGTTCCTGTCCATTTGTTCACTACAGTGTAAAATATTTTGTGTTTTGTTTTTCTCTTCTCTTTTGTTGCTGTAACTGTATGAATTTCCCCATTGGTGGGACAATAAAAAGTTTATCTTATTGTTTTTCCCAGGATCAGGCTTTCCACTTGTCATCATCATTCACAGACATACAGCCTTCTTTAAAACAYTTGCAGCAAAGAGTATCATCACCGTACTGTCTACTGTACTGTACATGCATGTTAAATGGTTTTACACCTTTATTCACAAGACATTTCATCACTAGTCCCGGTTTGACTTGAAATTTCACTTTGTTAGCTAAATATTCTAACAAAGACTAAACAAAACACTACTGGTGTAAACATGGTTTTTAAAAAAAAWTTAAAAAAAAAAAAAAGAAGGGGAGGGCTGAAAGGTACTGTAATCCCAAACCTTTGATCATGAGACAGGTCCATGGCTCGAATGCCAGCATCACAGCCTGGGTAGATATAAAGCTGTTTGAAGTCGCAGCCCTGCCACACCTCCACCACTCCGTGATCTCCTCCAGTCACCAGCGTCTGTCCATCACTGCTCAGCAGCATCGCCTGAAGAGTCAGAGCCCAAAAGCAGACGCGGAAATGAACCTTCTGCTTGTAATGAAAATTCCATCTTGGGTTAGCCTCATCAGTTGGCTCCAAATATAAATCATAGTTACAGTATATTCTAGTGGTTTAACATTAAAGCTTGTATTTTGTCGCAGTCACGTTTAGGCCATTGTTTAGTTTCACTGTCAAGTTTCTACAAAGATCATCTTCAGGCATGAAATAAACATGTGCTGTACATGCCATTGATATGAACTGACGTCTGTCCGTCTCTCCGTCTAACTAACGTGTGTGTGTTCTCTTACACGTGTGGTGTCGTTAATCTCCATCTGGGCGAGCAGCTTGCCGTTGATGCTGAAGTTACAGAACTGTCCCCTCTCATAGCAGATGATGCAGTGGCCTTCGCTCGACACCGATATGAGCCGAGGGAGAGAGCAGTTATCAGGACCCTCCAAAGCCCGGAGCAGGTCCCCGGTGATGGTGTGCACCAGACATGGACCCTCTGTCAAAATACACATCACAAGAATGAACTTTTCAATCTAATCTATACTGTAGCATGAATGTTGAACAGAGCGAGGTCACAATGTTCTGCATTAACCATAACGTCTGTCCTGTGTTCATCTCAAAGCTCTTCACAATCTGTACATTTTCAAACTACTCTGTATTTGTTTCTCTTTGCTCCTCTGCACCTGAATACAGTGACTGGTACAAACACTACCATTACGGTATGTTTAACCCAGAAGAGCATGGGTGGAATTTGGTTTCTCTCAAGGTTCCTTCACAGCTTCACAACTCTTGACTCTGATTTGTTCAATTGTGGTGTAAATCTGATTGAAACTAATGTGTACATATGGAATTCCTTGATGCTGTGTGCTAATGCACGTTGCTAAAAAACACTAATAAATCTTAAATGAACATCAGGACGGCGGTATGGTGGTGTAGTGCTTAGCACTGTCGCCTTGCACCTCCAGGGTCCGGGTTTGATACCCATCTCTGTGTGCATGGAGTTTGCATGTTCTCAATGTGCTTGGTGGGTTTCCTCCGGGTATTCTCGTTTCCTCCCACAGTCCAAAGACATGCAGATTAGGTTAATTGACATTCCAAAATTGGCCGTAGTGTGTGAATGAGTGTGTGTGTGTGTGTGTGCCTTGTGATGGATTGGCACCCTGTCCAAGTCTTCTGGGATAGACTCCAGGCTCCCTGTCACCCTGAATACAGGACTAAGCTGGATAGATTGTGAGGGAGTGAGACTTTTAGTTCATTAATAAAATATAAGGAGCTGAAAGCATACGTAGACAATTTGCATAAAATTATTTTTGCGAAAACTACTGGCTTGACATAATATGTATTTCCAATTACAATTTTTCATCTGGAAAAAAAACAAACCAAAAAAAACATTTAGAGCCTTCAGTTGTTTCAAGCTTTCTGACTTTGGTTGACCGTTCTTAACAAAAAGGTCAATCCAGCACTCTGTACCATTATGAACATACACAGATGATCCATAATATTCAAACCCAAAATAATCAAGCCCACTTTTGCTACCTGGTCTAACCCACAAAAACTCTGGGAGTGTTCTATGGTGTCTGCCATTGGGACATGAGCAGCAGATCTTTTGGGTGCTGTGGTTTGTAGGGTGGATCAGAYTCATTCACCTGGAGCATCCCATGGGTGCTTGATTGGATTGAGATCTGGGGACTTTGCAGGCCATTTCAGCCATTTGGACTCTTTGTCTGCCAGGTCCTKTGGGTGTTGGAGCACTGGGCTTTCTGGTGCCTTTCTTTCATAACCAAATTTGTTTTTCCTGTACGGTAGGATCACACCAGACAGGTCGCCCACTGGTCCCCGTGGGCATGGATGGGCTTTG
This sequence comes from Clarias batrachus, assembly GCA_003987875.1. NCBI lineage: Eukaryota > Metazoa > Chordata > Actinopteri > Siluriformes > Clariidae > Clarias > Clarias batrachus. The sequence continues at coordinate 202,830 of QMIH01000313.1, forward strand.
GATGCCTATGAGCCCGCTACCAGTTTACTGGTATATAATTCATGATCATAGCTAATGTGTTAATGTTATATGATGCTACAGTATGGCTAGGAGCACACACTCTTACAGAATGTGTTCGWATGCTATAGCATTATAGTTTCCTTTTCAATGCAAATAACAGGCCTAAACCTACTRTTTACTGTTTAAACCTACTCCAGCACTGTAATGCCCCTGTTAACAATGCATCTCCATGAAAACATGGTTTTCCAGCATGCAGGGGAAGAAGCCCTGACCTCAATCACACTAAACATATTTAAGATAAAGTTTAGTGGCTAAATGAACCCACATTCCCACAGCCACATTTAAAAATATGTTGGAAAGACTTCCCAGAAAAGTGAAAGTTATTATAACAGAAGAAGAGGAGGATAATTACGTTCAACAAGCACATACAGTACGAGAGTGATGGTTATATGTCCACATTCGTTTGCCATATTGTGTAATTCTGCTCAACTACTTTCACTCCACAAATGGTTACTACTGCTGTTGGTATCATTGTGTTTGTTTTCAGTATGTAATAACAATTAATGTTGCTTACATTAAAACAGTTACTACGGACTGTCTTGCCAACAGTGTGTGTGTGTGTGTGTGTGTGTGTGTGTGTGTGTGTGTGTGTGTGTGTGTACATATATTAATAAAGCCAATTATTTTGGTACATATCACTAAATGAAAAAAAAAAAGNATATATGTGTGTGTGTGTCTGATATCTACTGTATAAGACTCCAGCTGGATCAGCGCCATGTATATATATATACATACTGTATGGATTTTGGATATTATGTTAAGGGCTACAATTATATTATTATAATTAGTCCCATATAATATCATTTTTCAGTTGAATTCTAATGAAATCATACACACTTTTTGGGTGCTTTGAGAACTGTGTTAACTTGTTAAATACATAGTAAAATATTAGACATTTAAATCAAAACTTTGTAATTAAATTAACACTGATCTGTAGTCACATGGACTAAGTGAATCTGAACAACTGATTGCAAACCCTACAGTATGAGACGGTGTATGTAATTTTGGCATTCATTGTGATTTTTACTTTTTGTTTTTCACTTGGATGACCAGTTTGTAAATGATTGCCCAGACTGCTTTAGATTAAACACTGAGAAGGTCAATACATCCATCGTAATCCATGACCCAGTTGAGGAAATCATTTGAGACTCTGAAACAAACCACTGACCTTTGGCTCCACTGATGACCAGGCCAAGCTCGGCACACACCGACACACACACCACCTCGTAGTCGTGACCGGTCAGGACAGCTCGGGGTGCTGGGTAATCACCTGCAAAACAAACATTTATAGATTTATATTTCCCTGTATCAACTATTAAACACATTAAACCTGATGTTTAAAAACAGAAACAGCAGACAATATCCATCAGAGTATTGCAAAAAGTCAGGCATCATGAGAAAGCATGAGCTCAGGAGGCCGGTCCATCTTCATTGACTCTGTTGTGAGGTCTGCAAAAAGATTCTCACATGAATAGTCAGTTGATTGATGAGGGGTAATAGAGAGGTGAAATGGGGTGTGTATACACACACACACACACACACACACCTGCAGCAGCTGAACACCACAACAGATCAATAAAGCAGCAGCATGACGAGAAGGTAACACTGCAAGCTGCTACATTAGAGCCCTGCTGGTTTTCAGTGCTTAAAAACAAAAAAATTTAAGAACGGTATCATAGTTGCAATGTCAATAATGTAGCAGCTTGCAGTGTTTATTTTCTCGGCATGTTGCCATACAGTATATCTTGTATATATCTTATTTATGCATATTATTTATGCTTATAATAAAACTGTAAAGTTGGTGTGTTTGTACATTGTAACTGTTTGCAAACAAAAAAAAATTAGGATGAAGAGTAATAGTACACATCTGGATAGGTTTTGGAACTTTCGTCTGTCTGTTTATTTGTGCACGCATCACATAAAAACTACTGAACGAATTTGAACAGGGTTTTGACAAGTTGTTTCAGCCCACAGGAAGAAAAGATATGCTAATTTGAAATTTAAATGGAAAACAAAAATCAACTTAATTTGTTGCCAACTTGCACAAGAGACTCATCTGTCTGTGGGAACTGTACAGTGTACACAATTATTCACCAACACCACTTGCACATTACAGGAACTCGGGTCAGGTCGGGTCGGGTCATTGTCACATCCCTTGTACAACAGTCCTGATCTCGTTTCAAGCCATTTACACATGTTTGGGACATTAAAGGAGTTCCTGGGAGGCCAGTGTTTAAGGCTTAAGAAGCAGGCAGTCTGATCATCTTGACTCCGGCGTACTAAGTAAGCCTACTACCTTGATGGCACTAGTGAAACACTGGGATAAGTGCTTTAGTGTAGCAGATGTCTGTATAGAGAAATACACATTGTGTTTATTTACTCTTATAACTGTGTTCTGTTATTCTGCACAACCAAAAATCCAGGTTTGACTTGAACACACCTCTTATTTTGTATTTTGCAGTCATTGTACCCGTTTGAGTCAAAATAAATGAAACATTATAATGTATCATTTTATTATAATAGCAAATCCTTCTTCTTATACTACAGCGATTTGTTAATAATAAAAAGTTTAGGAATGACTCACCATGCTCTTCTATCTGTTTTCTACAGTAGTTAATCAAAATGTGTTTTATTCCCTCACCTGCTTCTTTTTTCATTCTCTTTTAAGAAACGAATAAAAAATTAATAAATACAAAAACAGATGGTGATGTTTCCAAGAATCCACAAAGGACAAGATCCTCCATCTGGAATGAAACTTAAATGTACAGGTTTGCTAATCTAATTACTACAAACTGCACACAAACTGGAAACCCCTTCTATAAATGTTATATTAATCACTGATTCATTTCTGGTAACGTGCAGAAAGATTATAATCATTATACCTTTTTGTTGTTTTCACCATGGTGCGTACAAGTGTACTGTTACTATACAAACCATGAAACATTCGAATGTAACCACAATGTACTAGAACYGCTATTTTGACCCAGTCGTCTAAGCATTTGCGTACTAATGTGGTCCTTGTCAAAGTCGCTCAAGTACTTATGCTTGCTCATTTTTTTTTTCCTGCTTCTAACACATCAACTTCAAGAACTCTATAAAACATGAAACATCTAGTTAAGATCTTCTGACAAGCACAGAGCTGAACACATGGAGATTCAGTAATGTAATCAAGCTCCTTCTAGCCATGAGAAAAAGTTAAGTGCGCACCACTTTCTCATTTTTCATCTAAAGTTCAATAACAAGAGATCATGAAGGAGGACATCGCACTAAATAGCATTTTAATGGCTTAGCAGAGTCGAGCCAACTGGCAAACGGACAGAAACATGACTGGATTCGTTTACGAGCTTATTCGAGAACTGAATAAAGAGCTCATGTAGTGATTAGCTCAATTAGCGTAATGAAGAGGAATGAAGTTATTCACCGGCGATCAATTCGGCAGCTAACGGAACACYGTGTGAGCGGGAGATAGCTGGAGCAGATCCTGGAATGGTTACAGATGTAACGGTGCTTTAATTAACACTGGGGTCATTAGTGTGAATGCACGCTCTACTTTTAATGGACAACAAAATCAATCCTGCACCAAATGATCAATATGGCACCAGATCCATTGATCCAGTTTCCACTTTCACGTGTACGTGTTTGTGCGCGTGTGTGTTCGTGACGGTGTTTCAGTCCTCTAGGGAGAGTCACAGCTCGAGATCAGCTCAATCGTCTTCCTCACAAAAGAATCAATCAGTGTGTATGTGTGTGTGTGAGCCCCCTGACGTCCCGCAGGTCMMCAAGAGCACGCCAACACAATTAGGAGGCAGAAATTGGAGCCGGGGCTGGCAGGGCCGGCGTGCAGGGGCTCCATCGAGCCGGATGTGATTTTAATCACCGCGTGTTTAGGACACAGCGTTCTGTGCTGCGAGTACCTAATCAATTTCTCCAGCAAGTGTCGGAGGTCTGGACGTGGACACGCTGMTAAATATTCATGGCCTTCCTGGATGTCCTGACCTCTGTGGAGAGACGTGCGTGATTAAAGCGTGCTGGGAAAGGAGACACATCTGAGAAAGGAGAAACGTCTGGCAGGAAGACTCTCACACATCACTGCTACACATACAGAGATTATTACTGCTGTCAGAAAACA
>QMIH01000313.1:207727-224067 GCA_003987875.1 Clarias batrachus
TATATATATAAACTTATGTGGTGATATTAACATGAATAAATAAGTAAATAAATAATCACATAACAATGTAATCATTAGCTAGCAAAATAAAAATAAAATACGGACCATGTTAATGTAAAATGGTCTAAAAATTAGATAGAAAGTTAGCAAATTTGGAAAACCTTTAAAATATAAAAGAATGAATTAATGAAGCCCTGCTTTAAAAAATGCCTGCTAAAACAAAACTGTCTAATAACTAGCTAGCAATATTAACTACTTGCTAAAACTATTCAAAATAAATTGTGGCCACTAGAAAACAACAACACTTTAATCACTAGCTAAAACCTACTGAAAAAAAGGAACCTAACTAGCATTGTTAGCTAAACTAAACTGTGGGGGAAGCTAACTAAACTGTGGGGGAAAGGAGATAGTGATGAATGCTATTTGGAAAAGCTTCTGCTGCATAAAATAAATGTAGTGGCTGCCGATACAAAACATTAAAAAAAAAAAAAAAACACAGCAAGCAATGAAATAAAATTAAATATAGCCCTTCCTGACACAAAACACTGACACAGATGATAATGTTTGTCTTTTGTAAAAGCTATAGGTGATACTAAGACCTAGGCACACAATAGCTAGCTAGCAATTAAAGATGGAAATCATCAGGGACCACCTGGTATGATATCACAAAACCTAGGTGACAATTTACATTTTACCCTTTTTTTTTGTTTGATACCTTAGCTTTATTCAACTGCTTCACAACTGAATTTAACCTGACTAACTTATAACGTTTAAATATTTAACTTTAAATAAAATTTTAAAAAGCTACATTTTATCCGCTACATTTTTTCAGCCCCTATCCGCCATAATTATTATTCCTAAACAAACTTAGCAATTAATTCACTGCTACCACATGGGATGCCAATGTGGGAATAGATTAGAGCGTACCACTGCTAAGTTTATGAAAAAACTGTTACGTTTTGCCTCCTCAAATAACTCCAAAGTTGTGAGATGCAGACATGCACAACTTCTAATGCACATGTTTTAAGACTAAATTGTGATCGCTGTGTTTTGGGACTGATGTAAGGATGTGAATCGAGTGGGTTTCAAGGCTAATTTGACTGAAAAGTTTGGAGAAACTGGCTGATTGGAGGCTTTTTAACACACACAACTTTTGATATTGTAACACAATAAACATGCATTTCTGTTGCATCACTCAAAAACTGGCACAGACTCCCCTATGTCCAATGTGATTGGTCATAGCTGATCAAGCTGACAGCCAATTCTGTTCACTGGCTGATCGACCGGTGCATCTCTTTTATAAAAGTAAAGAATGATTTTTTGGTCATTTTTCATTTTTATAGTTAATGTGGTGATAAGTAAATTGGCACACAAAAGAATCTTGATTCATAACTGAATAGATTTTTTATCTACTTGTTACTAGTTAGCTACTTGAAAAACTACTGAAATAAAGTAAAACATGGCCAATGTTGATAAAGAAACTTTCATAAACCTAATTAGCAAAGATAGCTATTTTCGAAATACATAAAATATAGTTCCTAGTGATAGAATCCATTTGAATCACTAGACAGCTACTTGAAAAAGTTACTAACCGTAATGTATCTCATGCTAATACAAAACATTTAATCACTAGTTAAAAAAGTCAGATACTTCTACTGGAAAAGAAAACTACAATGTAGCACCCACTGATTCAATAACTATTTCTTTTCTAATGATGAACAAGCCGTGTTAACTACTTGAAAAGCTACTGAAGTTTTAAAAAATGCTGACACAAAACACTGGTGGAACTGGTGAACGCTATTTGAAAGTTCCTGAAATGTGACAAACATGTGCAGTAGCCGCTGTTTATGCAAAACCTTCTCAAGAACGGCTTTCGATGTTTGCTACTTGATCCTGTGATAATAATAGCAAATAACTAGCACCTGCTTACACAACAGTATAATCAACAGCTATCAACATGCAACATTAGCTACTAAACAAAATGTAAAAACTAAGTAAAACAAAATGCGGCTCATACTACTACTACTAATGATAATAATAAAAACTAGGTAGAAAAGTCAACTGTTAAAAACTATTAAAATACAACAAAAAAAAGAGCCCTTAAAAATACTAGCTAGTAAAGTTAGCTACTTGGAAAAGCTACTAAAATAATTCACACATACTGTAGTCCCTACTAAGCCAAAATATTTAAAATTACTAGCTACAAAACTTAGAAAAACTGGTGAAAAAATAAAATAAATCAAATGTAGCTCTCATTGACTTAATAATTTATAATAACTARCTAGCGATATTAGCTACTTGGAAAGCCACTGGAAATTTTTAAAGTCCCACTTGCTGACACAAAACATTGGAAAAATAGAAGGTAGTAATGAATGCTATTTGGAACATCTAACAAAAACGTAACCACTGCTGATAAAAAATAAAATAAAAATAAAAACATTCTAAAAGCTGGCTAGCAGTCTTTGCTACAACAGTAAGCTACTTTGATCATGATAAAACATAGTCCCTGTTCATGCAAAATTTTAATTACTAGATTAGTGGTAAGCTAGCTACTTGGAAAAGCTACTGATACTGTATTTAGCTACTGAAAATAATACACGTAGAGCCTGCTGACAAATATTATGGTCTCTATCTAGCAAAGTTAGCTACTTAAAATGAAGTGAAGGAAAGAAAAAGAAACAAATAAAATGTAGAGGCTGCTGAAATAAAACATTCTAATAAATAAGTAGCAATGTTAGCTACTTGAAAAAAACTACTGAAAAAAGTAAACGTTTAGCTGTGACTGATTTGAAACTTTTTAAAACCAAACTAGCAATATTACCTACTGTACTTGGAAAGCTACTATTATAAAAAGTTACCCTTGGTGACACAAATAATTGAGTGAAAAAGGTGTTAGTGATGAGTGCGCTTTGGAAAAGCTTCTGAAATATAATTAACATTCAAGTCCCAAACTAGCTATTTTTGCTAATTGGAAAATCATGTGGAAAGAAAGAAGGAAMTGTTTTAATGGTTGTTTTATCTGAAAGTGTATAATATATCCATGTCCACTCATCAGCTTCTCAAACCCCTAAACATACACCCATGAAATATATAAAATACCACATTGTGTAATTCACTTTACCCACTACACTATCAGTCACTGAAAGAACAATAACGCCACGCTAGTCATAAGAATAACAAGCGCACTTTTAAATTGCACCAAATAAGCCCCGGTGTGTGAATTTCATAACGCTGGAGCCGTGTTTTCCTCCTCAGGAGGGCAAAGCCGCGTCTCGCTAATTGGAAGCAGCCAAGCTGAAATACTTAATTAACAGTGTGAAGCTTAGCACAGTTAATTAGAGAAAGCTCACACCTAAAGCGGAGAAGCTGACACTCGTGAACAGCAGAGCATCTGAACAACAACGGGCATTTTAACAACACGTCTGAGAAACTGTAAGCGTCTCAGGATGATTAGCTGTTGGTCAAATGAAATGAAGTCAAAACTATTTTTTTTTTCAGTTGTTTTCTATAAAGAAAGTGGAGGGGCGTTTTCTCTCGCTGAGCGCTCTAATACTCTGCTGTGATTGCTGTAATTAGCTGCTACTGTCTTGTGGCTTTTTGTCATCACTGTAATTGGATTTCTTTTAATAAATAAAGAATAAAACAGTTGTTTTTGGGCCGTGCTTGGAAAATAATCGATGTTGGACACTAGGTGATGTAACTGCTACCACCACCACCCAGTTTTTTATTGTTTTTATACAAAATCACTGTCGCCTTGCACCACCAGGGTCCGGGTTCGATCCCCGGCCAGGCTCGATTCCCGTCTCTGTGTGCATGGAACTTGCATGTTCTCCCCGTGCTTGGTGGGTTTCCTCCGGGTACTCCGGTTTCCTCCCACAGTCCAAAGACATGTAGGTTAGGCTAATTGGCGTTCCCAAATTGCCCGTAGTGTGTGAATGAGTGAGTGTATGTGTGTGTGTCTGTGCTCTGCGATGGATTGGCACCCTGTCCAGGGTGTACCCTGCCATGTGCCCTAAGTCTCCTGGGATAGGCTCCAGGCCACCCGTGACCCTGAATACAGGATTAAGCGGTATAGATGATGAGTGAGTGAGTGAGTACACAAAACAGAAAAGCTTACTGATTGTTGCAAAGTGCTGACACTGGAGTCTTCTTCCTTTTACTGATGTATAAAATCAAATGTCTTATTGTAGTTTAAGTTAAGTAGTTACAGTAAAAGACAAACAAAAATCATTCATTATTCATTACTGATTAGTGTACACAAATCATTTATTTGTGAATATAAATGTATTTAAATGAAAATGTTGTTGTCAGAGCTGCGGTCCTGGAAATTCAATCAACTTCCGACCAATCAGAATTGAGAATTCTACACTGTTGCATTATAAAAGATACCTACTGTACAGTTTCCTATCAAAATGGAGTTTCCATTGAGTGGAGTGAAAAAAATAAATAAATAAAATAAATAGTCAGTTTTGTCATATCTACATTTATACTACAGTGAAATCTTTTGCTTCACATATCCTAGCTATTTAACAAGCTGGGGTCAGAGCCCAGGGTCAGCCATGCTAGCTCAAAGAGGATTAAGAGCCTTGCACATGGGGCCCTACGGGGCAGCTTGTTAGTGCTGGGGTTTAAACTTACAACTTCCTGATCAGTAGTCCAGAGCCTTAAATACTGAGTAACCCCTGCCTCACAATGTGTGATGTTTCTCAGGACCAGTTTTTGCCTATTTGATTGATGGGTGCCATTACATTTAGACATTTAAATTTTCTGGTTTCCAGTATGTGTCTGAGACTTTTTTTCTTCTTCTCTGTTTGATTGTGTGTAGTACTGTTATACTTTAGATAGACTGCGTATAGTTGTGTGTTGTTGTGTGCATGTTACACTCACTGTTATTCGGATTGTCTCCTATAATGTGATGTCGGCCGCTCCAGTACCACAGCAGCAGAGTGGCATCTCTGGATCCCGAGACGACGTAGCAATCGCCGCCGATGTAAGACTCTGAACGTGCCAAACACGTCACGACATCCCAGTGGCCAAATACTATCTGTGTCAGCTTACCTGAAAAAACATATCCACGTGCATAATCAGATAACTAGATGTTATGATACGCAACACAATTACACCATGGCAGAAATAGTGTGAATTTTATATATACCTGTACATATTTTATATAGTCATGGTAACACTGTTTTACTACTAACTAGAAGTATCATCAGTCAAGCACTGTTGGGAAGGTTTTTTTTTTTTTATTGCCCTTCGTCATCACTTACAGATTGCCAGTGACTCGGCTGTACGGACAATCAGAGAAGGTTCATTCCACCATCTAGGTGCCAGAACAAAAAAAGTCTAGATGCACGTCTTCCTTGATTCCGGAGAAATGGTGGGACCAGTCGAGCAGTGCTGTGGGATTGGTGGGAACTGCTGATCGTTAACCGATGAAMAAGCGCACTACTTAGTGTGCGGAACAAGGGACTGTACACCCTACGCAACTCACCCTTTCGGCTTTAGATTTCACATTACTTGGGATTCAACTCTGGGACAATTGGTTAGATCAATTGTTCCAAAAGTGGGGTCCATGCCTCAGGGGGGCGCCAAAGAGCGCATTGGATGCACAAGCCTTTGTCTGTTCTTTAGATTTGCACATAAGCTCTTAATTAAACAGACAYGAAGATCAGGATGGGCTTCAAGGAAAAAAGTTGGGGAACCACCGAGTTAGCTGATATTCTAAAGCAGACTATGTGAAAAATAAAGAGAAACGTACAAGATTTACAGGACTGTGCAGCATCTTTTGATTACATAGTGCTGGTAAGAATTTAAAACTACTTTCACCCCTGTTAATTAAACTCAGGTTTGGTCACTGGCTTCGCACCAGCTCCACYAGTCACTGACGGATACGTGTTGGCGGAGAAAAAAACGACTTAAATAACAAACAAATCATAATCAATCAATAATAAATAGCGTTAGAACTATTGTATACTGTAAAATCGATATCACACTGATGTTGTACTGAATATCCGCACAGCTGTGATGTTGTCGGAATATTCAGTACAACAGCACTCGTGCTGCCACAATGACCATTGTTTAAAGCAATTGTTTAAAGTTAAAATTTATAAAATTTTTGACTAACAATATTCAAACCTATCATAAATCTCCAAGTATCTGTACATAGACACAGGATATTTTTTTTTTTCTGGTAAGTCGTACAGCTGATTATTATCCCCTTTGCTTGTAGTTAATAATGTAGATCTTTCTCATCTTTGTCAACGTAGCCAAGATTAATGTCAAAAATGGGTCTGTTAGAATTGTTGGAGAACACTTAGCAATGAAGGAGATGAAGAAAAATTTGCTTTAAAAAAAATRTTTTTTAGAAAAAATTCTTTATAGCTGTCAGGATAAAGTAAAATTAACTGAACTTAACATTGCCATTGAGCAGCTACTGTAGATGCCATACTGTATATAGTTAATTACTTCTGATGTATTAGTAATTTTAGTTCATTTCCATTGATAACGCTACAAAAAAAAAAAAAGATTTTGTGAAGAAGTGAAAACGTTTGCAAAACAGTAACATTTTGCTAAATGTAATTAGTCATATTTATAGTTTAATGACAGCTGAAGACAATTAAGTGAATGTTTGTTTATTAAATGTAGTAAACAGTAAGGTGGTAATCATTGCTAGATGGTACCAAGTAAAGAAGAAAGACAACGAAATACAAAATTGGGCTGGTGGGCTGAAGACTCTTTGTCTAAAATGGCTGTCACAGCATTAAGCTACGTGGTGATGTATCATTCACACTCCTAGGTGATATCATTCTCACTCACTCATTCTCTATATTGCTTATCAGGTACAGGGTCACTGGAAGCCTGGAGCTGATCCCAGGAGACTCGGGGCACTCGTTCATTTAATGGTGGAAAAATTAAGAATGAATTTAACAAACAAACAAACAAAAAAAAAACAATAATTTACACATAAATGTGATTCTCTGTGGATTTACCAGTTTCTGAGGAGTAGACGCGAAAACTCTTGTCCCAGAATCCGCACACCAGAACATAGCGATTGTCTGCTGTAACAACGAAACACTGCGAGTTGATCTGGATGCTTTGGTCAACCAAATCTGTGATCTGCCTCTTGTTCGTTCCTGTGTTGTTGGCTAGGACACAGCAAAGAAAGAAGAGCATATTTATTCAGTGTGTGAAAGCTGTTTCCAGCTGGGACTGATATGTACTGTATATATTTCCTTACAAAAAAAAAAAAAAAGGAAAAAATTGTAGAATTACATTTTGAGGTTTCATGCACCGCTCCAAGGAGGAAGCTCTCAGCTTTCTGCTACTTACATTTACAAATATTTATTCAGCAGATGATTTTATTCTAAATGGTATGCAAGTGACGCAGGATATGACCTTAGCACAGTTTAACAGGCTAACAGTGCCATATACTATATATATATATATAAGTGAAACATCTGTGTGAACTGTACACACCAGCATCACTTGCACATTACAGGAACTCGGCTGGGAGTTATTGCCACATCACCCATACAGTCCTGCCTTAGCTCTAAGCTACTTCCACATTAAAGGAGTTCCTGGGAGGCCAGTGTTTCAGACCTGAAGCAGGCAGTCTGATAGTCTGATCATGGCTTCGGCATACTGAGAAAATGATCTACATTGATGTTCTCCAAGCACTGGTGAAACACTGGGATTAGTGCATTAGTGTACTGTAGCAGCGGATTATATAGAAATATGAAAGAGTTTTTACTCTCATAACTGTGTTCTGTTATTCTGTACAATCAAAAGTCACAGTTTGACTTGGGTACCTCTTGCGTTTTAACTCATCAGTAATATCATGTTAAATTCTGAGCGTCCCCAAAATGATTACTTAATTTGTTTTGTGGTCAAAGCTTTAGTTTTTCATATTGTGATGGATGATCAGCAGACCTTGCAATTGAAAAAATGAGAAAACTACATGGGTTTTTCCTGGTTTTCCAGTGAAGAATAAAGAGATCTTGCATGTGTGCAAGAAAAACAGAAGAAAAAAAAATGAAGACAATTAAGGACAGTTCCTTTTAACCGAGCACAATGAAAGGMAAGTAGATACAGTGTAATAAATAAAAAACAGGCAAATTTAATTACTATTTAGGAGAACCAATAATTTTTCACTTGGTTTTCTTATTATCTATGAATATTTTTTAAATATCCCTCCACAGCTGTTTAAATGTGTATAATGTTTTATTCATATATTATATACACCCATTCTATTAAAGGGTACTATTACTTCTAGAACTGGGTGCATTTTCATAGTACAAACATCAGCAATGTACAAAAGAAGTTACTGATTTTTCTTTTTATTATTTTTTTCATCAAACTGTACTGAAACAAGTAATATAAAAARTGGGGCTTTTTTGTTTTTATGTAATGCATCTATACTCACCGATCACCGAGTCCATTTCAATAGGGAGATGATGAGCCTGTTCTAATGAGTACCCTGGAGCACCCCGTAGACCTGTGATACACACACACACACAAACACACACACAAACACACACACACACACACACACACACACACACACACACACACACACACACACACACACACAAACTCTAAGCCCAAGCTGCTCTCTGACCCCTTTGTCCCCACTAAGGGGGGGCGGGGGGCTGGGTGGGGTCTTTTCAAACCCACGGGTGAGGTTTAGACGACGTTTATTGATTCCTCTCTGTTAAGCATGAGGCAGGCCAGAGACTGTTCAGCCCCTGAGGCAGGCCTGAGGCCAAAGGCGGCCATTTTGCACCAGCAGAAACAGACGCAGAAGGTCTGGTGGCCTTGTTCCGGTAGTTATACTGTGCAGCTGTGGCTATTAGGAAAACCAAGCCGCTGCCTCCTCTACTTCTGACATCACAGCGCTGACAGCTCAGGATGTGTGGGAAGAAGCGGGAGGCCATGATTGGCTAATTTGGCAAGGAGTGTGACCTCTGACCTGCAGGTGAGGCTAGTTCCTGTTGAGGGTTTAGGTGGGTAATGCGAGGCACACTTGACTAAGTAGGGAAAGTATGGTGGAGGCATCATGGTGTGTTTTATGTTTAGGATCTTACATTCAGAAAAGCCTATATTCCAGGGTTTAATGTTCCACGGTTCAGAAAATTCCCAGAACTCAATGCTACCAGGTCCCATGTTCTCAGGGTTCAGTATTCTGTATCCCAGGACCCCATTTTTTTTGCCAAAAAGGAAATGTTCCTAATGAAGTACCACAGGCCACTATGTTTTCAGTATCTCCCAGACAGGGATTTTCCCATCCTCCCATTCACMTATATATCCCACAAGCCACCTTTTTCCCAAACCCCATGTAAACACATCCCGTGTGTATCCAGACCTCTACTCCAAAGGTCGCAAGGTTTCTCAGTATCCTGTGATACCAGAACTCCAAAGCAGTGATGTCCCTATACTGTAGATCTATACGACCATGACTCATCGTTACCAAAGCCCAATACTTCTAGAGTCCCCTGTGTTTCCAAGGTCACATGTTCCCAGATTCCTACAGTATGTCCCACCAAGCCCCAAGGTGCAATGTGTCCAATTCCATGTCTCCTAATTCCCTTTTAGGACTTATAGTCACACACGAGTGTTCACAAAAATGTAGTCCGAGGGCCCTTTATTTCCAGMATCCTTTGTTTTCTTTATACTTTGTATACTGTATATTTATAGACAGTTCTATATTCCCAGCCCATATTTTCTTAGAACCTTATTTTATCAAGGTCAAATCTTCTATGTCCTTCACAACCCTATGCTTGGTATGTTTTCAAAACTCCGTTTCTCATATAGTTCCATGCTCACTATGCTCCCAAACCAATTACAAGACTTTTATGTAAAAATTCTGCAAAAAGATGGATCTAATTTTCTAGCCACAATCGTGTTTGTTAGTGTGTATGTGCATGTAGCTATAGCTGCTCCCAAATGCCAATGAAAGTCGAGAACCACAGTGAAACATATCAGACAAGCTCGAACCAGTCGCTCCACTCACCCACGGTGTTGTGCCAGCGGTTGACAGCGAACAAACGGCTGCAGGTCACAGTGACTACGGCAGGCATCGCCAGGTGGGGCAGCGTGTTGGCAGCCACGTGGGTGACCGGAGAGTTGGAAGGAAACTTCAGGACCATGATGACGTCTTGCTGCATCTGCTCCTTAAACATGAGCGGACTCTGTGGAAGGAAACACTGATGAAGAGACAGAGCGTGAAGGAGAGGGGAAAGGGATCACGGGGAGGAAGAGGGAAGGGTGAGAGGAACAGGATGGAGAGAGGAAATTAGTATGGGGTCGTGGTAAAAAAAGAGAGGGTAGAATGGAAAAAGGGAAAGTTGTACAGGGAAGGACAAAGGTCTCTGTCCTGAAGACTTGCATTGCTGTGCATTTATAACTGACTGTACCGACACTGGAGACTCCTTCCTTAAACGCTAAGTAGATATCTCCTCACAAAAAGCTTCAACATACTGTAAAGTACCAACAAATGCAGGTGTTTAATCTGCAGAAACAATAACTTATTGTTGTGATCAGTAGACTAACATAAACAGATTATGCAAAGCTGGCAGCATTATTGAAACAGCTGTTCCGACCAATGAGATTCAAGAATTCAACAGCATGGACCAAATATAACCCACAAATGAAGTACATTTGCATGCACACTAGCCACTTTCCCATAATCCTCTATGGTCTGTTTCCATCTGGTAAGACTAAAAAGAAGGTTCAGTTAAGAGGTCTCACTGGGGTTTGGGAGAGGTGTGTGTGTGTGTATATAAGCGAGTGTATTATGCACAAGGTACAGGTCAAAGTTCAGAGCAGAAACGATTTTCAATACTACTTCAAGATGTTACAGCGAGATGTTTAATAATACAGCTGTGTTAGTGGGTGTGGAGCGGCTCGTACCTGCTACACTCATTCTCCAATCATTTCATTCAGTTCACCTTATATATATATATATATATATATATAGCACTTTTAGCACAAAATCGGGACAGAGCAGCTGGACAGAAATACAGATGTTGAATAAGCTCCGTAATGAGCAAGCCAGAGGTGAGAGTGAGTAGAATAGATTCAGTGAGATGACACGAGGTAAACCCTGAGTTTCAGATAGGTTGACCTTGGACAGCACGATTATGAATGAAAGGATGTTCAGTATGATGCACTGTRAATGAAAGGGCCAGATGTCCAGCTCTTATTATTCATAATCAACAATGATGCTAATTCCCCCCCCCCCAACTTTTCATTTTCAACCTTTTCTGCCTGGCTGAAGTGGAAAAGCTGGTCTAATAATGAATACTAAACTGTAAAAACAATTATAGGGACTTATTTTTAAATGAATTACAATGCTAGGTACGTGAGAGACATGTTTCAGTGCTATATCTCTGTAACAATCTACAGTATTTACAGTTTCTCACTGTCTATCTATCTATCTGAGTGTCAGTGTCTATTTGTTTGACTGTCTATCTATTCATTTTACTGTATATATACATACAGGGTGGGCCATTTATATGGATACACCTTAATAAAATGNTTTGTGGCACATTAGTATATGTGAGGGGGCAAACTTTTCAAGATGGGTGGTGACCATGGTGGCCATTTGGAAGTCGGCCATCTTGGATCCAACTTTTGTTTTTTCAATAGGAAGAGGGTCATGTGACACATCAAACTTATTGGGAATTTCACAAGAAAAACAATGGTGTGCTTGGTTTTAACGTAACTTTATTCAATATATATCATATTGTTTATATGACTTTCTGTCTGTTTCCCTGATTGCCTGTCTGTATGTCTCTTTGTCTTGAATCTATCTATCTATCTATCTATCTATCTATCTATCTATCTATCTATCTATCTATCTATCTATCTATCTATCTATCCATCTATCCATCTATCTATCTATCTATCTATCTATCTATCTATCTATAAATATCTATCTGTAACAGCAGACCTCTTATCTGTCAAGCTTCTGCCTTTCTACATCCTGCATATACTGTACAGTCATGTGTACAACTTAGTGCCCCCTTTCTTTCTTTTTTTTGTATAAAAGCATAATAAAGATAATCTGAACGTTGTTGATCTTTGTATATTGGCAAATACAACCTCAAACGAATAACAACACATAACTTTTTACAAAACATGTAGGCAATACCAAGTACCCACTTACTGCTTCCACCGGATTTAAGAGGGCAAGTTGTAGCCAGGTGCTGCTAACCATCAGCCGTTGATTAATTGGTCAGTTAATTAGTTGGGCAGATCTCAGTAAAAGCAGAAGTTTTGGCAGTTTCCTGGTCTGGAGTTTTCAGAGGTGTGTTAACACAAAGCCAAGATTGTAAGGGTATACAGTAAGCAATGGTCTTAGAGAAGTTATTGTTCCTGCAATTCAATCTGGAAAAGGTTATACAACCATTTCCAAACAAGTTGGAGATCCAATCCAATTATACAGTGAGAAATATTATTCACAAGTGAAAAGCATTCAAGACAGTTTTGAATCTTATCTTCCCAGGAGGGGACATCGCAGGACATTCACCCCGAGGTCAGACCATTCAATGTTCAGAAAAAAAAAAGACCCTACAGGCCTCACTGAACATGTTTTCCAAGTCCATGACAGTACAGTTAGGAGAAGGGTTGCCAGGAGAAAGCCTCTTCTGTCCAAAAAGAACATGGCAAGAATGGCTACCATTTGTAAAACTGCATCTGAACAAAGTACAAGGCTTCTGAAACAATGTCCCATGGACAGATGAGACCAAAGAGGAGTTGTTGAAACTCAATGCCCCGCACCATGTTTGGGGGAAAACCAAACAGCATTTCGGTAGAAAAACCTCAGACACACCAGTGGAGAGATGATGATTTGGGCACCTTGCAGTCACTGAGTCAATCATGAACTCCTCTGAATACCAGAATATTCTAGAGGCAAATGTGAGGCCATCTGTTCGACAGTTAAAGCTTCATCAAAATTGAGTCATGCGACAGGATGGTGATTTGAAGCAGACCAGTAAATCATCAGAATGGCTGTGAAAGGGTTTGGAATGGCCTAGTCAAAGTCCAGACCTCGAGCCAACTGAAATGCTGCGTAGCTTAAGAAAGTTGTGCATAAGTTAATGTCCAAAAARCCTCAACGAACTGAAGAACGGACCGAAACAATGTGAGGGACTGATAAAGACATACAGAAAACAATGTGGACCTACAAGCTATCGAATCCTGCCTACATGACTTTCTTTCTTTTTGGCTTCATTTTTGTAAAATAAATAAATAAATAAATAGTGGCATAGTGGAAAACATTTGTCTGGGGTTGTATGTGCCTAATACTATGACCTCCTACAATATAATGATTTTTACTGTGGTTTTATACAAGAAAACCTGTAATTAAAAGAGGGGGCACATGACAGTACAGTATACAGTATGTCCAGTACACTGATCAGCCATGACACTAACACCACCACTACCAGGAGAACTAGACCACTGCTTATCAATTTTATACCAGTAAACTCTACGACAGTGGACACCAATCTGGTCTGACCCGACAGAAAAGCCAATGCAGGTCAAATCGGTGAAAAAAAAGTCAACGCTGGATATGATAGCCAATAAGGGCATCAGAACACCCAGTGCGTCACAGCCCAAGGGTRTCGATCCAGCCTACAAACTGAGTACAATTGAGCATCGATGGATGGACTGGTCCACCACACCATTCTCCTAAAGAATACCTTCCCTGCAGAGACACACCATGATGGGCCAGTGCTCCACCAGTGTCACGAGGGGAACCTAAATCTTAGGTGGTTTTAATCTGAATGGTTTTTAAGTTACAGCTGATCGTGGTGTATACAGTATATATCAGGATATGATAGCCTTGATTACTGCCATTTAGTACTTTTTTTTTTTACACACTACATTATACAGTACTGTACATATGAGTGGACCATATGTTAGATGGAGAATAATAAAGATTGATAAAGATTATGATCATCATAATGATAATGTTCAGTAGGTGTATCCGTGTGTAATGCTGTGGCTGAACATGTGGGTACGTAAGAATTGCATTGCTTATGGAAAACAGTGCGTGTGCATACGACAACAAGATTTTAAACGGTAACATTCTGCAGAAACAGAGGCTTCTGTGTTTTATGAATTTATGAATGATTTATGAATTATGACCTGCTGTTTTACTTGAACATCTTTTTTTGCTGCCGTCATTTTCTTTTCTCATATTCATTTGTCTGATTTGTCTGATCAGGAAGGATTTCTCTCATAAAAGCATAAATATTGGGTCATTACCAGTCTCAGGGCAAGTCAAGGGTCATTTTGTTTAATGCCATGCAACGGTATTGTGATGTGTAGCTACCTAATAAATAAAGCGAACTCGATGTGTTGTTTGTGTGCTACAGACTTTACTGAAATTATTTAGACCTCAGTATCCTATAAGAGGTATAATACAGTAAATGAAGTGCTATATGACCAGTAGGGAGCACTGTCTTCTCATCACACACACACTCTGTAACAGGCCCCTGCTATTCCGAGGAAGTCGTGTACTTTGAAAAGTATGTCAAAGTGCGCGCATGCGCATGGACGGGCGCGTACTGTACTCCGGTATCAGCCAATGACTACCCGAGTACAGTTCTCCCAGCAGCACATCTGTACAGTACCTCAGCTCTGCAGTCTCCTGTGAGTAGATTAGCATCATGACACACTGCATGAACGTGGTGCACATTACTCAGGATGAAGACGTGCTCATTAAAACCGTGGGCACACGGGCGTGAAAAACAGCGGCAGCCGTGAAGGTCAGACGTGACTGCCCTCGTCTGGAATAATAGCGTCGGCGGTACGGGCGGAGCCACATAGCAAACGTGTACATATACACAGACACTGGGAAGGATCTGAGAGTACACACACACACACACACACACACACATGGTGCTCTCACCAGGTGCATGGCGGAGCTGCGAGGAGGATGGGGCTCGATGAGCAACTGAGATGGCGTCTGTCCAATGCTCTGGATCTGTGCCTCCATGGCCTGCAGTGAAGAAAAAGAGAGAGAGGATGGAGAGATGGAGGACGAAAGAGAGAGAGAGAGAGAGAGAGAGAGAGGAGTGTCACTATCAATAGGCATCAAATCCATTGACAATGCAAGCAAATCCCCAACTTAGCCTTTGCTTAGAAAGAAGGATAAGAGCAAAATGTGTGTGTGTGTGTGTGTGTGTGCGTGTGTTCCTAGTCCCTCATGCCATGCCACCCTCCCCGTCCTGTCTCCTTCAACCCCCCTTTCCAAGTCTGCAGAGTCATCCAAGTGTTAGTATAGAAGAGACAAGCCCTTTCCTATTAACACGCTTGAGTTAGCCGTGCCCGTTTCCCCAGGCAGACCCAACAGACGCTAACCTGGCCTGACACACACACCGCCCGCACTGCGCCACGGCCTGCACTCTGATGTTATTGTGCCAGAGACAAAAGATGGAGGCCAAACACACAGACACATACAGTATACATACATAGCACGTAAGATTATAAGATATGCGAAGGTCAAGATATGTTCTGATCATATATAATAAGATAACGTGAGATACAAAATTGTCTTGTATACTATACAGTATATCATACATGAACCTTATAGGATAGGAGAAGATAAGATAATGTATGGCAAGTGACAATGAGGTATAATAAGATTTGGTAGGATGATAAAATGGGTGCTATACGATGAGATGAGACAAAGATGCAATGGAACAGAAACTGGAACAAATATTTTACTGTGACAGGCTGCAAAGTGCCTAAAGAGATAAAAATAAAATTATTCCTTATGTAACGACCTCAGCAGCAGCCTCATTTCCCCTCTCGTCTCGCATTCAGCATCACCAGTAAACTAATCACTCACCGGCCTGATCATCGGTCATCGTCTGCACCTGTTTCTCACTGGTTCAGGCCTTAAATGAGATGTTTTTAATGCTTGAACGATTCATAGGTTTATCAAAAAATATATATATTCCTCTGAAACTGGCCAGGTTCAGAGACTGGATTGAAAATGAGAGGCGAAAAAGACGTTGCCAGAAATAAAAAGTCCTTACAGAAGCCCGGAGAACTATTCCTCATGAATACAAAAAAAATACAAGAAAGTCTGGCTGTTTGGAAGCAAAATGTGAAAAAAAAAAAAAAGAACCCGGGCAGCTCAGGACTTTATCACAGTACTGTACAGTATATAGGGAAGATTATTTCATATTTGATCTCCTGAGGGTGCTAAATATGTAAACGTGCTTTCATAATAATCTTTCATCTTGTGTAATGTACCTTAAACTCAAAGAATTTTAAAATAACAGCCGATTTCAAGCCAGAAGCAACCCCCGTACCCCCCCCCC
>QMIH01000313.1:264692-285782 GCA_003987875.1 Clarias batrachus
GGGTACTCCGGTTTCCTCCCACAGTCCAAAGACCTGTAGATTTGGCTAAATGGCGTTCCCAAATTGCCCGTAGTGAGTGAATGTGTGTCTGTGCCCTGCAATGGATTGGCACCCTGTCCAGGGTGTACCCTGCCATGTGCCCTAAGTCTCCTGGGATAGGCTCCAGGCCCCCGTGACCCTGAATACAGGATTAAGCGCTATAGATGATGAGTGAGTGAGTGACAAAGATCATCATGAAGTTCGATGTTTTTCAGATCAGATCTGTGTCTCTTTTGTATGTGGTCCTGGATCGGATACATATCTGATGCAAGATCACATGACTTGAATTAAAAACGGACAGATAAGAATTCATGCAACTTTCATGCAACTAGCTGATAAAACAGCTAAAGTAAGGTGTGTCTGACTTTCTCCCTTCTGTTATAAATATTAACAGCTAAACTAATTAATAATACAAATAGCTGCCTGCCATCCTGCAGAGCAAAATTTCAAGCATTTCAGCACTTTTTCCTGAAATCACATCCATTGTTTGAAATGAATGAGACGTCGCATGACCTCAAGTTGTGTTTAGCCCAGATGGTGCGGGCAAAGACGTATCGATGTGTGCATGTGAGCCATTTCAAAGGACATGTGGTGTGTGTCCACATTACAGTCAGATAAAAGTCATTATGAAGTAATTATAAATGTGAACTCTCGTGACATTCAAATCCAATCTGACCAAAAAATTTAGCAATATGGCTTGTAGTGTGAATAAAGTCTTACTGCCTTCTTATATGTAGATTATACTGGCAAGTTTCTTCAGTTTATTGATTAATTCCTTTATATTTTTAGTCCCATCCTTTTATATAGGATACTACATTGTATTAGGAAAAATATTTTACACATACAGTATTAACATACCCTTACCAGCCTCTGCATTTAGCACGCCTGTTCAATTACTTTGTTAAAGCAATGCTCTAATCAGCCAATCATATGGCAGCATCTCAGTGCATTTAGTCTTGTAGACATGATCAAAACGATGATTTTCTGACGTCAGTCTTGTACAGTAGAAAGAAGGGCAACGGTAACTCAAATAACATCTTCTTACAACCAAGGTGTGCTGAAGAGCATCTCTGAACAGACAATACATCGAACTTTAAAGCAGATGGTCTACAGCAGCAGAAGCCCACACCGAGTGCCACGCCTATCAGGTAAAAACTTGAGCCTACAATTCGAATGCGCTCACCAAGATTGAACAATGGAAAATTGGAAAATGTTCCCTGGACTAACGAGTTGTGATTTCTGCTGCAACATTCAGAGGGCAGGGTCATACTTTGGTGTAAACAACAGTGCAGGCTGGTGGTGGTGGTGTAATAGTTAGGCGTAGATTTTCTAAACAAACTTTGGGTCCTTTGAGCATTGTTTAAATACCACAACCTACCTGAGTATTGTTCCTGACCATGTCCATCCACAGGATAATTCCAAGCATGAACTCTTTGGCATCTTCAAGAAACCAGTTTGAAATGTGACAGGATAACGCTCCCTGTCACATTTCAAACATGCCAAGGAGTTCACCATACTCATGAGCATCGTCATCCAGTAGAACACCTTCGTGGCGTAGTGGAACGGGAGATTCGAATCATGGATGTGCAGCTGATAAACCGCCCAATGGTGTTGTCAATATGACCCAAGATCTCTAAGGAATGTTTCCAGTACCATGTTGAAGCTATGCAATGTAGAATCAAGGCGGTTCTGAAGGCAAACCGATACTAGGAAGGGGCACCTAGTGCCTGTGCCTGAATTTTTGGTGCAGCAATTGTTATGTAAAAATTACAAGCCGAAAAAAACCCTGAAGAACCCAAATTCAATTGGAAGCGTGATATTCTAAATATATAAAATGTCATAGTCATAGTCATAGTCTCATGTTACCTGAAGCATTTTTTTTTTTTTTTTGCACCAGACGGCTAATGAAATCCACTGAGACACCACTCAGCAAAAATCAAGCCAAACTCTCTTACTTTCTGACTAATCGTGTACCTCATGTACCTCATTACTGTAAAAACGGAATGCTATCTTCAAACCCAATCAGCATCCGTTGCTGAGCCTCCAGATTGAAGCGGAGCGGTTTGGAGATTAGAGCGCAGGAGAGTGCATTTAGCCTGTGATATCTGCTCTGCTTTTCCCTGGAGACAAGCATCCAGCATTTCATATTTCAGAGGAAATTACATTAGGGCTCGGCGCGATGGCAGCGTCTGTCAGGGCAAACAGCGCTTGTTTTCTCTGGCCTCGTCAGCCAGCAAGAGCAATATACAGCTTCGGTCGGATCTAATCAAGATCCTGCAAGTCAAAGCAAAGCAGATGCTTCTCAGAAACATCGGACCTGACAAAAGAACGGTATGCATTTGTGCGTGTATGTGTATGTGTGTGTGTGTATTTGTGTTGGGTTATTATTTATCCAACTTTCTAGATGTGAAGAAAAATTACACGTTTATATTGGTGCATTGCAAGCTAATTCAGTTGAACTTGTACTGTACGTACTGTACACTGAATGCGCCGCATTTAAAAGTGTGTAATTATTTATGTCTTCTATAAGGAGATTTTGATTTGACATGTTTGGAAAGAGTCTCCTGTGTCCTTGCTTGAGTAAAGCTCTATAAGTTTTTCCAGCATGTAAATGGACTTCTCATTCCCATTAATATGACTTGTGTCCTATTAACTTGATTAGCTTTTAAAGGAAAAGAAGAGTTGCTGATGAGGGAATTGCTGTTTATAGCTGAGATAATGCTAACCATAAATGGCTAATAAGGTATGATGCGTCGCTGGCAAAACGTTCAGAGTTCTTGAATGGAAAAAGTCAAGCAAATGCGAAGGTTTGCATAAACTTTAGACATAAACTATATTAAACATCGTGCTACGTGAGAAAGTCAGACTTTTGGAAAAMCAGGCTTTGATAATGAAATTTCCTTGCTTGCAGACTCGTACAGCTGAGATAATTATGTCTGCTGTCCCTCCTCCACTTCCCCTCTTCACGCCTTGGTGAAAAGTTCAAATGGAGACAAGTCATCTAATTTCCTGTCAAAGCCACACAAAAGCTTTGACGCGAATAACACGCGGCGGAGAGGCGGCGCCGGAACGCCAGCGTCTGATTGGCGAGCATTAGCATGCGCTAATTAACAGCTGCGAGCTGAGCGCTTTGCTCTTTTCCATCAGCTCCCTGTCTGTCAAAATAGAAACTAATCATTAGATTCCAATAAATCCGTCTAGCACCTGTACGCAGCTGTCAAAAAAAAAAAAAAAATGAGCAAGCCTTCGCCCGAAGCCCAAAAACAACCGGACCTGAGTTATGAGTAACTCTCCTATRCGGGATGATTGCAGGTGTGTGTTGTGGGTGTGGTACGAGGCGAATTAAGGTACGCTTCAGTGGCAGGACTCTTCGCTGGCACGAAGCTGCTCGTCACGCAGGCCCTCGGGGACATTCTCAGCTCCGTGACTGGCAGCTGTTTCCTGCTGGGCGAGTTACGGAGGCTCACGCCGAGCCGCTTGGCATGGCAGTCCTGGGAGAATGGCATGTGAAGTGTTTTGAMGGATAGAGCTTCTCGCACTCCCGAGGCAAGGATTTGCATTCCGTAACATCAGCATTTATTACTACCCTGGCCGGAATACACGCAACAATGTTAGCAATAGAAAAGTGCGATATGTATGGGATAATTATGAGATGTGTAACGGGATAAATACGTCCTTGCTCTATAGACTAACATTAAAGTTCTATCTGGCAGGAATTGACCCTAGACTTTCAACCATGAAATAAAAATTAAACTTACTTTTGTTTTATGTTTTGCTACTCACCCCTTTAAGAGCATTTAATACTTTCTCCATAACTCAAGCTCTTCAAGCCCTTTTGCGTCTCGTATTCTAAGTTCTATCTACTGAATCATGTTTCCATGTGTGTATTACACAATATTAGGGGTAACCATATTACCCCTTCATTTATTCAGAGTTTGCCTCCAAAGAGCCAGACCTTCTTGTATTTTTAATGTAGTCTTGAGGAATAGTTCTCCAGACTTCAAGGAGGACATTTTTGGCTCTAATTGTTCTTTTTTTTTTGTTKTTGCAAGTTTTTGGCTCTCATTTTGCATTCAGTTTTGGGAAATGATGTTGCTGCAGTGATTGTTACTGTACTGTACATAAACAATCCATTTTTAAATGTTTTTTTTTTCTTTCATGCATTTTGCAGGCTGCTGCAATAAAACATTTGTTTCCATTTCTTTAATTTGTTCCGCCTAATTTAATTTGATTTCATATGAAGAAATGATGCGTGGCTCAAGACTTTTGTACATTCATTCAAGATAAACAATATAGCATCAGACTTTGAGATATTCAGATTTTGCTTTAAATAAATTGAATCTAACCAAACTGAGTAAATAAGTGAATGAAGCTCGGCTATTAATGACTATTAAGATTTCAAACATGAATAAAAAATGTAATTGTGAACAATTGTATCATGGGTAGGTTAGCCAAATACAAGCTTGTTGCCTAATCACCAGATATATCACTGGAGCAGTCTGAACAACAAAAAGCAAAACAAAGGATTTTTTAAAAAAGGTGTTCTTTGCTATTTCTACTAGTGCTAACTGATTAAATTCACTCATTCACTAGTCTGCTTATCTTGTACGGGGTTGCAGTGGGGCATGAATCCTTCCCAATGGACTCGGGTCACGAGGAGGCGTCCACTCTGGACACTGTGCCAATCTGTCACATGGCACAAACATGCAAACACTCACACACTACAGGCAATTTGGGAATGCCAATTACTCTAATCTGTATGTCTTTGGGATTTGAGAGAAAACTAAATACTCACCAGGAAACCCACCAACATCGATCTCTTGGCGCTGGATGTACAAGACCACAGTTCAACCCACTACTATTAACTCTCCCTATTAGTAAATTATTTGTGCAACAACATACAATTTAAAACCTATCCAAAAAAAAAAGTTATACCTTTTATTATGTAATGTTCTTTCATGATATTATGAATAGTTTAGACAAAATTTTATGAAGAACACAAATCTGGTGACCAGACATATGACTGAATAAGCACGATATGTTTATAATAACAAAACAAAATTAGTCAGCAGACATCAATTTTGATAAGTAATTCTAGCGATCACATGCTTATTATTATTATTTCTTGTTTTGACTGCCACATTCGCTTAGTCATGTGCTATCAGGAAAATCCCTGAATGCTGTAATGCGTATGTTTTTAAGATAACATTTATATTACTAATAACTGAGATTTTTAATTTTTTTTCAATTGGAAAAATCATAATCCACAATCTCTGGTGATTTGAATCCAACCTACACAGCAGCCAAACCTGATAAATATCTGATAGGCAACATTCACATGTGGCTTTTGCTTGGTTGCAAACTTACAGACAGTTTGTGACTTTTGAATTTTGGTAAATGTTGGTGATATGTAAATTTTTGAATAATTTGCAGTCACATGGTTGGCAATGGGTCAAGTAATCATTTACATTTATGGCGTTTGGCAGACGCCATTATCCTTATTGAAATTTACATCAATAAACATCTCCTTACAGTTTTTGGATAAATAATAAATAAATAAATAAATAAATAAAATTAAATATTTTTTACGGGACAGTGTGTGTGTGTGTGTGTGTGTGTGTGTGTGTGTGTGTGTGGCGGGATGAGTTGGGTTGGGTTGGGTGGTTGGGGAGGCCCAACCCAAATACCCAAGAAGCAGAAATGCATTTAGACGTCACAGACATCTAGAGGACGTGCATTCCAGCACCTGGTTCCAGAACAGAAAACAGTCTAGATGCATGTCTTGGTGGGGGTAGGATTGGAGGGAACATGTGTGCGGTGCGATGTGTACAGTAATTAGAGCTTTGAGGTAAGTGGTTCCTGGGCCTTTTTTTGTTTGTTTTTTAGCTTTGTAGGCAAGCATCAGTGTATGAATTCGATGCAGGCGGCTACAGGAAGCCAGTGAAGAAATTGGAGAAGTGGGGTGGTGTGGGAGAACTTAAGAAGGATGAAAACGAGACGTGCCGCTGCATTCTGGATCGGCTGTGGAGGACGAATGGTGCACAGAGGCAGACCTGCCAGGAGTGTGTTGCAGTAGTCCAGGTTTGAAATAACAAGGGACCAAGGAAGCACCTGAGTGGCCTGAGTGGAGAGAAATGGATGCCTTCTTCTGATGTTATGAAGACAGAAAGAAATCAACAAGAGTGTGTCAGGTTACCAATTTGAGGAGAAAAGGACTGTTCTGTTCCGGGGTTACCTTTTCACCAGGGTGATTTCACTGAGTGTTGTGCAGGGATATCATGAGATCCTGACCGGGGGGAGGAATCACAGTATCTGGGATAAACGCATGATCACATGCTTGCTTCAACAACACATCACGTGACTCATTAATATGATGTTTGCATTATATTCAGCTTTAAGGCTGGTCAATTTATATACAGTATATATTTATTTATATATTCTTTTAACTGTAAAACAAGCAATGTAAAGACGGATCATTTAATTCTCTGTAACCCTCTCCTTTTAAATAATTTATTATGATATTTTGTAATGTTTGTGAACGTTTTCAATTCTAACAGCCAATTATAATTTTCTTTTTTTTTGGAAAATAAATTATAACCCTTATATTCCTTTACGGCTCCACAGGAGGTAAGCAGAGTCCTGGGAAGTAGCAGAAACTGAATTTGCTCCATTAGAGTTGAACTTTTGGAGGTGTGCAGCCTGAGCAAGTCAAGGACGAGCATCAGGAGGCCTGCAGCTCTGCTCAAGTCCTGCTAATGAAGGCAGCTCATGCTGCTAAAGAGCACCATGAGGGTGTCACATTATAATGCATCAGTGTCCTCCTCCAATGACCTGCTTCCCTTGCTCGTCTCTCCTCTGCTTTTCCATAAGATGGATTAATAGCATTGTTCTGCTCATACTTTTGTCAATATATTAATATATCGTTCATATGAAGTGTCTTCTTTTTTATTATTTAACTGCATGATATCAGTTCAAAAGTTTATATCTGCTTTTCTGAATATTAACTTGCCCAATTTTTTTTTCCCGTGATAAATCCTCCAACACATTTCCTGTCCTCGCAGCAGCTTCTACATCCTGACAGTTCTCCCCAGAAGAAGTACAACGTCCACTTTTTATTCAAAAACCACAGGGGGACGCAAACTTTAGCACTGAGCTGTAACTGCTAAGAATTTCTGCAAAGTAGTGTAGCACTGGAATAGATCACTAAAGAGGGTAGTAATACTCAGGCTGTAATAAAAGCTGTGAAGAAATTGAGTGTGAAATGGAATAATAAAGACAGAAAGAGAGAGAGAGAGAAAGAGAGAGAGAAAAAGAGAGAGAGGCAAAGTGAAGGAGAGGACTGGTAAGACAAAAAACGAAATAGAAAGACAGAAGGAGTGAGAGAGGAGTAAGAGAGGAAGCAAAAAAGACTGAGAAAAATATATTATGTATACTGTATTGTGAGAGTGATAAAAAAGAAAAAGACAGAGACAGAAATAAAGAAGGTGTGAAGAAAGAGACAGAAATCAGGAAACAGATGAGTGAGAGAGGGAGAGTGATAAAGAGATGGAATGAGACAAAAGCAACAGAAAGAAAGACAGAGGGAGAGAGAGAGAGAGAGAGAGAGAGAGAGAGAGAGAGAGAGAGAGAGAGATATTTCCAAAAGAAGAGAAGGCAAGAGAGAGGAATGAGACAGCTAGAGATAGAAGAAAGTAAGAGAGACAAACAGAAAGACAGGCAGAGTGAGAGAGGGAAAGCTTGATTCCCAGGTAAAGTCCACGGGAGGGACAGAAAGGAAGAGAAGGAGAGACAGAAATAAAGGAATAGAGCTAGACTTAAAGAATTTGAGAAAGACAGAGAAATGACGACAGGGGGAGAGAAAGAAAAAGAGAAGGAAAAAAATAGATCAAGATGCAAAGAGTAGGAGACTGGGAGACAAGACAGAAAGAAGAGGAATAGACGAAAACCAGGAAACAGAAAAAAAAACAGAGAAAAACAATGAGAGGGAGAAAGAGAAATGCAGTTGATTACTTGTTACTGTAGCCGTATGAAGAGAAGACAGTGAGTGAGAATGGAGGAGAAAATGAGAGAACTGAAGAGAAATAGAGACAGAGGTGCTGATTATTTACTGATTTAAAAATAAAAACTGAAGAAAGATGAAAAAACGAACATGTCTCTTTATTCCTAAGTATAATAAAAATCATTAATAGTTTACATTTAGGCATTCATACATAGCAGGTGGTTTACGCTTAATAAATGCCCCCTTTTCTTTCAGTAGTTTATATCTACAGTTTAGAAATATTAAAAATACCCACCGATCTATAATCCATTTTCCTTATGCTCATAATGTAAAATTATTGGGCTGCATCAAGAATATTTAAAACTACGGGAATTCGATTCAGAACCCAGGAAGGATAGGGCTCAATTGGCAATTTTGTGGAAGAAATGTGGTTTAAATTTTTTTTTTTTAAAAATCATGAATGGAGATTATTTAAACAATCAGTGAAGTTGCATGATAAAAAAAAAAAAAATCAACAGTAAAAACCATGGTTATGTTTAATATTGCAAGTAAGAGCATTTCCACAGACACACACACACAATGTAATGAGAACACACAGGATTGGGACTACACAGCAGCGTGGTCATACTAGTTAGTGAGACTCATTAGAAAAGAAAAGAATTTGCTAGCGAGCATAAAGATTGGACTTTGGAGTAATGAAAAAAAGGTCATGTGGTCTGATATACGGTGGCCGAGAAGTGCAAAACAAGTTAACAAAATGAAAACAAAATAACAAATTCAAAAACAAAATAACAAAACCCAAAACTAATTTGTTATTTTGTTTTGTGTTTTGTTAATTTGTTTTCGGTTTTGCTATTTTGATTTTGAATTTGTTAATTTGGTTTCGGTTTTGTTAATTTGGTTTGCACCTCTCGGCTGTTCAGAAACGAACCGGAAAAGGTAGGTATAGTTTGCGAACGAATTTCTTACCGCTGATTGGACGAGACATCTGTCACTCAAGATATACAGGAAGTACTGTAGCGGCGGTAGATTCGTGTGTGTATGAATGTGCAAACATGTACTGTCCTTATTGTGGTTTCAAATATGGCGTTCTGCCAAATTTTTGCAGTTCTTGTGGATTATTTCTTCTTTTAAAAGAGACACAGCAGTTCGCAAACTAATCTTTATACCGTGATATGTCATCAGCATATCCAAAATCACGGCATACGAACGTCCATCCTCAAAGTAACGTTGAATAAATTCCATTTCCTTGCTTTCTAATGAAAAATTTTATTATTTTCTTAGTTTTGCACACCGAAAAAATTGTTTTAAAATGAAGCAGAACACACAAGAAACAAAGTTATAGACACAATTTCCTACTTCCTGTTTATCTTGAGTGACAGGTGTCTCGTCCAATCAGCGGTAAGAATTTAATTCGCAAACTATACCTACCTCTTCAGGTTCGTATCTGAATGGCCGAGAAGTGCAATACAAATGAACAAAACCCAAAACAAAATAACAAATCCGAAAACAAAATAACAATTAGTTTCGGGTTTTGTTATTTTGTTTTCGGATTTGTTAATTTTGTTTTGAATTTGTGGTTTTGTCTTTGAATGTTATTTTGTTTTCGATTTTGTTAAGTTGTTTTGCATTTCACGGCCACCGTACTGATAAGTCCAGATTGAGCGTAATCCAGAGCGATCATGCATAGAGGCAGTGTTATGATCTGGGATTGTTTCAGTAGCACAGGTCTAGACACAGCAATGTGGCAATAAATGAAGTCAGATGACGACCTGAATGTTCTGAATGACCTGGTTATCACATCTATGGAGTTTTTTTTTTTCTCTGATGTTTCAACATTTTTGAAAATGTGGTTCTGAGAGCACTGAGTAATTGATTTCCTACGTGAACTGGACACCACATTGTGGGCTGTAATCAAAGCTAATGGTGACAGAGTGAAATTTTAGAATATGCATTTTATTTAAAAAAAAATTGGCAAAGACAAAAATCAGAAAACAATTGAAATTGTCTTTTTGTCTTTTTTTTTTTCATTATAAGTTAGATTTGTATAAACGCTATGTTTCACTATTCATTTTATATCCATTTTATACCCAATGCCCCATACTGAGCACACTTTCCATGCTGATCTGACAAAGAAATTTGGTTTACATCATTATGTTTACCTCATAAAAATTCTTCTCATATTCTAATAATTTAAGTCATTATTTCAGTATTTGAGTGAAAACTTTACTGCTTCACCAGTAATCACAACTTCATTTCTGTCGATTTACGCAAAGGGTGCCAATAATTCTAGAGTTGCGTATTCACATTAAAACAGCTTAATTTTATTTTTCTTTTAAATACATGATGGATCACATCCATTCCTGGTCATTTGCGACATTGTGGATAGCGTATACCAATTATGAGTGATGTGTGGGTGGAAATATGTCCAGGACAACATCCAAATACGATTAGTGTGTTTTTTTTTTGTTTTTTTTTTTCCCCACACTTCTATTCAACGCTGTCGGATAATTTCATGTCATTTGTCTTGTTAAACATGGCGGGATGTTGTTAAGATATATGTACACCCTTGTAGAAAAAAAAAACAAAAAACATAGGAAAATATTTTATTAAATGTTCATAGTGAAGCTCTTGAATAACACTCAGTCGCCTTTTATTTTAGGTTTCCTCCAACAAATGACCATGGTTTTCCTCATAGGTCATTACTGATCCAGCGCTGAGCCGTTAGACGTTTTCTTCCCATATGGTTCGATTTGCTTTCTCTTCAGATACGGCCTGCTTCTGGTCCATCTTGCCTATTTAAGCGATTAGTTTAATGGAGGGAAAATTCCGATTCCAGCCACACTCATGCAGGGAAGAAGTGGAATTATGGGCCGATCTGAGTGTGTGTGTGCAGAGGTCATCAGTAAGATAGACGGCAGTTTGAGTTGGAATTAAACAAGCCTGCCTTTGTTTGAAGGGCCACTTAGGTTATGATTTAAAATTGCATAATGTGTGCTTCGGTACGCAGATCGTTTTTACGATCTATGGAAAGTCGATAGCGGGTTGCCAACAAAACGACATGTACACTTAATAGAACGTTAATGTCAGGTAAATATGAAAAAAATGAAGAAATCCGCTCCATAGAGAGGCCATAGACATTCCAGAGAATGCTGTAAATCTACCAACTTGCTAAAAATTTATGCGCTTTTTAAACCATTAATCTGGTGCAATGGGCAGAAAGATCCTTCACCTCCACATGATGTGTCACAGAAAGTGATGATCTATAGGGTACTTGCACAGCAGTGTGTATTTAATTTGTACCTTAGACAGATCTCGGAAGTTGCCAGGCAGCGTGAGGTCCAGCTCCTCCGACTCGTAGTTGGTGAGAACCCAGGGAAAGACCGGATATTGGTTCAGGTCGTTATATGTCCGTCCTAGCACAAAAACAAGGGGGCGTMACTGGATATTCAACCAAGAATCTAGTGCAAAAGTTTACACCCACTCCCTACAGGTTATGATGTGAACTATTCATCCTGAAACTCTACCTCATCTACTGCATATACAAAACAGAATTATGTCCATGTAAAGCTCTTGAATGGTATAACAGAAAAACAATTGTCTTATCAGCTCAAGATTATGTTAATTCCCAGCAGTGCAAAGAGAACCAAATTAGTCATATTATTCTTTGAAGGGAGACATGGCTGATCAGGGCTATCTGTAAGTACGTACTGTATAAGAGGGTGGAGGGCACTTTCCTCTGAGCATGTTAGCTTTCACCCTTACTTACTGGTGGTTGTTGAATGATGGTGGAATCCTGGGAGGTGGATGGGAAGTGACAGTTAACCAAGTGAGACAGTGTAATGTGAAGAAACCAAAAGATCCTCAATAAATTAACAGAGGTCTCAAAGTTCCCCCCAAAGTGTAGCTGTTAATGTTCAAGCAGGAACACCTTTTTGTATAATGAATTTTCAATACCTCAGATTTTCTTTTCCCTACATACAGTAGCTAGATATAGATATACGACAAATGTGGTGGTGTCTTCTTATGTGTGGTCACAATAGGGGGGGAGGGGTTTCATTGGCTTGTTTAAACCCTGGCCAGTACTAAAAAAAAAAAGAAAAGATGACAAAACGTCTTTGTTGTTGTTGTTGTTGTTGTTGTTTATTGGTGCACACTGGAGACCCATTTGACTAATGGGACTAAAATGTGAATTTTGCATAATAGATCCCCTTTAAATTCTGTTTTGCAACAAAATATTACAGTGAGTGTTTTTAACTGTGCAAGGCAGTTTGCTTTATTAGCAAGCTTAAAATGTTTTGCCTTCATTCAAAATGGAAACGAGCTCAAATGCTCAAGAGCTATTGTTTTTCAACCGGGTTAAGTGTCGATGAGAAACAGCAAAGCGACTCTCAAAAGACATACTGTAAAACAGAAAATATTGACCTTTCACTGAGCTGGAGAAGAGGATAAATAAGTGTTTAATAAGTGTTAGGGGACATCATTACTAATAGTGAAAGCTTTCATTCAGAAAGAAAAGAACCGTAGACTAAAACATAAACAAAAAACTGTCAGAGAGATTGAGAGATTCATAAAAATCCAAAATAAACAAGAGACGAGCATTGAAAAGTTATTAGAGCCATGTGGAATACGCATCAGCGTTTACAAGTCATGTAAATGTCCAAATGTTCAATTTTGATTTGTGCTGATAATAATAATAATGATAATAATGAGGAAGTATCTGTACAATTTACTTGTTCATTTACTAATTTATGAATAATAAAAGTTAATAAACAGAATCACTTGTTAACAGACAGCATTAGCCTAGCAGATTTACAGCAATTCTAGAAATTATACTAACACCCACACTGTTAAATTCAAATAGTAAACAGTAGATGAATAACTGTTGACTAATCATTTTATTTTATTTTATTTTTGTAATTACTAATTTTTCTTATCTTCTTTTATTTGTTGTCTGGTTTGGTAATATTTTTCCACCTTAAAAAGACTAAATATCATTTCTATATACCATATATTGTGGAAATGCATGAATTTATCATGCATAAATTAAGACTGAGACTGGACAAGACACTGTGTTCTCCTGGTTTTTTTCTCCAAAAATGTTGACCTAATTTTTTCAATAAGTCTGAATGAATGAATGTGTGAATGTGTGTGTTCGTCATATTCTCCAATAGCATGGTGCTTTATCCAGTGCGTATTCCTGCCTCAGGTCTACTATGACCAGAGTGGTTAAGTGGTTATGGAAGATGAATCAATGAATTCTCACAATATGTGTTATATACAGTACGATGATGCAAAACTAAATCTGCTGCACCACCTTGCCAACTGACTTGTGAGAAAGCCACCAATAGAAAGGCTGGGTAAATATCAGTAAGTTCTTGTTTTAATGCTCAAGGAAGTCCCTCAGATGCAAAAAAAAAAAAAAAAAAAGCTGTACACCACTGGCATCTGGATGGAAAGAGACAAATTACTGGAGAACCCATGTCACTGGTAAAATCATGGAAATGCCATACAAGCATTGTTGTCTCTTTCTTAAGGTATGTGGCTCACTCTCTTTCTCATTCTCTTTCCTCCACACGTCCATTCCCTCCTCCTCTGCCTTCTTTCATCTCTCTCTCTCTCTCGTTCCTTTTCCCTGATAAAATCGGAGTCTTAGATCTATCGAAAACAGAGCTGTAAAATCTTTCACTTTATACCCCGTCTAATCCGTCACTGAAGAGGGAAAGTCTTTATCAGGTGTGACATTTCTACTTAAAGCGAGAGGCACGCACTCACAAGTTCTAGGAGAATCAGCTTCTCATAAACTAGCCAGTCATCTCAGATATCAGATTCTACGTTTGCAATAAATGAAATGAAAAAGAAAAAAGAAACTTAGAAGGTACAGTATGTTCAAACTTTGACTGGCTCTCATGACCTTCCCAGAAAAGCAAGACCAAAACTTCAGAACCAGCCTCAGAAATCACCAATTAACAAACAGCACCTCAGATAAGAGCCGTTATGAAACTTTACAGAGCAGAAGTAGCAGACACAACTCACCATCACCTGTTCAAAGAAGATTAATGCATATTGTGGTTGCAGTAGATAGAAATACAAATCAGGAAAGACGACTAAATTTGAAGGTGTGTCCAAACTTTCGTGAGCATATCCATCAAAAATTTGGACATACCTTTGTATTATTTTTTGTAATTATGCGAAATACGGAATTATGTAGACAACAAAGTAGGTTAAATACCCCAGGATGTCTTATATTTTTATTTTTCAAAGCAGCACTGCCTTGATGATAGCTTTGCATACCTCTCATGATGTAGTCACCTGGAATGGTTTTCCAATACCCTTGAAAGTATTCCCAGAGGAGAGGTGTTGACCATAAAGGCCTGACTCTGACTCTGAACGGCAGAGGATGTTGAAATATGGCTCTTGAACTCTGAGAAGGACAGAGTTAATGTGGAGTTTAATCAGCGGTGTTGTAAACCAGCGGTTCCTGAGGCTGGTCATTCTGATAAACGTTTCCTCTGCAGTAGAGGTAGCTCTTGGTCTTTCTTTCCTGGGATGGTCCTCATCAGAGTTACATCAAAGGAGGTTTTGGCAAATGCACTTGAGGATACGTTGAAAGTTCCTGACATTTTTTAAAGATTGACTGACCATCATTTCTAAACTAAAGATGGACTCTCTTTCCTCTTTTAACTGACTGTTGGATTTGTACAGTAATTATAGGCACTAATAGGCACTTTGTAGTCATCAAGACAACTAATGGTCTAAAGCTCATTACGATGACAAGAAATGTCACAGATCAACTCTTGACAACACATCAGAATCTAAAATATGGACAATCTAAAATCTAAAATATTTACAACATGTTTAMTACTTTTATTTTTTTTATGCTTTTTCATACGTGTTCTTTCATACTGTAGTTGCTTCAGTATAAATGTACAATGTTGAAAATAAGGATTTCACCTTATAAAGATAAGGTGTCTTCAGACTTTTGTCTGGTAGTCTGTGCGTTCAGCTACTTATCATAGGGCTGTGTATTCCAGTCCCAGCACGACTAAGTGAACCATCAACTGTTCAATTAAAAGTTCCTTTGGATAAAAGAGTCACCCAAATGCAAACTTACAGAAGAAAGACACAGGAATATTTTACACAAGGCATGCCAGAGCACTGTTTAATTAAGAACAATGTTTACAGTGCCTTTTATCTTTACCGCTGTGAATAAAAAACATCAGAGTTGCAAAAAACCGAAGATGTACAGTAGCACACCTGGGGCCGTCTTCAGAAATGAGTAAATTAGTCAACTTATAATGAAACTGAGCACACACATGTATTGATCTTAATACTGGAAAGAGGAAATAACACCTGCCTACAAAAAAACCCACATTCAATACAACGTACAATATAGAAGCATCGTCAGCTTCAGCGAGAAGAAAAAGAAGAAGAAAAAAAATCTGATGTTATCTTAAACAACACTTTACTGGACCTCTTGCAATCGCTTCTAAGCCATTCAATCTATTCAGAGATAACTACAAAGCTGACTAGCTTCGAACACAAGGCTGAATCCCAGATCTAATCTCAGATTTAAAAAAAAAATAATAATAATAATAATAATAAAACAATTCCTAATAAATAAATAAATAAATAAATAAATAAATAAATAAATGAACTGTCACATTAGCAAAAAACCTGCAAAGTGCAAACTAGTTTCTCTCCTACACTGCTAACACTGGAGACTCCTTCCATAAATGTCAAATAAATGCCTCCTTTCATACACATTTTAATGCTTAGGTGCAATGTACACCGAACACATTATCAGACCGAGCTGCTATAGAAAAAATAATATATTAAAATACACACGTGCATGTAAATAGTTATGATGTGATTATTGGAAGCTGCTGTAGTTTTATAATAGTTTTAGACATTATATAAAAACATAAAAAAAGAGAATGGAAAAATAAAGGGATACCACTTAAGTGTAATTTCATAAATGAGGTGATTCTGTGTAACTGTCATTGAGCTCTGAAGGAGTTTTGGATGATAGTTATGGGTGAACAGTTCACGAAATCAGCTGACACTCGCCTGATTCTGCTCCACATTCTTACGCATTGGATTGACAAGGGATTGTGCACGTGCTTAATTTGCCCATTTTGCAATAATGCATGCAGATAACCAAACACAGAAGGATCACATCCGGCCTTGTTATCAGATTCGAACCTACTGATTACCGTTCACTGTGCTCTTAATTATAAGTCACACAACACATGTTCTGTCTTATCACACCAAAGTAAACGATACGGCCAATTATAGCATCAACGCTGAAGATTTGTTTAAAATAATAATAATAATAATAATAATAATAATAATAATAATAATACACCCTGTACTATATTCTGCCGTGTTTGTTGTTGGTGGTGGTGATGGTGATGTATAATTGTGTAAATCTGTATAAATTCATCTGGAGTTGTTTATGATTATCTTGATCTCATTAGGGATTCATCTGAAACCTTATGTAATCTAACATGATTTCATTCAAATGGAGATATAGTACTCGGCAAAAGTTTTGCGTCACCCCCGATTTCTTCACCTTTTCCTCCAAAGAGAAAAACTTTTTTTTTTTTTTTTTGCATTTTTCTTTTTAAATGTAGTCTTGAGAAATAGTTCTCCAGGTTTCCTGAAGGACAGTTTTTTGGCCGATTTTTGGCTCTAAATTGTTAAGTCCAGTCCCTGTACCTGAAGATTCAGAGGAATGTATGAACTGTTCAAGCATAAAAAGGCATCTAACTTAAGGCATGAACCAGATAATCAGGCTGGTGATTATTACACTGCTGATGCTGAATGCTGAGTGGTTGGAACAGACGAGAGGGGGAATGAGGTCGCTGCTGTTACACAAACAACCAATTTTTTTTTTTTATTGAATCTTTAGGCACTTTGCAGGCATTTCTTCCCATTTCTTTAATTTAATCTACGTCATTTCATTTCAATTATGTAATTGTGTCGTGGGTTAAGATTTTTGCACACTACCATGCATCAACATGAATAAATGATAAAAACTGATATAAAATAAAATACAGCAGCCAGGACTAGAGTAGTTGGACAAAAATGAGATAACTGATTTAGGTTTTCAGAAAGAGGCTTCAGTCTGTAATTATTTTTTAAGATTTCTCCCAAAGGATGGAAGAAACCATCAGGATTAATAGAGCGCAAGACTGCATTAAAGTATTTCCAAACATTACTATCAGAAATTAAATAAAAATTGTCAAAAGTATATAAACAGTCAGGTGGTTGGTTTTATATAATATCATTTTATATTTTTACGGTCAGCGTTAAATGTTAAACGCATGACTCTAAGGTATCATAAAACAGAAGGTATCACTTTAATAGTACACAAATTATCATAAAGACGATAATTATGCTTCACGAAATGGCTCCTCAAGGGCTGTTTGGGTGCTTAATGGTTTCTATAGAGCTTGTGCAGCTACGTCAGTCACACTGTCATGTCTTTTTTGTTGCATCTTGCCGGTCGTACCTTTTATGCATTCTATAGTCAGCAGTCTGCCTAATCCTTGTTCAGGGATTAAAAAAATTCTTCTCTATCTGAGGTTATAATTCATCCAGGCGGCTTTTTAAAAAATGTCAGAAAATGTATTTAAATGAACTGCATGTGTGAGTGTGCCAGAGTTTCTACCCCATCCTCTGTCAAATCCGTACAACTACAGGGAAAATGAAGGGAATATCATTTTAGTCCACACTTTCCCTGTGACTAGTGATAGACAGCTGAAGGTTAAATGTGTGCTTAGATTCAGACTTAATAATCTGACTTAATTAATTATCTGCCTGCACAGTACAATCCTCTTGCTTTCAAGGTCTTATGATGCACTAAATAGCCAACAGTTGATTTAATTATATTAAGCTTAGCCTTTTTTTTGTTTGTTTGTTTTTGAGAAAATAACTTTATGCATTATGCTTCTCTCCCATTTATGTTCTGTTCCTAAAACAACCATTTTTAAATCTGTTTTAACTCTTTCTCTTGCAGATACACCAGAGCCTCTCACTTGCTCAGCACAAATCTGCATAAATGCTGTACAAAGCCAGTTTATACCTATACAGGCATGATACACTGGGGGTTCTCATTCCATGAAAGTGTCTATAGGCCATGCAACTTTAACTTTTCTTTAATGTTACAGAGTAAAAGAAGTTTATCATATACCTTTGAGGGTCAAACCAAAATCTAGGCTTAAATCCAAATCCAATTTTTGGATCTTCCTGCTAACTTAATAAAGGTGATAACAATATATACATTAATAATATATTCAGGGAATTAGTTTCCCAATGAGACTGTTTATCTTCTTTTTTTATTATTATTATTGGTCCCAGTAACACCACTGTTTGTATCAGACAAAGAGGTTTTAAACAGATTACAGTGATCACATTGGAAAGTTTTTTTTTTTTTTTTTTCATAAAGTGCTCGAAAAGCTTTTTCCATTTCATTGAATTTTGCAATTCATTCATAACACAACATACTGTAGATGCAACAAAGTAAAATCACGACTTAAATCACCAGGAAGTGTCCGTTTATGTTATAAACGTTACTTGTTATAGGTAAGTAAGACATACTGAAGAAGAAATCTATTACTTGCTGAACATCATTTTTAAGATCACTAGTGTAAATCCCCGTTCGATGCTGCGAAATAGTTCATAAAAACAGTTAAAAGTTTACAGCTAAAAATAATCTGATCATCTTTAATGTAATCAGTGATATTATTATTATTATTATTATTATTATTTCAGGTTGAAGCCCACATACAGTACCTGTCTGTACAGCAGAACTCTCAGCCGTACTTATTAATAGAATGAAAGGTTTAATTTAGTTTGGGGATCGCAGGTTTAACTTCTGTCAGTTTCATTATATTTTGTTT
Organism: Clarias batrachus; assembly: GCA_003987875.1. Lineage (NCBI taxonomy): Eukaryota > Metazoa > Chordata > Actinopteri > Siluriformes > Clariidae > Clarias > Clarias batrachus. Next base: position 283,638 of record QMIH01000313.1, read on the forward strand.
AGCCAGTTTTTTCGTGATGCTGTGAGAAAATCTGGCTGGACGGACATACATGCAGACAGACAGACAAACGAATTCCCAGACTGGTTTCGGCTCATCCAATGTATGAGATGTAAAGATATCTTTAAAATAGTGAGTTCTGACCAATGTACAGACCAAAGCTTTCTTTTATTTATATAGATCTATTATCATCAGAAACTGTTTAAAGATTCAGCAAAAATGTATCGTATCTTGGGTCAAAAACAGTTTAAAGTACACGGCTTGCTTTGTGACATGAAATTACCTTGGGCGTTTAGACATAATTTTGCTATTCAGCACAGTGACCTTAACCACTTAATGTGTGTACTAACTCCAGTGGCATTTAGCAGACAGCGCGGCACTGATGCTGACCAAATCCAAGTGACCTTCGTTCATCGGGGTGAATGTGTGAGCTGTGCGTTTCAGCCGAGCTTTGATTACTCAGGTCAAGCGCACGGAGGAGCGGGTCAGAGCAGGAAAGAGGAGAGGAAGAGAGAGCTGACAGCACCGAGGCCCGGGTGGAGGATGTTAATAACGGCGAAACGTTGTTTAATTAGGAGAAGAGAGGCTCTGCATTAACACCCCCCCCCCTCCCTCTCCGGGCCTGTCTGCGTGCCCAGGCTTCACTGACACCTCTGTCAGCCCTGGTCATTACCACTTCAGCTTTTTAATGAATTTTCTCCCTGTACCCATCGCGCCTTACATCTAATTAGCTGACAATAATGTATCAGAGCAGCACGAGAGCTAAATATAAATATGCATGAATATGCAGCGCGAGGCCAGGATGACACTTTTCAGTGTCAAAACAAAAAAAAAAAAAAGAAAAAAAAAGAAAGAAGGTGTATAAGAAAGAGAGTGCAAAGAAGTTGGAGACTCTGTAACGGACCCTCTCGACTCGGCTGACACACACGTTCACACTCCGTGCAACTAATTATCAAGAAAAATGTGCAGTTCCTGCTCTCTCGAAGCACTCKCTGAATCAAAAGGCAACATTTTTTTCTCCTGACAACATCACTGCCTTCCTAAATAAATAATGAGAAGAAACATGTTTTAGCAATAGTGGTCCGTAGCGACAGAATAGGAACGCCATTATATGGAWCSCTCATTTTTTTCGTGTCYGTGTAGTTTAAAAGGGTTAAAAGTAAAACTTATTATGATTATAYAAATTTATTCAATTCTGATAGAATGTTTGTGGCACAAAAAATGACAAGGTGGTGTAACCATAAAAACATTGCATTTCATAATTATACTTGATGGAATTCTTAATACTGAATACTACTAAATGAAATAGTTTGGCAAAATCCTTTATAAATTAGATTTATTTAATGTTAAATCAAAGCACCAATGTTCTGGTCGAATAAATAATTAGGGTATCTATGTCAGTCAAGTCAACTTCCTGAAATGTCAGGGTGGTTTAACTAATGTTCAGAGAGCCATTTTGTTGATAATATGCAAGACAGCCATGTGTCAGGAACTTCAAAGCGGACCCCTGATTAGCATAACTGCTCCATGACAAGGCCAAGGTCTTTAAAATATGAGATCATTTGACCTTTTTGGATGTGCTTAGGTTTCTTGGTCAAATGGAATGACCTCGGGAAAACAATTATAAATTTAAATAATTGTAATATACATATTTGCTATTCTTTAAATGTTTATACCAACTATTGTAAAACATTGTACTTATCTTTGAAGTATTTAAAAATCAAACGCATGCATACAATGTTATGATATGATTTGTTGTTTGGTCTGGGTATTTTATAAGTATTCAAATATAACGGTGATTGGCAGGGATGATGTCCAATCCCAGGACCTGAAAAATATGGGAGCCAAAACACAAGACCTCCCACCAAAATACTACGGGACGTAACAATCACCTTTTTATGATAGATGCCAATTTACAACAATGAACTGTGGCTCATTATAGAGAACAAATAAAGGCTTACCCTATACAAAGTTACCCAGAGGAAATGGAAATGAAATATGGTAAGAGAAATAAATAAATAAATGTGTTTTTATAGTGTCATTTTTATTTTCCTGTTTCATATGTAGATATCAAAAGATAGAAAAGCAAAGAAAAGATAAAAGCTGAGGAAAAATTGAGAAAGTACAAGAGAAGCCACAGAGAGAGAG
>QMIH01000313.1:323361-346363 GCA_003987875.1 Clarias batrachus
TAATAATAATAATACATAAAACTACATAAAAGAAAAACCTGATTCTGTTTTTTGTTTTTCTCTCAGCCCACACTGTATCCTATACACGAGTTTCCTGTCCTAGAGTCGCGGCTCCGTTTAAATTTAGTCTGAAATATAAAAGCCCAACATTTAATCCGCTGTCCATAAACCCAGCGCGCGGTGACGAAGCGCGCTGTCATTGGACGCCTTTAAAAAACCCCTCCCTTTATAATTTCACTGGAGCGCGGGGTGTGTGTGTGTGTGTGTGTGTGTGTGCGGAGACCTGAAACACACCGACGACACCGGTTAGGCGAGGATATATACACACTTACACATACGCGCGCGCACGCACGCACAAATACACTCACACACACGGACGCACGCGCGCGCACGTATATATATACACACATACACACACTCACACTCACGCACATACACACTGTTCCGAAAACACAAGCACGCAGCACTTTCCGAACACTGTGCGCATGAAGACGGGGAGATCCGCCAGGATGTGTTGGTGACCGATGCGCGCGGAGACGGTGTACGTGTGTGTGTTTGCATGCGGCACCGACGGACTTTTTAATCACTGCGAGCACTGAGGACCTACTTTTTGTTGCTATTCTCTTTATTTCTTGTTGCAGAAGGAAGCACAGCGGATGACTTAAGCATCAGATTGCGCGCATGTGCCTGGAGCACAAATAATAATAGCAGGCTTGTGTTTTTTTTTTTTTTAAGAAACTTTTTTTCTGCGCTTAATAGGTCCCTTTTCTTCTCTAGCATTGGCTCCCGTGCAAACAGCCGCGTTGGATCCGTCGGGTTACTGCGAGCCTCCGGTGTATAACCCGGACCTGTGCCCCAACATGATTGCCGCGCAGGCCAAGCTCGTGTACCATCTGAACAAGTATTATAACGAGAAGTGCCAATCGCGTAAGGCGGCCATCGCCAAGACCATCCGCGAGGTGTGCAAGGTGGTCTCAGATGTGCTCAAGGAGGTCGAGGTGCAGGAGCCGCGCTTCATCAGCTCGCTCAATGAGCTGGACAACCGGTTCGAGGGCCTCGAAGTGGTCTCGCCCACGGAGTTCGAGGTGGTGCTCTATCTCAACCAGATGGGAGTCTTTAACTTTGTCGAYGACGGCTCGCTGCCYGGCTGCGCCGTGTTGAAGCTGAGCGACGGCCGAAAGCGCAGCATGTCCCTCTGGGTGGAGTTCATCACGGCCTCTGGTTACCTGTCGGCGCGCAAGATCCGCTCGCGTTTCCAGACGCTCGTGGCGCAGGCCGTGGACAAGTGCAGCTACCGCGACTCGGTCAAGATGGTGGCCGATACGAGCGAAGTGAAGCTGCGCATCCGAGACCGCTACGTGGTCCAGATCACACCGGCGTTCAAGTGCACAGGGATCTGGCCGCGCAGCGCCGCGCACTGGCCCCTTCCGCATATCCCGTGGCCGGGTCCGAACCGCGTGGCCGAGGTCAAGGCCGAGGGTTTTAACCTGCTCTCCAAGGAGTGCTACTCGCTGAACGGCAAGCAGAGCTCGGCCGAAAGCGACGCCTGGGTGCTGCAGTTCGCCGAGGCCGAGAACCGGCTGCTGCTCGGCGGATGCAGGAAGAAGTGCCTCTCGCTGCTGAAAACACTGCGCGACCGGCACCTCGAGCTCCCTGGGCAGCCGCTCAACAACTACCACATGAAGACCCTGGTGTCCTACGAGTGCGAGAAGCATCCGCGGGAGTCGGACTGGGACGAGAACTGTCTGGGAGACCGGCTGAACGGCATCCTGCTGCAGCTCATCTCGTGTCTGCAGTGCCGCCGGTGCCCGCATTACTTCTTACCGAACCTCGACCTGTTCCAGGGAAAACCGCACTCGGCGCTCGAAAACGCCGCCAAGCAGACTTGGAGGCTTGCAAGGGAGATCTTGACCAACCCTAAAAGTCTGGAAAAGCTTTGAGGTAAAGCAGAGACTCGAGAAATTCTATCCACATGTACTGAAGTGAAAATTCTTAGGCGTGAGTAGAGAGAGAGAGGGAATCGGGTTCGGCTTTAGCGCCTACCTGGAGTCGGGAAGCCTGTTACAGGCGAGCAGCTTGGACTTAAACACTAACCCTCACTCATCTTTAAACCCTACCCCATCTTCTTGTCCAAATGTGTCTTTATAAAAATTATTTTAGATATCAAAGTCTAAAATACTTTTTATAACTCATTTCATGAAATTACTATTCTATTTTGTGTTTTGTGTTGCTCATAGCCTTTACGTGAGCAAAAAAAAAAAAAAATGTAACAATCAAAATGTTTATTTGGTTATTTATCAGTGTTATATCTTTTTTTTTCTTATTGAGCCGTCAATCCAACAAACCCCATTAAACGACTCATAAACGTATGTTATTTTTTCCCCGTGACGAATTAGACAAAACACACCCTGTACATTTTTATACTGTAAATACACACATTTGTAGATTGTGATTCCGCCAGTCTAAAAATTGTGAATGTTGTTCTGTGACATGTCAAATAGACGTTTAATTCCACCTGTTCTTTTATGATCATAACCACATCCGCGTGAATTATTTCTGATGGAAATGATGGGGGAAAAAAATCCATTTAGATCGGCAGTGATAGTTAAACTATTGTTCATTGCAAGTTCCGAATTTTTAGAGTTTACATTTGGTGGTACTATTTGTTACATTTTTTTTAGACATTCCATAAGAATACTTGAATTCTTATTTAAACTATATTCCACCTCTTTTTGTTATAACTTGCTTACATGACAAAAGCTGAAAATGAGAATATTGAATTATATATATGGAAAAAAAATATACCTGAAAAACAATGCACTTGAAATACACTGGACTATAAACATTGTGAGTTGATTTTTTTTAAAAAACATTTCTGTCTCTGAATTTATTTAAAGAGTTAATAAAAAAGAGCAAAAACAAAGACAGGGTATTTGTGTGCCAATAATGATTCAGACATATATTTCTGTAGGAATTTTAACCGGCAAACATATTCAAATTAAAATTATTATTCTTATTCTTATTCTTATTATTATTATTATTATTAATGGCAATGGTGAATCATAATGGAATCTAAATCACACTGAAAACTATGGTAATTATTTCCTGATTTACGGTTAATTTATATCATACATTTTATCAATACATATATTATAATTTAGCGGAAATTCAGGCAAACTTGGTTCGAAATAGACTTCATAGTTTATAATACACTGGTAAACCTTAGTAATAATTAAAATATATAGTTTTAAACTAATTGCGGATCGCTATTAATAGAAAAACATGAAGGGATTGCTCATATATGATTGTTATTAGTAATATTATTCTGTTACACATGCGACACTTTGTTTTTCCGCATGATTACTGATTATCAAACCTTACAAGCTTAACCCAACATTTCTACTATTCTAAAACATTTGAAGAGTCTGGATTTAAAGGACTGGACCTATCCCCTGAGGTCGTAGGCCATTTTGCTTTAACTAGGATAAATACAGTAACGCATTTTTTTAATCACATTATTTAGTTATATTTTTAGACTACCTGTAGTACAAACTCGATTCATAGGCATTTAGAAATACATTTGGGAAATGCAAATAGACACATTCTCGGATGCATATGTAATCTGTGTGAAACAGTAGATTGTATGGTGAGGTTTGGTGCACAGCCGTGGGTGTAATTAGACAGAAATAACGACGCAAGCCAGTAAAACAACCTACTCTCGGATCGGTGCGTTTGAAGCCAGCGTCCTCTTCATCCACCTCGAAATAAATTTCGCTTGTAGTGATGGAAAGCGTCCCGCGGGCCACCAGTATGGGGGCTACCAGTTGGGCGGGAGTGCTCATGAGCACAGGGCCTGCAACACACACGCACACAACACCATTTAGCTTATTGTGAATTTAAAATTATTATTATTATTATTATTATTATCAAACATAAATCTGGATCGAGGAATTAAATAATCAAGATGTTTCCCGTGTCCTTAAATCTCAGTGTTCTAGCTGAACATATTCATATATACTGATATGTCCACTTTATGGTATTATAATTGTATACCTTCAAAGGGTTGGTGATCTCTAACAACTACCTACCAACTAACTAACTATAATAATGATTATTTACCTGTAAAGTACAAACAGTAGGTCACTACATTTCAATGGGAATACAACGATTCCAGTTACACAAATATACACGCATTTAGCTTAATTTTTAATCCAAGCTAGATAACGTACAACACGTAGAAAAAAAAATCGGTAGAATTTACGCATGTAAAAAAGTAGAAACCATGCCTCGGCTGGAAAGTTTAGCATTAAAACAGTCAACCGCTTGAATAAATAATGATATAATTATATATATACTCATATAATGTACGGGTGATATTTACATTATTGGAAACTATTCATAAAATATAATTGCCTGGCTGGAGTACAAATATTAAATCATTTTTATTTAGTTTTTATGCTTTTCTTAATTATTTTCTGTTGGCTAAATTATTATTATCTATAAAGTCGCAATTTGCGCACTTACTTAAAACAAACCTGTATGTTATTTTTTAGGTATAATGTCTACAAACGCTATCCAATTTGTCTTGCAGGAAATCGGCTCGATTTTTTAAAACCCTTTTTTTTTTAAAGTCGCATTACGTGAAGCCACACATTTAAAACGTTCGTGAAGCCACATATTTGGATCCTAAACTCTATCCAGGCCGCAAATCAGGAAACACGGTTATATGATGGCGCTAATAAGCTTCCTAATCAGATCAGTGGTGTAGATAACCTCTTTTTAAAGACACCCAAACATTCCGAATTGACCTTGCTAAACACTCTTCAAACATTTAGGGTGGCTTTTCGACCTCTGGAGAAAATAAAACAGAGAATCTCTCTCTCTCTCTCTCTGGTGATTTTTTTTTTTGGACTCTGTAGACTATCGATCGCTGAACTCCAGAGAGCCACTTTAATGTCTCATCAATCTTAATCTGGAGTCCTCAGACAATTATGGCTGATACTGGAGCGAGATTACAGGCGGATTTGGGTTTCAGCTCCCCGCGGACTGCTTCCCCACACACTCCACGACACTCAAGCCTTCTTACTCAAGCATTCTGACCAACACATTCACACACACACACACCCACACCCACACAGTCACTCACGCGTCACACGCAGGTTTCAAGAACATGAGTTCAAATTAGAATACAGGAAGACGCATTTTAACGCATTTTCCTATAATTCTAAAGAGTCTAACTTTATTTGAGTCTTTTCTTATTTTTGCATTAGACACACAAACACAGAGAGAGAGAGAGAGAGAGAGAGAGAGAGAGAGAGAAGCGGATTATCCCTAATCCCTCCAGGGACCTGTTCATAATTAGTTCTGTAGTGTTAAAATTTTTACCAAAAAAAAAAAAAAAATCGCATTTCATGATAAAATCTGCTTTGCAATGGTATTATTACTGACACTATTATTATTATTATTATTATTATTAACTGCACGCTCTTTGTATTTTCCTTAAAAAAAAAAAAAGCAAGTGCAATGCCGCGACGGAGTGACGTCAACCGCTAGACAGGCTAGACACATACGCGCGCGCACCTACAAACACACACACACACACACACGCACGCGCACACACACACACACACACACACACACACACACACACACACACACACACACACACATCACGCTATCAAAATAATATATAACAGGCAATTAGATTAGCCATTATTATTATTATTATTATTATTATGATAATAAAATTAATTCTTATTATGAGCAAAAAACATTAGCAGTTTTTTTTTTCTAGGGCAAAAAAACAAAAGTCTCTTACTTATTTTCTCCACACAGAAATCACATGCATATACCACATCTTGCATTATTGTGCCAAATGCCTAAATGTAAATGTATAATAATAATAAATCTGATATCAATAAAGAGCATGAAAGTAAAGTTTAGAGGATCATGGCAGCAGTGCAACGAGACATTCTTTTTGAGACAATATATGGCTGTGAAACTTGATCTATCATGAATAACCAATGACAAACAAACAGAAATTCTTTAATAAACATGTCTTTGCCTGTCTTAGAAAGTAAGATGGGAAAGCAGGGGGCAGAAAGAGGCAGTAGGGCAAAGGGGCCCGTTCTAGTGTAATAACATAACCGCCTTGTAAATTTCTTCGGTTTGAGTATGTGTGTGTGTGTGTGTGTGTGTGTGTGTGTGTGTGTGTGTGTGTGTGTGTGTGTGTGTGTGTGTGTGTGTGTGCGTGTGTGTCCATGTTGGGATGTGAGGAAGTGAATCATTGCAGCAAATGTCTCCTATAAAACCTCTGGACTCAAAAGTGGGACAGGAGCCGCCCACTCTGTGCTATGATTGGCAGACACATGCACACCCTCCTAGCAGTGGTCAGAGCTCTGTCTAGTAGAATGCATCGCTGTTCAGTTTACTCTTCAGAGCTAGTGTTAGCATGCTGCACAACACATAAGCAGCAGCACCATGGCTCCTTCTCAGAATAACTTTCGTATCCGTTTAAGTCTCAGTAGATCAGAGCAGCTCCTCTCGTGGTGCGGAGAGGCAGAACAAACATTCAAATGCAAACCAAGTGAAAATAAAAATAAGCTTTTTAAAAAAAAATACAGAATGTGTATGTATTTAGGTTATTTAGCTTGTTGTGAAGTTTAAGTAGAAATTCGTTGCTTATGCATACATAAATAACATATATTACATTCAACAGGGATTATACATGTTGTTATAATTATTCTGCATTTAGTATTTCATTATGCTCCTAGGAAAGCCATTTGGATAATGACTTAAGCATCCACAACATGGTAAAATACATCCATAATGCATAATACACATTTGTTTGATTTTTTTAGCATTACGTTAAGTCAGAGACACACCATAGTAACTTTTTATGGTTCCCCTATGTATGAGGACTTAACATAATGCAAAACATACAACATAAGACATTTGTATGGTGTTATGAAGTATTTCAAGATGCACTAAGCACATTCTTAGCCACTCCAGCACTTACTGCAGTCTTTATGCATAATAACTCATTAATACCTGCATTGAAATGCATTCATATGGCATTAAGCATGCTGTTATAATTATTTACAAAGTTCTATATAGTGTGCTCTATTCATCCATAGAAACACTGACACCTGTCTTAATTATTTTAATCATAGTTTCTATGAGGCCTTAAGAAAAAAAAGAGTGAGGAATGCATGCATATTATAACACATTCATAAGACAATACACACATGGATTCACTTGACTTACAAATGGAGTTGTGAGACAAATTCTGTTTCTTTAATTAATTTTATGTTTTTAAGTTTTAGAATTATTACCAGCAATTGCATTCACAATTTATTTTAGCTGTCCTCTAGCCTGTGCTGCACTAAGCAAATTTCAGAAATTAAAACAAACTTATTAAAAATAAAAATAAATAAATGACCCATCTTTCTAGTGTTCATCTGCAAAACAAAGTATTCCTATGTCTCAATACACACTCTTGCATGTTACTTATACCCTTATTGTTAATTTGAAATATATTTCCTATCATTTTTTWAAAAAAAATCTGTTTTATATAACTGTGTTCTGGATTTGATAGATTTTTAGAAATTTTATGTGTATGGATATTTAAGTATTTCGATTGATGCAGCTCATGATAACAGTCATGACAATGGCGAAGGTTTCCATGAGAAATTAAACTCACCAGTGTTTAATACTGCTGGGTATGAAATTGCTCAAAATTTTGCATGTTAATAAAAAAAAAAATCTGATTCACAAATCAAAATCAACAGGCAAAATTATGTACCAAAATCAACTCAACACGTTCTATTTGACTGATAAATCAGGGCAAAGAATTACAATAATACAATAATTACAGTGTTATAGTACTCCTATATTATTAATCTGAGTTGATGGCTTGATAATCCAGGCCAGAAAATATTCTATTTAAGATAAATAGAAATTCACATAATAATAATAATAATAATAATAATAATAATAATAATAATAATAATAATAAATTAAAATATATTTAATTAACTGTATGCTGATTTAACACTATGGAGTCACGAATGTGATTATTTTAAACAGGGCATCACCACAAATGTGTATTTGAAGACTCATAGCTATGATTTGTGTAACTTGAGCCCAGAATTTAACATATTGTACTTAATATATATATTCAAGTTAATTTTTGGATTAAAAAAAAGGCTAATTGTATTACGATATTTGATATTTGCGAGTGAATATGACTCGGCTGGCAATAATTCTTTTAACTGTTACTGATACAGCGAATTCACAGAAGAAAAGTGGTTGGGGAGAAAACAAAATAAAAGATTCATGTGATTGATCACTTAAACACTTGGTGAAGTTGCATAATAAAAGAACCAACAGTAATTACAGCTAGGTTAAAAGTCAAGGCATTGTGATTAGAACACAGGATTGGAAGTAAACAGCTGTGTGGCTTTAAGAAAACCACTTGTTAGTGGAGGCTGGAATTTGCTAGACAGCATAAAGATTAGACTTTGGAGCAATGGAAAAAAGGCAGTGTAATCTAATGAGTGCAGACCGACCCTGTTGTAGAGTAATGGGCGTACAGTATCAGGGTAAGAAGAGAAGCGCTAGAGCGATTCACCCATCATGCATAGTGTCCACTGTACAAGGCTCTGGAGGCAGTGTTATGATCTGGGATGCTCCAGTTGCTCAGGTCTAGACTCAGCAACGTTATGTGGCAATAAAATGAAGTCAGCTGACGACCTGAATGCACTGAATGACCAGGTTATTATGTGTATGTAGTTTTTTTTTTCCCCTTATGGGGTGGTCATTTTACAGGATGGCAACGCCAAAATTCATCAGGAGCACGAAGAGTTGTTTTCACACATGGACTGACCACCACAGTCCAGACTTTAACCTTACTGAAAGTCTTTGTGATGTGCCGGAGGAGACTTTAGGGAGTGATTCGACTCAGAGACATCAATACAAGCTTTCAGCCTAAATGGATACCGCTTTGGATGAAAATTAATGTTGTGGCATTGCGTAAGGTTGCAACAATGTAATGTACAGTAACAATGCCATCGCAGGTACACGATCTAATCACAACTAAAGTTAATAATATAATATATCAAATAATAAATATAATCTATGGCTCCATGTAATAAAAAGTGAACCGCCTTGTTTCATCAGTGCTTCTGTATAAAATCCTCTAAAAACATCCACGGACGTGACTGACATTAAATATTATTATGCTTAATGTAGGATTTTGAGGTTACGCTTGTATCGGTTATGTAATTCGATCTAACGAGAAATGTACATCAATCAAAACAAGTTGCAGCGATGCGTTTGTAATTTATTTGACCTCTTTAAAAATATTACTAAGGTATGGATGTTAACCCTGCCTCAACCTCAACGTTCCTGATTCGTCTTCATCATCTTGAAATGTAACCAATGAAAAAATTACAAAATACATAAATAACCTTTACTATATTTACTCTCAATTCAGATTATTTATTTATTTATTTATTTATTTATTTATGTCAATGTCATCTTTCAGCAAGGACTGGATTTATTTTTTAACACCATGTCTGAAAAAAAAAAAAATGTTTCAAGGGAAAAGGGCATGGAGTTTCTCACTGCATGAAAAATTCATGAGCCGTAAATAGAAACGCAGTCTACTGCCCGATTTATAATCCCTGTGATTGCAGTACAGCAAACATTTAAAGAATTTATGGACTGTGAAATTACTGAAGCGAAACAACTTTATAACACGTACAGTATATACATTCACATACACATTCACACACTCACACAAACAGGTGCCTCATGCTTACAGGCAGCACTTTTCTAAAAATAAATTATATTCATATAATTAAGGACATATGGGTAATTTAGATCGTCGGTCGTGGATGAACTTTGGATAACTTACCTGTCTAAAAAAAGAAGAATGTGTGTTGAACTCTGTAAGCTGGCAGGCGAGGCTCAACAGAGCTGCTATTAAATCGAGAGGGAATTTGGACGACTTCACTTCTGGCATCCGAGACGCGCCGACGCACATAAACAAGCTGAGCGTGAAGAGGTTATTGTGCTGTTTTATGTATTCATAAAAGTGTGTGCAGCTCTGTACACCGCAGGTACTACTGTGGTCCACTAGGATAATTTCTGTTTTTTTTTATTATATTTATATCTGCACTATATATATCACACTGGTATAGTTAGCATAACTGATTAAACCGCTTGTAAAAAAAAAAAAGCAATCATTTTTGATATAAAAAACAAAATTGAGTTTTTTATCTGATTGAGCTATATAATCATATAACATATATATTAATATAAAATATAACATTCCATCCCTGATATCCTTCCATTCTTAAGCCTTTCTGAGGGAATTGATCAGAATCTAAATAATTAAAAACATATTTTATATTTGCTTGGAAGTCATACTTTTTTTTTTCTAAATTTCATTGTAATTTATTTATTATTTTTTATTATTTAATTTTTTATTTCACATGAGTAGGCTAAACTTGGGATGTACATGATTAATGGCTCCCTCTGGAATTAGTCTTATTTTAAAAACAGCTCTACTTGCCTCTGGAGGAAAAGACCCGTTCATGGAAATGTGCTGAAAGGAGCAAAAAAAAAGAAAAAAGAAAAGAAAAAACATCCAAAAACAGAGGGAAAAAAATGGGAGTAGAATGATGGATAAACAAACATTCAGCAGCCCCAAGAGAACATCAGAGGAACACAGTCCAGAGCAACACACACTKCTCAAAACTGTCAAACATATCATAACAACAAGCTTCAACTGCAAAATAAATCACTCCGGCTTGGCTGATCTGTTTCTAACCACGTCACTGTTGGTCGCTGGACACACTGAAACGAAATCCGCTAGTCTTTTGCGATAGGTGCTGAGAAGCAGCCTGTCAGTCATAGAAGAGATCACAGTTAAGTGGACAAAACAGGTAATCAAAACAATAATGCAGAGTGTGTTCTGACACCATTCTACAGGAAGCAGCATTAACCTTTTCAGTTACAGTATTTGAGCTACAGTAGCTCTTCTACTGGTTCATTTGGATCAGACAACATGCGTCAGCCTTCACTTGGACCATGTCGTTGGCTGGTTCACAGTTGTTCCTTCCTTGGTAGATTATGACMATTGCAGACCAGGTACATCCTGCGGTTTTGGAGTTGCTCTTATCCAGGCGTCTATCCATCACGATTTAGAGTTATAATATATAGATACAATTTTAAATGGAAGTGGGTGGGAAGCAAGTGAACATTTGCCCTRAAGTTGATGTGTTGGAAGCAGAAAAAAATGGGCAAGAGTAAGAATTTGATCAACCTTGACAAGCGACAAATTGTTCTCTCACTGGCTCGAGCAACTCCAAAACTGCAGCTCTTGTTTGATGTTCCTGGTCTTTAGGAAATCAGGCTGAATCTTGGAGTGCAGTGTCTCTTCTCCTTAAAACTGTGTCATTTTGTGACTAAACAACATTTAATACGAGGTGCTAATTACTGTATCTTGCTGTATACAATTATATTGTTGTAAACTTAAAATGCATGACCTGGTTCAAGATATCTATTTCTATTACAGCAAAGACAAAGCACACAGCAATGTCAGGGTGAGTGAGTTTTTGGTTCCCCTCACCTGCCAGGTTGTCCATGTCCTTGTCCTGCAGCAGGCTAACGGTGTCGTCCTCACCCTCCAACATCAGCTCAGCCTCTGGGCTCTGGTTCGCCACCGCATGGCCACGGAAAGTCTTCCTCCCCTTCAGCACGTCCTCTTCCTCATGACCTGGAGAGTCAAAGCTCACTGTGAGAGATGTACTTGAGCTGTATAAAACTGAGAGAGTTGTGGTATAAGTTGTATGAGTTACAGTGACATAGGTAAGAATAACAATGTATATGGTAATGTCATGCAAAATACTTGCGATGTATGCAACTGTAAGCTAGTCAAATTGACTTCAGGACCTAGTGAAAATGGTACAGTGTCACTGGACTGATCAGCCAATCACAGCTAGGTTGTTGTTGTTGTTAGTCTTTTGGCTGGGATGTACAGTATATGGGGTGGCCACAGTAGACCATTCAATCCGCATACAACTTTTACAGCGGATGCCCTTCCTGACACAAGCCTTCCATTTAATCCGGGCTTAGGACTTGGACTTGGGACTTGGGATTGGCAGTGCATTCAGTGGCTGAGGTTTGGGCATTGGGTAGGAATTGAACCCRGACCTTCCGCATCGCAGACGATAACCACTGAGCCTCCAATGCCCAAAACAATCACAGCTGGGTATAAAGTATAAAAAGTAAAGCATACTATTTAGAATCTCTAGTGGGACCTAAAATTTTAGCTTCAACTGAGCTTGACTGATCAGAGCGGTTACTGTCTGCCCTCACGTTCTTCCTGTGTCTATGTATATTTCAGTTGGATTCTCTTGATTCGTCCAACTTCACTAAAATCATGAGGGTAAAAACACTGACTACCCTAAATTGCTCCTGGTTGTGAACTTGCTGATGGTGTACTGTGATCGCCCACCATCGCATTCCACCCTTAAATACAACACTCCCTTTTAACGTTAGAATTGATTGAAGATGACCAGACAAGCCATGTAGAACAATATTTACAGACTATTGAATGGAATCAGTGGCGGCACAATGGTGTAGTGGTTAGCACTGTCGCCTTGCACCGCCAGGGTCCGGGTTCGATCCCCGGCCAGGTTCGATTCCCGTCTCTGTGTGCATGGAGTTTGCATGTTCTCCCTGTGCTTGGTGGGTTTCCTCCGGGTACTCTGGTTTCCTCCCACAGTCCAAAGACATGTAGGTTAGGCTAAATGGCGTTCCCAAATTGTCCGTAGTGTGTGAATGAGTGAGTGTGTGTGTCTGTGCCCTGCGATGGATTGGCACCCTGTCCAGGGTGTACCCTGCCATGTGCCCTAAGTCTCCTGGGATAGGCTCCAGGCCCCCGTGACCCTGAATACAGGATTAAGCGGTATAGATGATGAGTGAGTGAGTGAATGGAATCTAAATTGAAAATCTAAAACATCAGCTTAAAGGAAACAAACATACAGTTCTATATTAACTCCAGTTACCCTCAAACTTTTTTTGTCCAATGTCATGACGTGTTTATGTCAAAAACTATATAAACAGCTAGGTTTCTGAGAGCAGGAACATGTTAACAATGCCAAATGTAAATTGGCCGTTTTAAAACACAAATCAAACGACACTGCATAACTTTTGACTGTGGGAGGAAACCAATGTTCCCAGAGGAAACCCACAGAGCATGGGGGGAAAACATGCAAACACCAAGGACACAGGCCAGAGCTGAGATTTAAACCTCAAACCCTGCAAGAGTAAGATGACAGTGCTAACCACTAAGCCACGATGCTGCCTATCTGAGAATCCAAAAGGGCAAAGGATTACAAAAATATACGGTCGCTTCACACGTCTTGGACGAAGCACACTCTAACCTTTACATTCCCCAGTGGGTAGCTGTCATGTCATGTCATGTCACGGGGGAAGCTAGCTAGAGGACTGAAATTAGCAAATGGACACATTCTGAAGAAAATCAGGATTTTAAAAAAAAGGTTAAAACAATGATGGTCGAGCACAAAAGGAAATGTCCTTCGTCATCATCTTATGTTTTTTTTTTCGACTTAATGAAAACCATTCACTCATTCATTCAAAGCCTGTCTAAGCCTTTATACTGTGTGCGCGGACATCTTTATAGAATTTATACATGGTCCATGAGTCAAAGTTCATCAGCAAAGCTTTAAAAATAAAAATAGAGCAAAAGGATAATCAGTTCCCCTGAAGATGAAGGGGGAAACATTTGTCGCCTTTAATTACACAACAAAGCCAGGGAAAGACTGCAGGCGAGTCTGTCACACATCTCTGTAGCCAGACGTCCACGTGGATTTGTCTTCTTTAAGGTCGGAACAGACACACTCAATAAAGAAGAGATGGAAATGAAAGGGTGGAAATGTGAACTGGTTATCAGAAATGTTGAGGCAGATTACACTCTTCTGACATGTTTCTCTTTAAGAGCACTTTGAGGATTTCCCTAAGGTTTATATACAGTACCTCATGTCATACTGGTGAATTTGACKGTCATCATCATCTKTTATCACGGGAGATGGAAACAATCTTTCTATACCATGAGATGCTTTCATCAGCATGAGAGGGGAAAAAAAACAGAGTAGAAATGGAGACTGTAACAGTTAACCGGACGAAGCACGATGATCAAGAGCATGCGGGTGAAATTTCAGAATTCTGTTAATCGTCATTACAACAGCGTCGTTGGGCAAAAGTCAAGCTCTGATTGGCAAGATGTATAGTCGAGGACCAGAAAGAAAATAAACCAGGTTGAGGCTAAAGAGAAAATGATCTTTGATGGACACAAAGTGGAGGAAGGAATATTTAATTTCACGATAATTTGTCCCTCAAACAATTGAGAAGCAAAGCAGATCCTGAATGGTAAATGAGCAGAAATGCTGAGAAGCATGCCAAATAAATACACCATCATGAAAACAAATGCCGTCTAGATATTCTCAAAAGAAAGCACAACGATATCCATTTGTCAACATTAGTAGTGAGGCGTGAAAAGCATTGTGGGCTCGATTTCACTTTCATTCCTCAAACGAACGCCAGAATAAAACCAGAGTCCGGTGCGCTTTGGGGGTCTGTGAACGCTCAGGCCCGTACCCATAGATACACCCAGACAGGTAAATAAGCCAGACGCGAACAAGACCAGCCACATCCGCCTTAGCTGGCACTGCAGGTGGGATTGAGGAAAAACAGGATATGTGTGATCTTTTTTTTTTGTTTTTCATTTTAAAATTATAAGTTGTTGTTTTTTTTCACTGTTGTTCATGGAATCCCCAAGATATATTTGGATCTTCTTCTCCAAATACGTTCGTCTTCAGCCTCCTCCATAATAGCCATAATAGTGTTTTCCGTGTTGCATACGTCCTGGGAGAGCTGCTTTCGAAATTCCTATCGATTCCTAACTTTGAGTGTTTTCGTTTTTCATGCCTTGAACAAGACATAACAAACTAAATGTGTTGTCTGGTTTAAATGTGAACCACTGCCCAAGGCATCTGCAATTTTTCATTGGTAGAAATCACAAACAATCCAATATACATGTAATCAATGTTATGTCTACAATTCATGTGAACTAGAATCTAATGACTTTTTAAAATATATATATATATATTTCTAGTTAATCATTTGCATTGTCACATCACACATCTGGGGATGGGGTTCGAACGGCACGTCTGTTCAGTGCGTGGAGTTTGCATGTTCTCCCCGTGCTTGGTGGGTTTTCTCAGGGTCCTCAATCTGATTTCCTGCCACAATTTAAATACATGAGTTGTGAGCCGATTGGCGTTTCCATAGGTGTGTGAGTGTGAATGCGTGTGTGGGCTACAATGGTGCCTTGAGTTCCCTGGTATAGGCCCCAGGCCCCCTCAACTAACCAACACAGAATAAATGGTATAAACAATAGATGGATAGATATTTTATATGAGCAGAAGTTTAAGGAAAAACATAATTGGCCCAAGGAACATGGACTGGTGTTTGAATAATTGGTTCCGGGTCAAAAAATAAAGAAATTGTACATGCCAGTGAGAGCATGCCAATGGGGATGGAAACTTTTGAGCTTGCTAATAAACATTCAGTTGTTGTAAAAGGGTTGTAAGATGTTTATAAACCCCATTAAATGGGACTGGAATTCGGTTCTGTATGTAAACTGTAGATCAGAGATTTCTTTTATTTTTTTTTCTCATATAAACCCACAGGGGTACAAACTTTTGCACTGTACATAACCACACAGTCCTGAAAACCCAATGGAAGCCACGGAAACTGTTTAAGGCTATAAAACGAGTCTCATTTTTACTTCTCAAGCTTATATGTATGTTTTTTTTTTTTCACTCTTCCTCTACAACTCACTATGGGGAAAAGGATTTCACAAGAGCACAGATTGAAGCGGAAAAAATGACTTAACTGCTTTTGAAAGCGGCTTTTGGGGCGGATATATATATATATATAAGCGCTCGGTAGTTTTACTGTCCAATATGGAACAGATAAGGGGGCCCTCAGTGATGCCGTATTATTGTAGCCAGGGGTCCATGTTTTATATGCTGGTGGAGCTCTGGGGCATTGCTTGCCACTGACCATACACTTTTATTGCCTCACTCTGGTCATGGAGTCATGTTTGCCATTTGTTTCCCTCAGGTTTATGAGTATTAGTCTATTGCTGAACAAAAGAACTGGAATGACATAATGCTCTTCTTAAGCACCAACTGCACCCAGTGTAACTGTTATACAGTGAATTAAAATATTACCAGAGGGAAATACTGAAATCTCTCAGTCACGTGCAAGGCCATTAAAATGCCTAAGAGACCGTGGCTCATCTATCACACACCAGGGACATGCCGGCTTCCATTTTTTCAGTCGTTTAGTTCCCTAAATGCAGAGAAACTGTGTACCATTTGGTGAAATCCGAGAGCGGTGGAAGTGGAAGGCATTTGTAATAATTCTGCTCGAGCAGCTTAGATCCAACATGCATCCAGAGCCAACACGGCTCTCTGTTAGTGTGTCATGCAATAATCATCCGTACAATCTGTGATCAATTTTCAAAAGTGGCACATGTGATTTTTGAGTCTATTCAATTTTCTTTTTCTTGCCCGTGGACTTCCTGSTTGCTATTCCCAGCCTTTGTCTGTTTATGATTTCCRTCTCTGCACTGCATCACCAAGGAGTGTAGGAATAAACTAGCAAGATATTTCACTGGCATGTACCCAGGGTTGCCAAGACTGCGGTTTTTAGGGCAAATTGGGCCAGTTTTGGAACAAGGTTGGCGGTGGAAAAAGAAGAAAAAAAAAAAGTCAGCATGGTGATGTTTTTGAGCTAGCTTATGAATGGTCTACCAAGATTTAGTTTCAATTGCAGTGAATCGTAAACACAAGGTTAGGAGCTAACAAAGGAATATTGTGAGTGCAGACAGTAAGGTATATGTGAGGTACAAAAGCAGGAATGTTGCATGGGTCTATTCCATAATACTCACTCACAGGTAAAAGTTAAACGTAATTGGCAATAAATGCCCAGGGCAACATGCTCTGGTGTTTGAATAATTGGTTCCGGGTAAAAAACAAAAATTTTTGTACATGCCAATGAGAGCATGCCAATTGGGATGCAAACTTTTGAGCTTTCTAATAAAGATTCAGTTGCTGTAAAATGCTGTATGATGTTTATAAACCTTGGAAATCAGCACTGTAGATAAACTGTAGAACAAAGATCATTATTTAAATGTTTACCTTTGAGTGAGGATGGAATAGATACCATGATAAATACACCGAAGAAGAAGAAGAAGAAGAAGAAGAAGAAGAAGAAGAAGAAGAAGAAGAAGAAGAAGAAGAAAACCCTTTGTTTCTAATGTCACATGGTTTGGGCCCAGTTTCAGGTATTTCTAAGATGAACATTTTGCTGGGAACTGACAAACCTGCATGTTTCTTAATTGCTTGACTCTGTAATGTCACATGTCTTAAAGGGATAGTTGAAAATTGAGGTGCATTTAAAAACATTACTATAGATCTTGGTCATTATGCGTTTTCCTTCTCTGAACACCAATGACTCCAATAACTACCTGGACATCAATTAACATCTGCTAACAACTGTCATACTGAATTGGCTGCCACCTCACACACAGTATGAATGCAGATCAATTCCTGCTTCCTGTTTCACCCAAATGAGGACGGGTTTCCTGTTGAGTCTGGTTCCTCTCAAGGTTTCTTCCCTCTGCCATCTCAGGGAGTTTTTCCTTGCCACTGTCGCCCTCGGCTCGCTCATCAGGGACTATCTGACCATTTTGATTCTTACACATTCACATTCCATTTAAACTTTATTACTTTAATAATTATTTTGATTGAAAGCTTTTGAAAGCTGTTTTGCAACAATGACAATTGTTAAAAGCGCTATACAAATCAAATTGAGTTGAATTGAATTGAACATCAACCATATAAGTTGTCACAGTGAATGTGAATACAAAGTACAGTAAGGAATCATAGCCAAAATCCACAACTCTCATTCCGTTTAAAAAGATCAGCTGAGTCTCTCATGAAGCCTGTGTAGTCTGAGTTGAATTGAGTTGGTATCTTCAAAGTTATGCTAACTCAGTACAAATTTTACTCTTTTCTTTCCTCGAAACTAGCCGTATGGCTAACCAGAACTAGCGTTTTGAAACACCTCATGGTTTGCTACGAATTGTCAAGTTTTGTGAGGAACTGCAACGACTTTTCTCAAACCCCATAACAATTTGCCAAGACTTGCTATATCTTTTTGGTCACGGACTACAGTACATAAAAAGCGACTCCATTTTCAAAGGTTTTTCATTCGTCGTACTTCTAGCTCGCCTCCTTCTTATGAGCATCCTTGTTATTAACATTCAAATTCTGATGGTGCAAATTTCCATGTCCTCCTTCATGTCTCAGCAAAAAATGATGAGCTTCCATGATGGTGCAAATTTTTCTGATGGTACAAAAAAAAAAAAAAAACGAGCATGTTTCTTTTTCCACCCTATTTAAGCACACTGCATTGCTGGTGGAAAGAACGTGTTCTGCCACCTCAGCTACAGTAGTACGCTACAGGTTAACTCAAAACGAAGGCAGAACAAGGCCGACAAGTTGGCAGGTGCTGTTTTGAAGGGGAATCATTGTGCCGCCATCCATTACGGCCGGTTTCACAAAGTGATTTGTACGGTGAAGTGCAAAACAACTTAACAAAACCGAAAACAAAATACCATTCAAAGACAAAATAGCAAATTCAAAACCAAATTAACAAATCCGAAAACAAAATAACAAAACCCGAACCTAATTGTTAATTTGGTTTTGAATTTGTTATTTTGTTTTGGGTTTTGTTAATTTGTATTGCACTTCTCGGCCAGTCAGATATGAACCGGAAAAGGTAGGTATAGTTTGCTAATTAAATTCTTACCGCTGATTGGACGAGACACCTGTCACTCAAGATAAACAGGAAGTAGGAAATTGTGTCTCTAACTTTGTTTCTTGTGTGTTCTGCTTCATTTAAAAAAAAATTTCGGCGTGCAAAACTAAGAAAATAATTACATTTTTCATTAGAAAGCAAGGAAATGGAATTTATTCAAAGTTACTTTGAGATCGGACATTCGTATGCCGTGATTTTGGATATGCTGATGACATATCACGGTATAAAGATTAGTTTGCGAACTACTGTGTCTCTTTTAAAAGAAAAAAATTCCACAAGAACTGCAAAAATTTGGCGGACCGCCATATTTGAAACCACAATAAGGACAGTACATGTTTGCACATTCATAAACACACGAATCTACCGCCGCTACAGTACTTCCTGTATATCTTGAGTGACAGATGTCTCGTCCAATCAGCGGTAAGAAATTCATTCGCAAACTATACCTACCTTTTCTGGTTCGTTTCTGAACAGCCGAGAGGTGCAAACCAAATTAACAAAACCGAAACCAAATTAACAAATTCAAAATCAAAATAGCAAAACCGAAAACAAATTAACAAAACGCAAAACAAAATAACAAATTAGTTTTGGGTTTTGTTATTTTGTTTTGGGTTTTGTTATTTTGTTTTTGAATTTGTTATTTTGTTTTGGGTTTTTTTATTGTGGTTTTTAATTTGTTATTTTGTTTTCATTTTGTTAAGTTGTTTTGCACTTCTCGGCCACCGTAGATTTGTAGGGCACAGCACATTTTTTAGACTATGATGTGTTATGAAGAGACACAAACCATCTATAAAGTCCCAAATACCTGCTATGATCCACTTATATGAGTATCATGCATATTGCTACAAAGTTTTGTAGTCCTAGGTGGCTACATTTTATTTTTGGAGCCTTTTGGAACTTTACATATGCTTTCCTATGATCTCAAGACAAGAGGACCAGATTGGGGAATGTGCGATCACAGGCACCGATGTGGGAACCACACTCCTGTATCCCAATAATGAGCTATAAAGATCTTTGTGCAGGGTTTGGTGGGTCATGACAGAGCAGCTCACCTGAAAATGAGACTGCAAGGACACCTGGAGGCAGAACAAGCCGTTAAAGAGCAGGATCGATATTAACCCGACTCCCATTTCATGCTCGCCCAATTCCGCTCAGCTAACAATATACCGAAGCCATGGCCGGTAAGAGGAGAAGCGATCACGGGATAAGACCTGGACGAAATGGCTCGTTATATTGTCAGCACGCTTAATAGATGGAGAGGTGAGGCTTAAAAGCACAGTTTCCCCACAAACACGTTTTCTGAACAACAACAAAAAGGGTAACGGTGTCTAGAAAAGTACCTGAGAATTGCATCTGTACACTTTTCTCCTTCTTTCCTTTGGTAAAGGATTTTAAACAAAACAAAACAAAAGAAAATCTAAATGAAACATCTCTCATGTCCTGTCGTGTTTTTTTTTTTTTTTTCACTTGGGAGGGTGGATGGAAATCTGTAAGCGAACACATCTGAAAGCCTGACAAGTAGTTTGAAAATATGCCACTCTGGATAAATCCGAGCCTCTTTCAGACTTTAGTCAAATGCCAGTGAGTTTTAATCTGAGTGATTCATCACAGTCTGTGTTTTCAGAAAACCTGAAAAAGAACGAAAGCTGTATTTATGTTCGCCCTCAGTGGTTATTTCCGCCTAACCACCTAGCTTCACACGGTCACATGCACAGCTGTGCGGCCTGACGGACATATTACTAGTCTGGCTAACGACTCCATTATGTTTATACTCTGGTCAAGTTCAAATTTGGCTTTTTTTAATTATTTTTTTTAAGGTCCCAAAATTTAAAAACAAAGTTCTTCACCATATTTCTTTAGTTACTAGTCCTGTTGAAATCTTGAATCAGTTTATTCTGACAATATTTTGAGCTGATGTACTCTTTCTTACAGTTTTATCGTTGCTATAGCAACACTTATAAAAAGACTTGTGTGGCATGAATTTGTAAACGTGTAATTGTCAATATTGCAAAAAAGATTTCTGCGAGATGTCGCCTATATGGCATTGATGGAAGAGATGGAAGAGGTCTCCAGTGTCACCAAGGTCTTTTGGACAAACGAGCTTGTATGTTAAATGTTAAAGAGGCGTTCAAGTCAAACCGGGACTTTTGATTTTGCAGAATGGCCGAACACAGTTATGAGAGTAAAAACTCCCTTTATTTCTCTATATAATCGCCTGCTACACTACTGCACTTATCCAAGTGTTTCCCTAGGGCTTGGACACCATCAAGGTAGAAAGATTATTTCTCAGTACACTGGAACCGTTATCAGATTGCCTGCTTTATATCTGAAATGCTGGCCTTCTAGAAACTCCTTCAGATGGATGGATGGATGGATAGATATATATATATATATATATATTAATCCCAAAGGGAAATTTGATCAGTGGCCCAAACATGTGGAATTGGCTTGGGGCGCGGTCAGGACTGTACAGTGTATATGGCGATAACTCCCAGCCGAGTTCCTGTAATGTGCAAGTGGTGCTGGTGTGATTGCGTGTACAGTTCCCACAAACAGATGCGTCTCTTCTGCAAGTTATCCGTCGATTTTCAAGAATCAGGCGTTTCACTAACAGAAATCGGCTCAGAGCCACCTCTGCTGGGATCATCATTCACGGACGTACGCCCTTCTTTAAAACGTTTGCACTGTTCATATGTTTTATTGCAGGTATGAGTCTTGTCACGGTACTGGACTTGAATTCTTCTGTAAACGTCAATCTGTGTTACGCCTTCATTCATAAGAAATTTCATCAGTCACAAGTCCCAGTTTGACTTGAACGCCCCTCGTAGATTAAAAAGTAATTCTAAAGCAGCGTTGTTGATGTAAACGGAATAATAATAATAATACAAAAAATGCAGTGTTGCTTTTAACAGCATAATCAATTTTAGGGTGGAAATACGGTCATGTATTCATTCCTTACTTATTTATAGCAGGGCTGGGATTTAGCCATGGACAAGCATTCTGGTCATGTTTCTCTACCGGAAAGATGACTTATTTCCTATGACACACTTATAACTAATATGCAGAGGAGGTACCCTTGACTTTCTTCTCGCTCTGTGATTCTGCGTGAATCATGTTGGGCGAAAGGCGATCCCTTTCACGTGACACGGCTGTACATTATTCCTGTCATCGGGAGCCAAGAGAGAGCACGGGACTTCAACAAGTTCTCAATCACAGCCGACTCGATCGCCCGGCGCAGGGCTAACCTAATGAGGAGTGGAATGGATAAAATACGTAGAATGCTTTATGATGTATGAGCCACTTCTTTTTACGAGTACTGTTGAGGAAAATCTGAGGCATATTGAGAGAAATATATTACAACATGTCAGCTTGGGTTAAAACTCACAAGGTGGTGCTCATAGTGCTACATGTCACCTACATAAGCTATTAATGAGCAAAAACTAACAGGAACCTCTAAAGATGAATTTGCACTGGCKTGGTTTAAGATCGATGTATATTCTGAAGGCCATGGTTTCTTTGAGGATGGCTCCGCCTGCTCATTCAGCGCTAACACACTCGGTGGATGCTTGAGTTGGGATGAAAATGAAGCAAATCATATGCGCATACTGTATAACAAATCTCAACAACTTATAAGGAATTCTGGAGTGATAGAATACGTGTTACGGTCTTTAGGTTGTTTCCAAATTGAATTTGTCGCTCGTTTAGACGTCACTCGACGCCGACTTTATTCCAACACGACATGGCTGAACACGATGTTTATGTAAAATAACGTCCGTAGCTGTGAAGGATTCATGAATCTGTCAGAAACATCATTCTTGAATAGCTTTACCACAGATTATTCATGCTATCTTTTTCTAGGATTCATGTACAGTACAGACCAAAAGTTTGGACACCCCTTCTCATTCAGCGAGTTTTCTTTCTTGTGTTCTTTATTGTGTTCTTTAGCCCAAACGCGTCTCTTCTGCTTGTTGTTTGTCCTTAGCAGTGGTTTCCTAGCAGATATTCTACATGAAGG
>QMIH01000313.1:378117-393950 GCA_003987875.1 Clarias batrachus
TTTTTAATTAGCAAAAGAGATAAATGTGTAAATCTTTGTAGTATTATTACATAGACTGTCATATCAGGAGTTAAATGGTGTAAAGGCAGTTAATAGAGCTGGTATGTCATTTGTTTCATAAGACTTCTGTATACAAAGTTAACTGTGGATAATTAAATTTGCAATTGGTTGCCAGATCTGCCAGATTGAATCAGTGTGATGGGACATTTCGGCATAAAAAAACAACAACAAACAAGCTTTATTTTATGACACTGCATCTTCTAGCAGACCTACATACAGTACAGTACAATGCTCCAAGCAACAAACATGGTGCCAGTTTACACCTGATCTTGGAAAACAGACAAAATGACCAAAGCTACCTGTTTAAAAAGTGCAGTGAAATAACCAGAGTATGTATTCACTTCCTGTTTTTTTTTTTTTCCTATTTTGTGCAGATTCCTACTTCTTTTTTTATGCATATGCACATGTATGAGGGAGGGAATCAGGTACATTTTATACTCTTGTACATTTTACCTTAGATATACGTTTAACGTATAATTATTACCCCTGTAGATCAGTTTCAGATCAAAACATTGATGAATTTTACCCGAACTAAACTTTATGTATTTTCCTTAATGTATTCCATATTTGGATTTTGCAAAGACGGTCACCCTTTCGAATTATAGTAACGAGTTAGGAAAGTTTATTTATTTATTTATTTATTTATTTATTAATTTATTTATTTACCTACTTATTGACTTACTGTAGTAACTTATTAATGTATTAATTATAAATGTATATTTTTGGTATATGTACTTTGAGGAATATGAATAAAATGACTTCGATAACTATAGAGCATGACTTTTGTACATAATTGTCGACTGTTATGTGCAACTATTTTGTATATTTCTGATCTGATCTTCCAGTTCTTGTCGACTCTGCACATTTGGTTAGTGTTGATTTTTGGGAGTATTACCTTCCTTCATTGATTAGCTCGATAAAAGCCAAGCCAGCGTTCTTCTGTATGGAATTCTGCCATTCCTAGAAAGAAAAAAAAAATGTAACACGGTTATCAAGTGTGACTGAATAGTCTAATACTCTAAACTTGGCTAAAACTCCAGCTCATATCCTAAACACTCTAACAGCACATGACTGGTTCTAAATTTAACACCAAAAAAAAAAAAAAAAAAGAAACAAGTAACACATCCGTGAGCAAAAGCACAAAAGAGTTCCTGTTAGAGCGGGCATCTTTTTCGTCCTGTGAGAACAGATCCATAAACACTAGAGAGACATAATTGTGGAGTGAAATCGTATCCCCTCGCCCCTTAAATACAGCCATTTCCTCCCTGCATGCACGAAGTGACAGACCACTGAAGACTTGCATCCAGAGGCCCTTCTGGCTCCACTCGCCCGGAGAGCTGCTGGGACCTGCGGCAAGTTTTATTCACTCTGTCTCTCACACACAAACACACAAAGACACAGAACATGGGTCTGGAGCTGATTAAGAGGCCATTTGGGAGCTCACTCTGGGAAAACTCTGCCGCTCTCCTGTTTGCTCACAAAGGTATGAGTGTTGGTTTGGAGTTCAAAAAAAAAAGAGAGGGTGGGGGGGGGAGGTGGAAGGAAAAAGAGAAGCTGAAAAATGTTCCCAGGTCTTGGGGGTGAAGAGAAGAGAGGGTTGGGAGCAGACGTGCTGAGATGCCCAGAGCAGAAATATGAGTGATGCACTAAAGAAAAATATCACGCTYGCAGAGTACACCACTCAAAGACTTCCGCGTTTCCGGGAGGTTAGGGCAGGTCAGCAATCCTCTCCGGACTCACAGACTGACAGATGCAGTCGTCTGTGCGTGCGTGTGTACGTGTAGCAGTATTTTTATTGTAAATTATGTTTCTTACTTCTTAACGGATACATTTTACTATTCTCTTGAGATGCAGAGGAGGAATGTTGTTGATTTGAGTTGAACAGCTAAAACAATTCGAGTGCACTCCGAAGAAAAGAATGGCTTCATCCACTGACCTTAACCCTTGCATGCATTATCTAAAACATTTTAACTGAAAAAGTCTAATAATGGAAAAATTTATTATGAATAATTGTATACTGTGAACAATCACCAAGATTATATATATGTGTATATATACTGTATATAATGATAAATATGAAATTATCTACTAAACACAAACTATACACAGTGTTTAGAACTATTGCAAGATGCAGCAGATTTTAGTTAGAGCTGAATGTTGTTTTAAAGTTTAATTTAGGTAGAATTAGAAAAGGGGGAAAAAAAGCTATGAGAAGTGTTCAAATCAAACCGGGACTTGTGATTAAATTCCTCAGATGATGTCAAAAACTGATTGACTTCAAGCGAACTACGGTCATAAAACATTTAAATGCTGCAAATGTTTTAAAGAAGGCCATACATAATTGAATCATACAGTCCTGACCTCGCTCCAAGCCATCTCCACATGTTTGGGTCATTCAAGGAGTTCCTCGGAGGCCAGCGTTTCAGACATGAAGCACGCAGTCCGATCCACTTTCTCTGGCGCGAAACCGTTTTACTGATCCTGTTATGAACTGCATGCTGTTCTTCTTATACATACAGTATAAAATCATGCAGTTAAAAGAAAAATAATCCGTCCCTGGATGTGGCTAATATATTTCAATAGGTGTTTAATCGCTCTTATACCAGTAATTTATCTACTAACATTTTCTATAAAAAAATGTTTTTTTACTATTTTCTATTTATTTTTATCATTATGGAACATAATCAAATTAGTTCCTGTTATCACTCCTGTTATAGCTGCTATAAATCGTCATTTCCTCACCAGCCTATCTTTTCAGATCTCTCTTCAAGGTTAATGATGCAAAATAAACAGCGTGTCATGTCACCGGGAAAAACGCGAGCACAAAGTGCTCTGTCTTAAAGACAGAAAGCTAAAAGTTACATCTTTTGCATCTTCTCAATCCCTTTCTGTGCCATGCGAGTGCCTCGTATAGTAATGATAATGCATTAGAATGAAAGAAACTTGTAACTGAAGATTAATTAACACCTTCTGAATCAGAACTGAATATGGTTCAACAGGGTTGCCGGATAAGAGTGTTTAATTACATACTAATCTCTGAACATCAACGGCACATTGTCACACCCCAGTGCAGGAGAGTTTGCATGATTGAATTTAGAGATTTGTTAATAAAGTCTACTTCAGATTTACAAAAATGGAGAGGTGTTATAGAGATGTACTCTGAGATATTGCAATGCCATCAGCACCTTTTTTTTTTTAAGATGATGAATTGTATAGATATACAAGTACACACACACACAAACACTACAAGGAATTTGGAAATGCCAGGTAGCCTAATCTACATGTCTTTGGACTCTGTGGGGAAACCTGAGTAATCAGATTCCCACTTCTTTTTTTATGCATATGCACATGTATGAGGGACGGAATCAGTTACATTTCATTCTCTTGTACATTTAAACTTAGATATACAGTAAATTTACACTTATGTGGTCAGCTTCATACAATGATTACCTCTGTAAAGTTTTAGATCAAAATATGGTTACACTTTCAAATTACAGTAACTATTTAGGAAAGTTTTATTTATTCATTCATTTATTCATCTTTTTTATTTATTTATTTATTTATTTTACTTTTTACCTACTTATTCACTTAGTAACGTATTATGTTTCAGTAACTGTGAATCAAGGTTATGATATGTTATCTTATTCCCACACCTAACTAAATCATGTCCATATTTTGATAGATATTTTATATTATTTATTTATTTAATTTATTTATTTAATTTATTTTACTTTTTACTTGCTGTTTATGGTTTCAAACCTAAATACAGGGTGGGCCATTTATATGGATACACGTTAATAAAATGTGAATGGTTGGTGATATTAACGTCCTGTTTGTGGCACATTAGTATATGTGAAGGGGCAAACTTTTCAAGATGGGTGGTGACAATGGTGGCCATTTGGAAGTCGGCCATCTTGGATCCAACTTTTGTTTTTTCAATAGGAAGAGGGTCATGTGACACATCAAACTTATTGGGAATTTCATAAGAAAAACAATGGTGTGCTTGGTTTTAACGTAACTTTATTCTTTCATTAGTTATTTACAAGTTTCTCTTTGTTCACAGCCATTGACATGTCGAAGAGGTTAACACGTGATGAGCGGATCGAAATTGTGTTGATATCTGGTGAACGCAGTAACCGGGTCATTGCAGCAGATTTTGTTCAGTGATGAGGCAAACTTTTATGTGAATTTTGAAGTTAACAAACAAAAAACAAAACCAACGCTATTGGTCTGACACTAACCCACATTGGATAGATCCCTCCAAGACTGTTGGAACAAAAAAAGTAATGGTATGGTGTGGTATATGGGGTACACAGATAGTGGGCCCATTCTTCATCAATGGAAACCTCAAGGCCACTGGATATTTGAAATTGCTACATGATGATGTGTTTCCCTCTTTATGCACTGAAGCTGGCAGGTTCCCTGAGTCTTTCCAGCAAGATGGTGCACCACCACATTATGGGTGTCAGGTCCAAGCATTCCTAGATGAACAGTTTCCTAAAAAGTGTATTGGTCGCCGTGGGCCAGTTGAATGGCCCCCAAGGTCTCCCGATCTGACCCCCTTAGACTTTTATCTTTGCGGTCATCTGAAGGCAATTGTCTATAGTGTGAAGATACGAGATGTGCAGCACCTGAAACTACGGATACTGGAAGCCTGTGCTGGCATTTCTCCTGCGGTGTTGCTATCAGTGTGTGAAGAGTGGGGGGAGAGGGTTGCATTGACAATCCATCACAATGGGCAGCACATTGAACACATTTTATAAGTGGTCAGAAAAATAACTCATGAAAGAATACGTTAAAACCAAGCACAGCATTGTTTTTCTTGTGAAATTCCCAATAAGTTTGATGTGTCACATGACCCTCTTCCTATTGAAAAAACAAAAGTTGGATCCAAGATGGCCGACTTCCAAATGGCCACCATGGTCACCACCCATTTTGAAAAGTTTGCCCCCTCACATATACTAATGTGCCACAAACAGAACGTTAATATCACCAACCATTCCCATTTTATTAAGGTGTATCCATATAAATGGCCCACCCTGTATATCTACCAACACAATTTAACCGGTATATCTAAATCAACATTTCAAATATGCATTTTTGTTTTTATTTTACAGATTCAGCAAGTACAATAATCTCTTGCATGTTTGAAAGCCTCACTTAGACCATGTGATTTTTTTATTTTTATTTTATTTTTTTTAAGTAGTGCAAAGATCAGGACAGGTTTAACACATAATAGTTTTAAATCAGAATAATTATGGGTTTAACATTTTTTATTAAAAAAAAAAAAAAAGCTTTAAGAGCCATCCCTAACACAAACCTTACACTACATGTTTCAAACGTTAACCTCTGTGACTGTGATGGTCGTAAGAAACAGATCCAAAACTTGAATTCTTAATCCTAGCTCAGCATGAGACAATGGCAGGACGCATCTGGTTCCCAAATGTTCTGAGTGACCCGCTGTACCGCCCTCTTCTTCTGTTTCTTTATGCTGCTGTCTGCGCCGTGCCCGGAGGCTGCTGCTCATTTGGACCCTGTCGAACCCTTCCTTCAGAACCCCAGATCAAAAGGCGCCCACGTGACAAAAATAAACACAGGAAAAATGACATCAGAATGATACTCGAAAGCCGACCCAAAATCCAATCTGCTCTGCCTTCGGAGACAGACGCTGTACAGCTCGTTTTTCATGCCATGTTTTTTTTGTTTTTTTTTGTTTTTTTGCATCAGGCTGTGAAACAACGATCCCTGTGGGGAGCCGAATGAGATTGTGAAGTGGATTAACACTCGTGTGCACCTCCAGAAGGTGGTAATATGATCTGTCGTGTAAATAGGGAGCATGATCATGGATTGGAGTGATTTGCTAAAGCCAAGCCAAGATCAATCTGAGGATGGGAGAGGAATTCAGACTCAAAGGCAGAAGGAATTCTAGAGTTCTACATGAGATATTACAGGAACGTTTTGAAGGACTGGGGTGATGCCTGAGATTTGAAAGGAGGAGGACACCCTGCCTGGCATGTTGTGGTGTTTTCTCAGCTCCCAGCACACCTGAATTAACAAATCAGCCAATTAACAGGCTTTTCTGAATAGACATGAGTGCTGTTGAGCAGGGAAAACACAGGGGGTCCTTCAGAAGCAGGGTTGGAAACCACAAAAGGAAATCAGTCAGCTGGTCATTTTTAAAACTGAAATACCAGCATGAACTCAGATTTTCTTAATAAAATCTATGAAAGATTCATCACTGCATCGAGCTGTCCGTGTGCGCTTGTTTTAATAGAATGAAAGAAGGGGATTCTGGTGCTACAGTATGTTCACCTTCTTTTAGCTTTTTATAAACATAACAAAATATATTATAGAAATATATAAAATAATATACTCATCACCAGGTTTGTCCCTGCATCAGTGGACAAAAAATACCAAGAATATTACCCATTAGTATTTTAACCCCAAAAAAAGAAACCGAAATTATTCTAGCATCTTTCCTTTCGTATAGTTCCAGAAAAACTCAACAAACTGGCAAATAACCTTATGACAACTGCATTTTTTTCTCCGGCATGACGATTGCCTGAGAAGTAGTGTATTACCCTTGTCCTCTTTCCTCTGGAGCGCAACCTTAATGGACGCTCGCAAATTTGCGGTGTCTCAATCCGACCTGTCAAGAACTAGAAAAAGCGCTTTGCTTTTATCTGCCTTTCGCCGTTGCCAACATCTGGAGGTCCTCCAGCGGTAAATCTCCTCGTCTCCGTGTCCCATCCTTTAAGCGCGTTTAAGCTGCTACATGGAATCGACCTACGTGACCTCCAGCACGGTTTCTGCCACTCTGCAGGACGGCTGTCTGTGCCCTCAGATGAATCAACGTGATTAGAAAGCATAAATAACACACAAAAAAAAGAAAAAGCGGCAAGATGATTATCACTAATTTATTCATAAAAGTGACAGTTTGCAAAGCAGAACAGGGCGAAAGGTCGGCGCGGCGAAACCCCTGCTGTCTGGGAGGATTAGAGCCGAGACAAGTGAGGCCGAGTTTGAKTTTGTTGGTATCGAGGCAACGTCTCTGCCTACTGTCTCCTGTCTGAGTGGAAATAAACTGCGGCATGGAAAAGGCCGTGAGAAGCTGTACAGTGTTACGAGGGACAATAACCTGAAGTGATGTTTGTATTAGAAATTCTGATCATATACATGAGCGAACTTAAACGCCAATAACAGCACCAAAAAAAGTTGAGTTATAAATAGGCTTTTTACGTGGCAATGAATCAGACAATTTATGCTCAACATATTTCTCTGATTTGACCCGAATGCAGGAAGTGAAATAAGCTGTGTGTTTTCTTTTTGTAGATGCCAGCTGCTAAACTGAACCACAATTCATAAAGGACAGTGCAGTAGCACATAACATACGTTTGGTTTCTGTTAATAAACTTAAAGGCCTCGATATTACTTTAACATGTACAAAAATAAAGTCCATCCTTAATAAGCTCACAGTTTATTATCTGGTCAAAGATATCTTATCACGACCCAGTCTCGACCGAGCATAAAGGGCTCAAAACGCCCAAACTGTTTCATTTCTCCAATAAATTTCTTTTTTCTTGACTTTTTTCTTAAAATGAATCCTTGAATTTTCAGGCTGCCTTTTCAGCTTTGCCTTGAGTGTGTGTGTGTGTGTGTGTGTGTGTGTGTGTATAAATCATGGCCTGTGGAGTGCTGGCTCCAAGCATGCCCTGATGCCTCCAAAATGACATTGGGCCTGGTCTCCGGTTTCACCCCTCCTTGTCCTGATCGATAGATCAGGCCTAGCTTTTACCCTGGGAGCTTCTAATGGCAGGAAGTCCTGGAGCCCGTCGTAATGCTATCTCTGCATCGAGGGAGGGAGGGAGGGAGGGAGAGAAGAGCTGAGAGATCCTGACGCAGTTCTCAGTAATAACTCCAACATACAAAGAGCACCCAGGCTCACTCATCAGCCATAAAAATGAAAGAGAGAGAGAGAGAGAGAGAGAGAGAGAGAGAGAGAAACTTCAAAAGGACAGGAGCAGAGCAGCAGGACTCGCTCGGAGCGCCGCTCAGTCTGGAGAGAGGAACCTTTATCAGGGCCTGCTATGGATGTGCATAACTGCATGAACATTAACTAAATCTCCTCCTGAGTGGCGTGTTCAGAGATATGGACAGCACCAAGGTGCCACTGGCTTCCAAAAAGCCCCATGGAGCTCTACAAGCAGCAGGATCCTCCAAGAGAGACGCTGAGGTAATGGTTTCCGTATGGGCTCACTGGGCAAGACTGATGGCCTGACAGAAGGTATGTTAAATATCTCCTCCTCTGACGGCAACACTGGGAGCCTGACCCTTTTGAAAGGGAAGGCTTAACAAGAGACCAGGGAGATCAGTGAGCTGTAATATGTCACTGGGAGTTAAAGGAAGGCTGCGAAGCTCCTGTAGGATCGGATGCCAAGTGTATACAGGGCTTGTCGGGGGCATCTTTTAATGTGCTAGACTGTTTGGAAAGAGATCGCTCTCGGATGGTCTTAAGATGACGATTTTACAAGTCAGTTCCCAGGTTTAAAGCGTGCTGCCTAGTCTTAAACACCAAACTTTTTGCTTAAGAGTAAAAAGTTTGTTTAAGGTTAAAAAGTTAGCGAATGAAGAGATTCACCTGAGAGCAAAGCAGCATGACCAGCTCCACCACCGAGGTACTCGACTTCATACACACCAGACCTGATGGGGAGCAAAGAGAAAAACGATTATGAAGCATGCTCGTTAATGACTATGTACATTTGCTATGCAAGGGAAAATCTTTTGAAAACTACAATCATGATAAACATGCCTGATGTTTATAATTATAACACCTATAATAAATAAGGCATAAAAATGAATTAATGTCATAACTGTGTGGTGTGTCACAGCGCAACATAAAGCATAACAAAAATATGTTACTTCATTTTCTTAATTATCTCAGAACACTTTTTTTAAATACTTTTTCGCACTTTTCTCTCCAGCATTTCAAAGTTAATATGAATTAGTAGTATTATTCTCATGTGACTGAAAATCCCCTAGAGAAACTCTTTATCTCTTTCTGTACCTTGATCTTTAACTGTACTAAAGTTTACATACTGTAAATAAGGATCGTTTGCCATACAAGTCATAGCATATTAACTGTAGCTATAAAAACTTTCACATATTAGTACAAGCTTTTTAATATAAACCCATGATGATTTGCCTTCAAGCCAAAACTGCAACACCTACTGAGCGAACAAAATCCAGAATTCASCATCTCTGTTATAACAACGATTATTGTATCTGCAATTTAGTCGCTTTTGTGCATTTAAAGCTTCCTGTATGATAAAGCCACTGTCATGTCCAAGCCTGGTCTTTGAGATGGCTAACAGTTCTCTGGGCGAAAGATAACGTCTCCGGAGTGGTTAGAGGTCATCTTCTGCACGTCAGACTGAGATTATTTTAAGGAACATAAATTGTGGCGTATCTTTGCTAAATCCTCAGATTGCCCCGATGGCGCCAAGAGCAACAGCAGCCCTAGAGCGACAACATATTCTTGTTGAGACAAATTCAAGTGAACACAAGAAGGTCACCAAAATCTTCTCAAACTCGATTGAAGGTATTTATTTATCAAGAGAAGTGCATGAGGCAGAGCAATGTTCAAGGAGTGATAGAAGTAGTTTTTGTAAATACTGTATGTCGTTCTAGGTCATAAAAATCTAAAAGTGTCTGCTCCTGTATAGCTTCTATAAATGATTAACAACCCTCACATTTTTTGGAAAACATGACCCTCCTATCTGGGAAGAGTTAACATTAGTGTTTGCGGTAAAGAGTTGCTTTAATTATGGTACCCTGGTACATAAGAATCAAGAATCCATCATATTTGTGGTTTAAACATTCTACACGTGGTATAAACTCTCTAGTGTGAAATTGTTGTCTACATCGATATCTGTGAGCGGTGTATAAATATTGAAGGATTTGACTTTGGATAGTAAAATATCTTCTCAAAGCCAGAAGCACAGCATGAAAAATCCTCTATGGTTGTACTCAGCTCTGTAGTGGTACCGTATAAAAAAAGACAACATACCAGGAAAAAGAAATATTAAGAATATTTCTTGGAAATCCGCTGTTAAACAACAGCATGAAAGGAATGAATATAGCTGAAGTCGATGAAGTTTATTCGATTCTATTAAGAGTTTAAAACAATGAAAAACAGTATGTTTTTTTTTTTAAACATCAAACACTATTCAAAGACTCCATCATACTTTTTAATGAGAAAAACTGAGAATCATTTAAAATCATATTACTACCTGGCTAACCCTGTAATATATATTATATTGCCCTTATTATTATTATTATTATTATTATTATTAGTGATACAGAATTTTTAAGTTCCTTTTTTTCCTTGTTGAGGCCTTTTGCTAATGTCGGCAGAAAAAGCCCCTTTCCATACTTCAAATATGGTTAT
Organism: Clarias batrachus; assembly: GCA_003987875.1. Lineage (NCBI taxonomy): Eukaryota > Metazoa > Chordata > Actinopteri > Siluriformes > Clariidae > Clarias > Clarias batrachus. Next base: position 388,625 of record QMIH01000313.1, read on the forward strand.
ATAATTATGGTGTTAAACTTTAACTGTGGTCAGAGGAGAGTAAATGCTAGTGAGGTATGGATAAATGCTAGTCAGTCATGGGTAGATGATAGTCAGAGATGGGTAAATACTAGTTAGGTGTAGATAAACGCTTGTCAGATGTGGATAAATGGTAGAGCGGCATCGGTAAATGCTTGTCAAAGGTGTGTAAATGCGGCAGACTACATGCTAAACGCTAGTCAGAAGTAGGTAATGCTAGTCAGAGGTGGGTAAATGCTAGTGAGGGTAAACGCTTGTCTGAGGTGAGTAAATGCTAGTCAGACGTGGGTCCATGCTTGGGAGGGGGGTAATACTAGTCAGAGATGGGTAAATGCTAAAGAGGTGGGTAAACGCTAGTCAGTGGTGGGTTATTCTAGTCAGAGTTGGGTAAATGCTAGTGAGGTGTGGGTAAACGCTTGTCAGAGGTAAGTCAGAAGTGGGTAAATGCTAGTAGGGTGTGGGTAAAAACTAGTCAATGGTGGCTTATTCTAGTCAGAGTTGGGTAAATGCTAGCGAGGTGTGGGTAAACACTTGTCAGAGGTAAATCAGAAGTGGGTAAATGCTGGTAAGTGAGGGTAAATGCTAGTCAAATATGGATAGTGCTAGTCAGATGTGGGTAAAAGCTAGTTAGAGGTGAGAAAATAACACTTATGACATCTAGGAGGTGCATAAACGCCATCTGCATTTAGCCTCTACTACAGATAGTTGTTATAATCGATAAAGTAAAATAGAAATATCTCACACTTAGTCATATAGCAATTTGGGTCACTTAACAAACCTAGCAATGGAAACACACACAAAAGAAGAACACATGGACAAATATAGCATTCAGAGTCTTGCTCAAAGCATCATGCAACCCAGTGCCGCTATCCAGGTGAATGAATGCTGGCTCTGATGGTTACGCAGCCTCAGCTACATCACTCCAGTGCCTAATCATCCATAACTTGGACATTTTACACAGTGCCTTTTTTCTGCTCACATATACATTTTTTTGGTACCTGATCATGATATATAGTTAGTTCCCATAATAGAAACACATTTGTACACAGTAAGCAAGAGGAAATAAAATAAAATGCATMATTTAATTTGAATGCCTCGGCACCTCGTATGGTCACGTTAATGAATGTGCTCATTTGCGTGAGGTTTTTGATACACCCTAGATACACACAGTGCACTTCCTGTTCACATCTATTTGCACACGTATTGAACACATCTGTTCTTTTGGGGATAACGTTCTTAGCTTGTTACTTCCATAGTTCCCATACAGACACTTAAAGACAGGATGTGAACTTTTCAACATTTGAGTGCTGGTGCTCTTGGTTTGCTCTGTATTTAGGAGTAGAATATATCATGCCTATGAAATAAATATCAGCTTGTACACATTTATGGTATGACATCAAGTTGTGAAATTGCAAGCATGCTAATAAAAAGATCAGCCATCTTAACTACCCAGAAAACTGCCACCATGTCAGTGAAACATCCTCTTAAATCTGAATGACCGCTTCGCTATTCAAACTGACTGCAATGTTTCAGAGGACAAGTATCCTTGGCCCCGTCCTTACAATCCCTCTTTCACATTTACGAGGGTGAGGTTATGTCCCAGCATGGCGTACATGGTGTGACCTCTAAACAGGCTGCGTGACCCCCTACTCTAACTCCATCCTCCCATAAGTCAGGTGGCTGCTTGACCCTGGGACACGCTGCTGGACAAACTAAATGCATTCTATTTAAACAGAGCCATGCCAAGCTTTTCCACTTAATGGCACGGTGCCTGAATGTGTCACTGTCAGACGGCTCCACGTCAGGCCGCTGAGCATTCACAACAAGCGCACTGTTCCACCATGGGGCCACTATCTCAACTCCAAGTGCACCAGAGCGATTCAGGGGGCCGGGCAGGACATAATTGCCCCCTGTGACCGTGGGCCTGAAGGGGGGACGGGCAAGGGCTTGACCCCTGATGCCGTGTCGGGTGATGGATGGTGGGTAATTACGGGTAAATATGGCGCCTTTGCACCAGCGAACAGTATTTCAGCTGTGAGAGAAAGGAAGTGAGGAAGGTGGAGGAGAAAACAGGCATCTCTTCTTCTGGTCTTCAGGATGGACAAATGGAGGAATAGAGCTGATGCAGTGAAGAGGCATGAGTCATGCCCTGGAAATTGGTGATTATGTGTCTGGGAGTGTGCTCAGCTTTGTTTAGGATGGGATGGCATAGATACACACTACTGTAGTCAGAAATATTTTAAACGGAAGAGACGATCAATATGCAGCTGTGTTTTGGCGAGTTTAGGATTATAATAAACACATGTTGAGACTGGAACTGAAGTCTGATCTCACGACTGACTGTTTTATGTCTGTTAAATAGGGCCTGTTACATTCTGGGGTGTTGGGGGTATTGATTGAGTTTCCTAAACCAATTTAGGTCCAATTTTATTTTAGGTAGCCTTTTCATTGTGAATGAAACAAACAAATAAAACAAACAAACAAACAAATAAAAGTAACAACAGCAACAATAATAATAATAATAATAATAATAATAATAATAATAATAATAAATATCCAAAAAAAATGAAACAAAAATTTCTTTTAAAACTTTGAATAAACAAATGACAAACAAATGAAAGAATGAATAAATAAATGAATAAATGAAAAAAATGATGATAATAATAATAATAATTATTATTATTACTATTATTATTAATCTACCAAAAATCCCTGTAAATAAATAAATAAATAAAGTAGTAAATAAAGTAAAAGTATTAGTAAAAATAAACTAGTATTAGTAGTGTGTTTGTTTATTGATTAGTTTTTTAATGGAATTTTTGTAGGTCAATAATAATAATAATAATAATATAACAAGAATAATAAAATACCTTCAATGTCCATTTATTATTATTATTATTATTATTATTATTATTGACCTACAGAAAATCCATAAAAAATCTAATCAATAAACAAACACACTACTAATACTACTTTCAAATACTACTACTACTACTAATAATAATAATAATAATAAATCTATAAAAATAAAAAGCTTTGATGCCCAATTATTATTATTATTATTATTATTATTATTATTATTATTATTATTAACCTATAAAAATCCTTTAAAAAAATCAAATCAATAAACCAAAAAAATCTATGTTTTATTATTATTATTATTATTATTATTATTACTGGATTAAATTACTGAAGGTAATGACAGTTTAAAGAAGCCTCAGCTGAGTAACAGTGTGTTAGTGCAGAAAGACCAACCTTGGGTGATAGCAGCAGACTCAGTGTGTGTTACTGAAGGTGAATTTCTCTCAAATGAGAGATGTAAGTGAGACTTAAACTCCAGCTCTCAGTAATCAGAGTGTTTTGTCACAGCTTAGAGAAATGCAGTATGAAGTGGAGGAACGAGTGCGGGGATGCTGACGACGTGTTTTCTCCACCGCTCGGTGTGATTGAGAGCGGAGCTTTGTGTTTCTCTAAGCTAGATGTTTATTTAGTCTCTCGGCAGCGTGAGATCGGCCTGAGTTCACACTTATTCACACTTGTCACTGCAACACACACCCTTCCTCCACTGTCCCTTCATCCTGACTCGATCTGTCAGCTCAGTCACTCAATATGTGACGCCTGTGTGAATTACTGAGAGGAGTACTAACTCTCTCTCTCTCTCTCTCTCTAGTTCTATTTCCTCTTTTATTCCCTCTTCTCTGTAGTTGGAGATGTTTCTGTAAATCTTCATTATGTTGTCTGATTATTTATTATGTTAGTCTGATTTTAGCAAATGCAAAACTGCAGTATTACCTTCACTCAATTATGAAAAAGGTGACAAAAAAGAAAAAGAAAACAATGGAACAATTATTATAAAAAAAAAAAAAAAACACAAAAAGAATGTGGTGAAAAGAGAGAACAAAAAATTTAAAGAAAGGAAAACTGAGGAAAGAAGATTTAAAAAATAATAGGAGAAAGAATAAACAAAGGATTTTAAAAAATCTCAAATCTTTGATGGATGCATAGATAGAACTGAATAAGCAAAAACAAATAAGAATATAAACGTGTTTCTATTTGTGTGCGTGTGTGTGTGTGTATGTGCATGTGCGTGTGAGCGGTTCGGACATTACTCACAGGAACACATATTTTCACAGCACTGTAATGGTGAGTCTTGTAGTTTGAACCTCCAGGAATACATTAAACCGAACACACTCCTATTGAGGCGCGCTGGAGGCTATGCTACGCTGGGTTACGCTTTCATATGCCATTCTACGCAAGGCTCGGGTATTGAACACAGTGTGGAGTGAGAGTGTGTGTATGTATGAGATGTCTGAGTGTGAATGCGTGTGTTGTCTTTCCTCACCACTACATGAGAGAACACGGTGAGGTAATCCGGTGCTCTGATCAGCAATCCTTCACTTTTCTTTCTCTCTTTCTTTCTTTTTAAATGAATGCAGCTCTAAGCCAGCATGTATGATAAGGAGAGCTCAAACACTTTGAGCTACACTGATTTGTAGTTATTTATTCATTAAAACAATGGTGTACCTTCTATAAGAAGCTCTTGGCCATGGCTGCCCAGAAGGGTTCGGCTCAGGAACGGGGCAAAGTCCACGAAGATCTCCCTCAGCAACGGGGCGACCTTCTCCAGGGCTCGCTCCAACTTAGCTGTGATACTGAGAGACAGAGAGAGAATATGATTTAAACCTCAGCAGTTTGGGATCTGGAGTTGTGTAACAGGAGAGAGCTTTCACCTTCACGTCTGCAGAGCGCAAACCTGAATCCTGTCAATGCAAAGAAGAATGGGAAAAAAAAACAAAAAGAAAAAATTGAAGAGAGATAGATGGAGAAAGAAAGAAAGAAAGAAAGAAAGAAAGAAAGAAAGAAAGAAAGAAAGATGTTGGATAAATATATAGGAATATCAGACAGATAAGAATAAACTGAAACAAAAACAAATAAACCGATAGATAGATAGATAGATAGATAGATAGATAGATAGATAGATAGATAGATAGATAGATAGATAGATAGATAGATAGATAGATAGATAGATGGAAAATGATATATGTATAGGTTGAAAGATGAAAAGGAGGCCAAAGAACCAAAAAAATGGTTAAAGAAAGAAAGAAAGAAAGAAAGAAAGAAAGAAAGAAAGAAAGAAAGAAGGATGGCTGATGAATGGATTGATGCATAGACAGACAGATAAAAATAAACTTACAGATAGATAGATAGATAGATAGATAGATAGATAGATAGATAGATAGATAGATAGATAGATAGATAGATAGATAGATAGATAGATAGATAGATAGATAGATAGATAGATAGATAG
>QMIH01000313.1:396795-435693 GCA_003987875.1 Clarias batrachus
CACACACACACACACACACACACACGCACACACACACACACACACACACATACACACACACACACACACAATGAATAAACATAAAGAATTGAAAATTTGAAAGGGGGTACAATGAACATAAATTAATAAACAGCATGATTTGGCAATAAATAAAAACAAAAACAAGCAAACAAATAAACAAATGAAAAAGTATATAATAAATAAATAAATAAGAGAATATAGTAAATACTGATGAGCTGATGCACTAAGCCTTTAAATAGGAAACAAATTAATTAATAACTATAAATGTAATGAATACAAATACAATTTTTATTATTATTATTATTTTTATTATTATAGCAGGCCCGGTTTCAGATTTTCTTACCCTTTATAAAAACAGCTATTAAGTTGAGATATAAATTATTATTCCCCGCATATTTAGTAGAATTATATTTATATGTATTTCACTTGTGCATTTCATCCATGAAATTATATTTGTAGCATAAGTTTTACAGTAAATTTGTTAATTAAGCCTACATTATTAACATCCTGGCACATGAGTACAGACATTTAAAGATGTTTCCAGCTCCAACTCACATGTAACTACGGACTGTAGTAAGAATATCTCAACCCCATGTTTAGCAAATGACATCAAAAGAACACGGCGGCTCACAGACGCTAAGAATAAGCGAAGTAACGCTACTCATGAGGTGGTGTTCAAGTCAAACCGGGACTTTTGATCATGCAGAATAACAAAATAACAAAAGTTATGATCTTGGACACCATCAAGGTAGAAAGTATTCTCAGTACGCCACAGCCATCATCCAAATGGCCCAAAACATGCTCCTATAATGTACAAGTGGTGTTCAGTTCACAAAGACAGATGGGTCTCTTCCACAAGTTGGCAACAAATTTTCCATTAATTTTCAAATATCAGGCGTTCCACTCGCTGAATGTTCATAACTGCAGTGGGCTCTGAGCCACCTCGGCCAGGATCGTCATTCACAGACGTACGGCCTTCTTTAAAACCTTTGCACCATTCAAGTGTTTTACTGCGTCTATGAGTCTCATCACTGTGCTGTGCTTCTGTAAATGTCAATCAGTTTTATGTCTTAATTCGATAGAAATTTTATCCCCAATCCTGTTTTGACTTGAACACCCCTTACACTTTTATATCACTTTTGCCATTTCAGCATTTCCACGCACACTCAGGGCTGAAGCAGACATTGTGGACATTGCATCTCTTTTAGTGGAACAGCTTCAGCATTCAAAGCTCATCCGTCCATCCATTTGTCTATTTAGGAACCTCTGTAGTCCAACTAGGGACCATGGAGGCCAATGGTGACGATTGGAGGCCGAGTGTGAGCCATTGTATTTATTCCCATTTTTACGACTGTGGTAGGAACTCCGGTCAACATTCACACGCTCATTAACACAGTACGGACAATTTGGGAACGGCAATTAGCCCAATCTGCATGTCTTCGGACTGTGAGAGAAAACCGGAGAGAGGAAACCCACCAAGCACAGCAAGAACATGCAAACTCCATACACACAGACCCGAGGCGGTAATCGAACCCAGACCCTGGAGGTGCAAGGCACAAGTGCTAACCATTAAGCTCATTGTTGCTTTTATAATCAGCATGGCTTATATTGTAACCTTAATAAGTTTTAGGCATCCGTGGTCAACAAATATGAAATGCAGAAATAGTGGTAGAAATAATACGGAGCTTTTATATAGTGTGCGCGGTCTCACCTCATGTTCTCCATGGTGTCCTCGGGCATGGGCCCGACCGTCTGCACTGCAGGCAGGTTCTTACTGGTGGCTCCGTTCACAAAGCTAGATGAAGACGAGCAGGAGGAAGTGGAAGGCTCTGTTGCTCCTAGTAGATATGAGATTTAAAAAGCAGATAAACACTTTAATTGGTTTCTATACATTAATATCCCATTCGTATTCTACTCCAATATTCTATGTATATAAATATGCATCAATACGTATTATTATTATTATTATTATTATTATTATTATTATTATATTGTTTTACTACAGCAATGTTACAACACACTCCATATGATTTATTCTTACTTATGTAGGGTCTCGATACCCGTATTGGTGTCATTTCCTTTAATAACTCGCTTCTCATAAGTTGTATTATTCCTCACTTGTAAGTCTGAATCTGAATAACAAAATCTGCCATTTAAATAAATGTATAAAAAGGTGATATAGCACTTCAATACATCACGGTCATATTCACTTGAGAACAAAATAAACACTGACAAGTAAATTATCTTTTTCCAAGCTGCCACTAAAATTCATAATGTTGGCCTCTGCAACATATTACAATACATTTTTGGTCAGGAAACAGCATAACTACATCAACATCAGCTATCAACCTCCTCCCCACGAGAGCTCGGATCACTGTCTACATTCTTCTCATTTTTGTTCCTGTCAAAACCTCATCTACGCCGCGGCTCCTTTGGCCCCCAACATGTGATAGATACATCACAGGGATGGACTGTCACCGAATGAATGCGTGAGCCGTCTCGAGACACCCGAGGACGGGAACTCTATTACGCAGCCGTCACTCGGCTTGGCAGAGACTGGCGTCCCTGGTTGATGTTCGGAGACATCACGTCTCATGGATCCATCCTGGAGCAGACTTTGGTCGAATCCGAAATCGATTCCGTGCACTTTCCCTTGTGCCTTTCCGGGCAGAGGTGAGGGATTGAACTAGGTGTCAGTAATAGGTCCTGAGGTTGTCTGTGATTTCCTTTTGCACGATTAGATATTTAGAAATGACACCGGTTGCGTTGCAATATGGAAAGGTAGCCTTTCCAGAGAGACAATCGGCGTTAAAGGAGTTATAAATCAGACTGGATGACCATCACTTCATGGATTATGTAGTACTACTGATATCAAGAATCAGAGCGATACCACGCTTATTTTGTTCTTATATGCATAAAGAATGCTTTGATAGCTCACAATTCACCATAACGCTAGTTTTTGCCTAGTATGTTGTTGCCCTAATGAACAGACTACACCGTGTGAATTTGACATATTTCACAATAATTCAAAGCAAAGCAGACTGCAAACTGTTCTTTGGGAAAATATCAACACAGCATCAACCAGTGCAGCTATGTGCAAGAAAAAATAAAATATCTACAGACAATACTGTGTCACTTGTTATCTGGAACGCTCACCCTTCTGAACAGTAAACCAAAGCCATTTGAGCCACCAATGCCCGRTCAGGAAGTCAGATGGCACCACTGGATTAGAGGCATTTAAGGGCCTTGCTTCAATATGGCCATTTTATAGTTCCCTTAAAGATCTGAGTACTCATGTCTATAGCTGTGTAATATTCATTACATTCAAAATTCATTACAGAAACACTCCCTCTTGTGTGATATTTTTTACATATAGTATAGTTTGATAGAGAACAGTTTAGTGTAATGTATTATAGTATAGTTTAGTGTACTACTGTATAGTGAAATGTACTATAGTGTACATACACTAGTTATACAGCACAGTATAGTATAAAGCAGGATAAAGTTGCGAGGTGTACAGTAGTAGGGTAAAGTTCGGCATAGTGCAATGCAGTATGATATAGCATAGTGAAGTGTAGTATAGTATAGCACGTTATAGTATAGCTTAATGTTGTGTCGTWTAGTATAGTGGAATGTGGTATACTACTACATAGTATAGTACAGTACTGCACAGTATAGTATACTGCAGTTTAAAGTTGGGATGTATAGTATAGTAGGATATAGTATAGCACAAATCAGCATAGTGTAATGCAGTATAATATAGCATAGTGAAGTGTAGTATAGTACAGCAAGTTATAGTATAAGGTAGTGTAATGTCGTGTAGGATAACAGGGTATAATATAATGTAGTGGTATACTACTACACAGAAGAGGATAGTATAGTATAGTATAGTATAGTATAGTATAGTATAGTATAGTATAGTATAGTATAGTATAGTACAGTACAGTACAGTACAGTATAGTATAGTATAGTATAGGTTAGTATAGTATAGTATAGTATAGTATAGTATAGTATAGTACAGTACAGTACAGTACAGTATAATGTGGTATCAAATAGTGTGGTGTAGTATAGTGTAGTAAAATTATTTAGAAAATACTGTCTTATGTATGGAATAATTTGAGTTTTTGTCATGTTCTTATCTTATTCAGTATATTAACTTCACATTACAAATGAAATTAGTGTAGTATAGTACAGTACAGCACAGTATAGTATAATCCAGTATAAAGTTGTGATGTATAGTATTGTAGGGTATAGTATAGCAAAGATCAGCATAGTGGTATACAGTATAACATAGCATTGTGAATTGCAGTATAGTATTGTAGGGTATTGTGTAGCGTAGTGTAGTATAGTGTGGTGTAGTGTTGTGTAGTATAGTATAACAGAGTATAATATAGCTTAGTGCAATGTGGTATACTATGACACAGCATAGTATAGTATAGTATAGTATAGTATAGTATAGTATAGTAAAATTATTTAGAAAATACTGTCTTATGTATGGAATAATTTGAGTTTTACTCACGTTCTTGTTTATTCTGTATATTGACTGCACATTACAAATTAAACACATAGAAATTAGATTTTTTTTCGNTCTATTTAGTGTGTAGTTCAGGTTTTAGTTGTGAAAATAAAACACAACTAGGCAATTATTGTTGTCTGGAACAAAAAAGTGGATTTCACATGTGTACAGCATGTTAATACAGTATTCAGGAAATTAAAAGCAGGGACTATCTGCCATTAAGCCTTAGTATAAATCTGGTAAATCTAATGTGAAATCCCTCTCTGCTGGCAGATAATCAAGCTGTGGCAGTGAACAGAGACCTCTAGTGGCCAGAGACAGATTTTAGAATTTAGAACAAGTTTTTGAATCTGTTTCCTGGGGGAAAAAACTGGATTTAATGACTCTATTCTAAGAATTCTGCTCAAGCGTACTGTATTTTTAGATAAACCTGAAACAAACAATGGGCCTCAGCCAGGACCATGAGGTGATGTTATAGCGTGAAAGCATTTGTTTACCTGTGGTGTTGATCATGCTTTTAGGTGTAGCAGAAGCCGCGGTGAAGATGTTGGGAGTGCTTCCCGAGCTTGCCATGGAGGAACCAGAAGTGACCACAGTGTTAACCGCCATGCTGCCTGCAGGAGGCTTCTTAGCCGGGACTACCACACTCCTGAGAGAGAGAGAGAGAGAGAGAGAGAGAGAGAGAGAGAGAGAGAGAGAACAAACAGGATCTGTAAACTTTATAGTATGTATAATATTATTATACTCCAATCAGGTATGTGCAGGACTGTAACATGAATTAACTGCTACTTTGCTTCGGCCTACTTCATTCTATTTATATTGTTTGACTTTTTAGATATTAATGTTTGATTCTCATTTTTATTGGATAACAATACAGACTCACACATCTGACAAGTGACTAATATCAGTTATTACATTAAAGGAACAATACTAAGAATTTATTGCATTATTGTTCAAAATTTGGATGGATGGATGGATGGATGTTAGAACTGTTACTATTTCTATCCCATTCAGCAAAGCAGAAGCAAACAGAGACAAACTAAGACATACCTTTTTTATCTATGGTATTGTAAAATACCCTGGTTGACCAGGTAATAAATTTCAATATCTTCATTCCTTGTTTTCATTTTATTTTAATTAATATTAATTTAGATAGTCATAATATACTGAATAGATGGACATAATTTTTTTTCCTCAGTATGTCATCAAATCAAATTAATAAAATTTCTTATATATAATTTACAGTTATATATTGCTATCAATATGCAGGGTCTCCTAAATATGGGACAGAAACTATTTTTATATTTACAAAACAAATACTTTTTAAAAAATTATTAGATCAATAGATCATCAACAGACATTTTATTGGTTATTATTATTATTATTATTATTATTATTATTATTATTATTATTATTATTTCAATCATTTTTTAAAAGTCCGAAGTCATTTTCAGTTAATGACATTTTCTTCTTCGTCTCCTCGCTTTAGTGTGATGTAAATGTCACGGATGTTTGTATGAAGTTTATATGTTTGCAGGCTGAGCGCACTGATACAGATGTCAGGTGATGTGCACATGATGGTGCCCAGACCTTGAGGATCAGGAGCAGACATGGAAGAAGAGTAAACATCCTGGCCTCATGCACGCATGTGCGTGTGAGAGAGATAGAGTGTGTATCAGTGTGTGTAAAGGCTAAACTGCTTCCCCTTTAAACCTCAGTGAACCACATTATACCAAACAAAATGTCAAAACGAGGAGCCCAGCCAGTAAGGCCTGGTGCATCCGGGGCGCTCTCTTTCCCTGGCTCAGTCGTGAATCAAGGGCAAAGCCTGAGGCAAAACTGTTGACTGACTTAATCTAAAAAATAAATACAAAAAAACACACATGAATGCATGAATTTTATTTAAAAACAGCTTGTCAGTATAGTAGACTATTTAACTGTCTGTGTACAGTATTATTTAATTAATTAGTTGTGAGTTTGGTTGCTAATGATGTAATACATTCTTAAGATTTTACATACTAGGCTCAACAAATATATATACTTGCAAAACTATATATATTATATATATTTCAGGTGTAAATGCTTGTGATTAAGGATGTTTATTTAATGATAAATATCTTATGCCCATAGTTTAAAAAACAATAAATATATAAAGTATGTTAAAAAGTAAATGGGCTTCATCTTATAATTAATACACTCACATTAAGCTGTTAAACTATACATCTCATAAATATTTTAAAATACCTATTATTTTATATTGTATTAATTCAATTTATTTATTTATGAATTAATTAAAATTATTTATTTATTTATTTATTAATACACAATTAAAAAACGTAAACACATCATGTTTCTCATGGTCATAATTGAGGTATTCCAAGATCCATTTATATTAATATAAAATTGAATGTTATACAACTAAGAACAAAATTGTACAAGTAATCGGTATACACAAAATACAAAATTGTATATTTCAGCTAAAATTTCTTTAATAGTACATCTTTACCAATTTCAGCACTTAGTAAGTAATTAAGAAACAAACATTTATAATTCAGTTACAAACACTTGTAACTGTAACTTTTAAGGCGGCATTTTAAGACTTTTAGTAGATTATTAAAGTTAGTGATTTAATCAATGTTGAGAGTCTAAAACACTTTTCAATTTTTCTTTTCTTTTTTTATGTTTATTAATTGGAGCAAACTAACCTTTTTGAGAATTGAGATGTTCCTCAATGAAAATGAAAATAATTTATATTATGATTAAAAAATAAAAATAAATAAGGTGAGGAATAAAAAAGGTACCTGTAAATGCTACATAAAAAATGCAATGCTCATTACTAGAACAATTTCTGCTTTAAAGTTGTGTCTACTAATGGTACTTATAAAAAAAAATACTAATGGTTGGTACTTATATACTGTACTTAATAAACGTGCCATGGTGAGCAAAAATATCCCTCGAAATCCCACAGAAAACATGTTCAATTGTATTCTTCGGGTGGATTTTCTTTAAGGAAATGTGCACATTTTATATTGGAGTTGTATTAGATTTCTTATTGGAGTTGTACGTATTTTGATGTAATATGTTTAGAATGAATTTGCTGGCTAAARTATCCACCCCCCTGGTAGGTCCCACTGTTAATATAACAAGTATGCATAACTTGACCTAAATACTGTACACATACACCAACTAGCTATAACACTGACACTAAATTGATCATTAATTATAGACCAGTAAACTGATGCCAGGATCACAAACTGCAAGAAAAGTCAGTGCTGGACATGATAGAAAGGTATCAGAACAATCAGTGCATCTCAGCCTGCCACTCAGAAGGCAAAGACTTAAAGGTTTTTAATCCAGACTCCAAATTCCCCAGATCCTGGTCTAATCGAGCACCCAAAGGATCTACAACACACCTCCAGAGGTGCGTCCTGTGGAGCCAAAGGGGCCAGAGCAAGCTAAAATCTAGGCACTTTAAATGGTAATGTTTTTAATGTTAGTAATGTTAATTTACATGGCTGAAATAAAATATTAAATATTGGCTGTACTTTTACTAATGTAAAAAAAAAGTGTCAATATTTAATATTTTATTTCACTAGTCTATGTATGTTTTTAAAGTGAAGTATATTGTAGGAAAAATGGACAAACATACAGTACAGTAAGGATCTGAGCGACTTTCACAAATGCCAGATTGATCCCTGGTCATCTCCAAAATGGTAGATCTTTCTCAGATCTCAATTTAATCAAGCATCTGTTAGATGTCGCAACTTACATCTTAGGATTTAAAGGTTTCAGTGTGGTGTGAGGTACCGGAGCACACCTTAAGAAGTCTCGTGAAGTCATTGCCTCAGTGGGTCAGCGATGTTTTGACAGTGAAATGGGGGCGTACACAATATTAGCCAGGTGGATTTAATGTTATGGCTAATTGGTGTGTAACAGTTGTACAAAAATAAACTGCATATACACACACACACAAGACAGCTGTAAAGTATTTTAGAATAATTAGCATTTCACCACTTTATAGTTAGTTAATTGCAATTACAGACATATGGCTATACTATTAATTAATTAGTTAATTAATTAATTAAGTTACTTAGTTGGTTAGTTATTATGCAGAATAAAATTTGGCATATATCAAAATAAAATATTGACATAGAAAAAAATCTGCACATTTAATACTAAATAATAATAATAATAATAATAAAAATAATAATAATAATAATAATAATAAATGCAAAAAAAAAAAACGTACCCATAAATATCTCTTTCAAATCTCATAGATTGTGAAGTACAAAACATTCATTTTTGCATCAGCAAATCATATTACATTGTCCATCTATAAATATTGACATTAAACAGCTAAACTTATTAGATCAATCTAAAGCAAAAGCACTTTAATTCACTTAAAAGCCATTAAAATGTGTCCTTAATTCCACCTTTTCAGATTCTACTCAGCGATCACATGGCTCTCGCGAGTGCCAGACAGGAGACGGTTACGAGTCAACACTAAACTCTTGACCCAGATGTGACCCGTGACGGGATAATGTTAAGCTTTTTGTTTACACAGGTACGTACGAGGTGTGTGTTGTGCGTGTTTGCTCATTTGTATGTCTGCGTGATGCAGCGCAGGTCCGACCAAACTGTCACTCTTTAAGCCTGTGTGTGTGTGAACGAGTAAGAAACCTTCGGTTGTGTTTGTTAACAGAACAGACAGTGTACAGAGAGCAGACAGACACACACACACACACACACACACACACACACAAATGACATTTGCTCTGTTCCTCCGCTATACATCCTCATGGGTCTTGGGTGTTTTAAATATCACCATGACACGCACCGCAACGCTATGTACATCGTCATGTAAGTATCGCACTAAATAATTCCAATTATATAAATAAATCCAGAGAGCATTATGGTGCTGCCTGCTTTAGGGAAACATGTGTAAGTCTTGTCAAAACTCTAAAAAAAAAAGAAATGCAGTATTTATAGTGGTTTTGTGTTCCAAATCTAAAACAAATGTAAAAATCTCCGTCGAAAACGTCTCCCGGCTTTCCTCTTAACATTCCTCATCATCCACAATATTTTACACTCGGATATCTGTGTTTTGCAACCCGGCAACACAAAAGCGGTGATTTATTTCCCCAACGCATTCCCTGTTTATTCTACATGCACGGCTTCCAGCAGGTCCTCGACAGCCGGAGCTGATAATATTGGAGCGGTGTAATAAAATATGGACACGTTTTCATGAATTATCCATTAGCTAAGAGCTCATGAATGATGTATTTGACCCAACACATATTTTATTAATAGGATTTTCTTAATTGAGTTGCTTTGAATAAAAAGCAGGGATTAATCTCGGGATGAATATTAATAAAGCTCAGAGTTGATCTTGACGTGTTTCAGTTGGTTTGCTACGAATGTGACGACAATTTTATAGACACAGATCATTTTCAGGATCTTTTGTGTGTGTGTGTGTGTGTGTGTGTGTGTGTGTGTGTGTGTGTGTGTTTTTTTTAACTAGATGAGATATAAATTAGTAGCGAAGCATAATTGTGGCCTATTTGAATAATGCACCGATACACTGCGCATTGATTTAATTTGCAATCAGGGAAATGCTCTGAGCTTGGCTTTGATTTGGATTTGTCATGCTCGAAGCCCCAGCTGCAACTCCTGCTTCCAGGGTATTGAAGACTAATTGAAAAATGCACCTTGAGGAAAGTTCCTGAAAGGCGCCGAGCCGCCCCCATCGGCTCTGCCATGTTTGAAGGCTTTTTTCTTTTCTTCCCTCCCTTTTTTTTTTTTTTTGATGTTGTCACTCCAGATCTATTGTGTTTCTGACAGACGATCGAACAGGCCTGTCGGCGGCTGGCAGCTCATTTCAGTGGCAGGTGGCAAACAATTAGACACAGCAATTTGGGCTGCGGCGGATGACATTAAAGCGCGCAGGCCTTGAGTAGTACATCGCGGCCACGTACGACAGCCCGTGTGAAAGCATTTCAAAAATAATACACTTTGCTGCGGCGACTCATTTCATCCTGTCAGCCTTCATTAAGGGACTGAGCGCTGAGCGGGACAGGAGGGGAGAGCCGAGGGACACGGTGGACCCCTTCCGTTTAATCTGCCATCAACGCCCTGGAGACCCTCTCTAACACCCCTCTCTCACGCACACAATACACACTCGGCACCTTCGCTATTCAGCAGACGCACCTCATCTGTAACCTTCAGCCTGGTTTGTAATCAGACCGAGTGTTACACGAGGCGCTTTCTCATCTCGGCGTCTCGCGAAATTGAATCGCAATTGCAGAAAGAAAATGTGAAAGGTTTTAAGAAGATCATGTGACCAGAAAAGGTCGACCCACACGCAAGCACTGAGTCATCAAGAAGCACACTATAACACTAAACCGTAGTATTACTTGTGAGTTACTTTAACCTTGAAAAATAGCAAGTATGGTTTCAGCGGTATGGCTTGGAAATTTTGTTAAACCTTTGTTAAGCCAATCAGAGAGGAAATAAAGGAGTTTTTAATGATGTGGGAGCCAATATTATTTTTCAACAGAAATATATATTCAAATTTTCAGATATGATTGGTCAGAAAACATTAATACATTTTCCATACTGTATATCATCACTTCTGCTGTCAATCAAATCACTCGTTATAAAACTGTGTGACCAGATCAGTTACATAAAGACTAATAATAAGCTGATTTAAAAAATGACTGTTGTCTAAATACAGTTTATGAAAAGTGTCTCCAAGTTTTTTTATTTTTTCTTATTTATAAAAAAAAAAAAAAAAGTGGTAAGTAAGGTTTTTTCAACACATGAACATTCAGAACAGGAGTGTGTGCTGTGTGGTTTCTTGGTAACAAGACAAGTTGTTATAACACGTGATAACAGAAAGATATTTGCTTCCAGATCTCTAAATGTAGTGAACACTATAACTAAAAATATAGATATTTTTTATCTTATTTAACAGTGTTGAAATCTGTTTTATTTTGATGAGCTATATTTCTTGCAGGTTTGGAATTTTTATAACTACTAAAATATTTAATAAACATTGAAATGATGTGTCTTGTTGTGTCTCATTTAAACGTCATGTCCCTTGAATCTCTCACTTTAATGTTTTTAACTGAAACCAAACCCAATAATTGAATAAATTGCATCCAGCAATAGAAAGATTGAGTAAATCACACAGCACTAACATAAATAAATAAATAAATAAAGAAAGAAAGAAAGAAAGAAAGAAAGAAAGAAATAACATGATATTACATTATAACATGCATTTTTTCTTTTTTCCTTAATACAGTGAGCAATTCATTTTACTACCAATAGCATTTTAGTATCAACAGGATAAACAACTACATTTAAAAAAGAAAACAGAATGTAGTAAATGCCCCATGATTCATTTAAAATGTTTAAGTCACGTCAACCTCACTGATCACTGATTATTATAATTATTATTATATACAATTATAATACTATATATATATATATATTATTTTTTTCCCCATAACACCACGCCCCAAGTATTTTACTCCTTAAATTACTCCTTACATAAAAAGACATGAGACGTTCAAGTCAATCCGGGACGTGTGACGACATTTCTGGTGAATGACAGTTTAATACTTCATGCTCAGTATGGTGATGAGACTCTTAGCCGCAGTAAACGTGCAAACGTTCAATAGGAGGCCAAACGTCCGATTGTGACGATCCTAGCCGAAGTGGCTCAGGTGCTCCCGTGAACACTGAACGAGTGGATCTCATGATTCTTGAAAATCGATGAATTACTTGTCAGCAACTTGAGCCAGAGTAATCTGTCTGAGCTCAGGCGAGGCTGGGGTTTCTGATGTGAAGCGTACTAAGAAAACGTTCTACCTTGATGGCATCTAAGCTCTAGTGAAACCCTGGCATGAGTGCATTAGTGTAACAGGGGATTCTATAGAGAAATAAAGGGAGTTTGTGTTCAGATTTTCTGCACAATCAAAAGTCCCTGTTTGACTTGAACGCCCCTTGGATGAACATCTGATCTAGAACATAAAAACTCTTACCTTATCAGTGACTTTTTTTTCCCTCCCTGGTCAAACAAAATGTTTTATGAATCTTTAATATGATGTAAAAGATTAGAGCACGAACACTATCTTGGTTTATGGAAGAAGGCCTGCACTCGATGTGTGTGTATGAGTGTAGCAGCAGGCCCTAAACACTACACTGGGATTAGCTAAGGATGAATGTTTCCCCTCTTGAAATGGAGACGGATAACTCTGAGATCTTATCTGAGCCCGGAATGTAAACACGCACCCAAAACGCTTGACTACGATCCAAAGACCTTTTCAAACACAGAAATTCTTAGTGATAGGCAGCGCACAGGACTGAGGTGACTTACGGCTTGCTTACGAATAAAAAATCATTACGGCTGGAAAGGAATAATCCAGGTATTTGTCACGGGCTGACTGATGCGTGTTACGCTACGTTGTTAGGTCAGAAAGTTATCACGCAATCACAGAGAGAGAGAGAGAGAGAGAGACTCGTTCATTACGCAAACAGCACTGAAATCATTCATATCAATTGTCCTTATGTAACATTAATGATAAGAGGAAGAAATGAATCAGATACACACACAGGTTCAAGCTCTTTGACAGTAATGCTAACGCTTAAATATTATCTGTCATCCAGTTGAGAGCAATATTGTTGATGCTCAGCATGGCTACAGCGCCTGACCACAAAGTTCATCTGAGTTTATTTCATGCACTGTGCTTTCTTTTAAAGCTCAGTTTGCAAAAAGCATCATGAAGTTAAGCGCAGGTCAAACTGCTGGACACGAGTCCTCTCTCGTGCAATAGAACAATGCTTCATTTCAAGGAGTATAATATATTATGTTTATTCATCAAATTGACAGGGTTTTTTTYCCTCTTTTTAACATTATAAAAAAAAGGTGGCTAAGAAAAGCATACACTAACTAGAGGTATTTTTTTCTCACCACATTCAGTACTAAAAGCCTTGCGCCCTCTCAGTTCTTCAAATTAAATTAAAGAAAATCAAATAATATAGATTAAACAAAAGAAATATTTCGAGAACAAATGTTATACATGTATACATGTTTTTTACATAAAGATACACTTTTTAAAAATTGGTTGTTTATGTAACAGCCTCAGCAGCGACCTCATTTCCCCTCTCGTCTGTTCCAACCACTCAGCATTYARCAYSASSAGKATACWAATCACYGGCCTGATCATCTGTCATCATCTGCACCTGTTTCTCACTGGTTCATGCCTTAAAAAGATGTTGCTGTTTGAATGATTCATTTTTTATGTTTGAATGATTCACTGTGTGGCTTAACAATCAAAAAACGACTGACTGGACTGAAAATTAGAGACAAAAAAGAGAATGAGAAACCAAAAAATAAAAAATCCTTCAAGAAGCGAGGAGTAGTGATGGGAAKTTTGAATCATTTTAGTGACTCGGTTCTTTGAATCTCATTCATCAAAATGAACGAATCTTTTTTTTTTTGAGTCATTTAGTTCATTTCGTTCTTCTGACCAGAAATAAAATAAAATGTTACATTTTCAGTAAACAGACCCTCGACACGTCTACATACACAACATTTGGCTACAGTTCCAGTAATTAAAATATTATAATGCAGCTAATTACATATTATAAACAGAATGAGCGGCTCACCATCATATCTCCTAGCCCGAGTCGTTCGTTCTTTTGAATCTATTGCACTGCATAGCGTCTATGTGAGTCACGTGACAAAGGAACGAACGATTCGGACTTGGAAGATCCGTTGAGAACCGTTCAATACTGTTTCCTGTACGTAACCTACCGAGGTTTTGCGATGATTTGCGCATACACGCCCAGTAGAAAATTAACGAATTACTCTCCGAGTCTACTCATTCTTCTGAGTCACATTAAAGATTAGTTCAAAAAGAACGAATCGTTCATGAACGACCTGTCACTAGCGAGGACAACTATTCCTAAAACTACATAAAAATAATATAAAGTAGTCTGACTCTGTGGAAAAGTTTTTTTTTATGAAGAAATGAGGAGGGCTTAAGGAATTTGCACGGAACTTATATAAATATAAAGTTTAACTAAACAAGTTTGTGCAACATACTGTTGTGTGGGAATGAAATAGTATGTTCTGGCCACGACTTACATTGATATCTCTATGAGATCACATGTATAACATTCTATAAATCTCAATAATAAAGGGTTATACCTGCTGATATCTCTAGCATGTCTGAGAATGAAACAGCGCTCAATGTGTTGCGATTAAATTTATGACCAGAGGTCGGCAGTAATGAGTTACATTTAATCCGTTACATTTACTTGGGTAGCTTAAAAAAAAAGTTTAGTTTTACTGCACCATACTTTTTACTTGAGTAGATTTGTGAAGAAGAAACACTACTCTTGCTCTGCTATATTCGGCTATACTCGACTCGTTACTAGCGATGGGTCGATCATGAATGATTCGTTCTTTTTGAACTAATCTTTAATGTGACTCAGAAGAACGAGTAGTCTCGGAGAGTGATTCGCTCATTTTCTACTGGGGGCGCATGCGCAAAAAAAAAGTTATGTACAGGAAACAGAATTGAATCTTCTCAAAGAATCTTCCAAGTCCGAGTCGTTTGTTCTTTTGTCACGTGACTCACATAGACGCTATGCAGTGCAATAGATTCAAAAGAACGAACGACTCAGACTAGAAGATATGATGGTGAGCTGCTCATTCTGTTTATAATATGTCATTAGCTGCATTGTAATATTTTCATTACTGGAACTGTAGCCAAAAGTTGTTGGGGAACTATTTATTGAAAATATAACATTTTATTCTATTTCCGGTCAAAAGAACCAAATGAACTAAATGACTCAAAAAGATTCGTTCATTCTGATGAACGAGATTCAAAGAACCGAGTCACTGAAATGATTCAAACTTCCCATCACTACTCGTTACTTTTCTAACCGTTAATTCTACACATCATGGAGCCGGTGGATCTGCCGCATGTCTGTTTCACCAATCAGACGCAGCAACAACAATCACATTACTCCGTTTGACCAATCAGGCCAGGCGGCATATTAGCATTGGGGGTGGTGGGGGGTGTTCTATAAATTCATCCTACCTGCGAATCCGTCCTACAGACGCTCACTGCGCATGCGCCAACAAAAGTTTCCGGATCTTTCTCGAATTCTGCGGAACGCCCATAAATCCATGCTGCTATCAGTGGGATCTTGCGGTAAGTACAGAATGCTTTTTTCTTGTTTGTGTGATTATATGTTAACTTTAATCGTACATATAATGTTACTTTAATAGTCTATAAATATATAAGTATATTCAGAACAGAATTAATCGCCAACACACGTGTTGTACATTTTTAGGCATCCCAAAAAATATCACTTGCAAAAGAACAGCTTCATACTGCGGTGTCTTCTCTATCTGCCAAGCATACACACACACACACACTTCAGGATCTATATACTAATATATAATTATTATAATTTCAAAAAATAAAATAAAAAGTCACTACGATTCAAACAGTTACTCAAGACCGAGCAACATGAGAAGACATAAAAAAGTAAATAAAAAAAAAAAACATGATGCTCACGTTACCAAGTCATAGGAAATTGATACAGCCTTTCTCCTGACTGATCACCTTTATCCCCTGATTAAACATTTCTATTCTGAAGAACGTGTTCTCTTTCATGATAACCCTGCTCCATCACCAGAAATTGAGGGCCGACCAAATGAGTTGATGATGATGAAAATGTAAGCAAACTGCAAACCCTCCCACTCAGCACAACTCAACCAAATTGCCCCAGAAGTTCTGTACCTGTCAAATGAATGGAACTGCATTGGCATCATGGCCTGAGTCTCCCGCTTCAACACCTGGTTTTCAGGATACGCCATCGGTTCTGGCCCGCTCTCACTGGCATCCAAGGGAGCTGCTACCAGACTCTTCAGGATCTCCTTGACGTTGATGCCCTTGTTGGATTGGCTGATGCTGGAGATGGAGGCAGCAGGCTTCAGGAGATCTGCTTCAGTCAGGCTTTCCTGGGCTTTAACCTCTGGGGAGAGGGTGCAGAGGATGCCACGTAGGCCGTCTGGCCCTCTGGAACCGGGTTCCAGTTCGGCTCCGTTGAACATGCAGGTTGCGGGCTCGTCCCCGAGCCCGGAGTCTGAATGGGGCAGAGACACTTCAGCATGTGGTTCATGGACCAAGGAGGGATCTTTAGTACTGTCTGGGAATGTCAGTGGGTTTTCTGTTGAAAAATAAAAGCGTAGACATCAAGACAATTGTAATATAATCTGATAGTTTCATAATGTGTTTCATAATAATTTAATAATAGTTACAAAAAATAGTCTATACATAATAATAATAATAATAATAATAATAATAATAATAACTATTATTATTATTATTAACATGGAGCTTTCCTGAGACCTGGCAATCATTTTATGAACCATTCAGTATTCTTAAAAACATCATAATATTAATATTACTTAAAAATAATTGTAAGGCTATAAATAGTCTTTGCAAATGGAACACTTAAGGTAAAACAATGTGATTGTTTGTGTTTTTGTTTTGTGTATGTTTTTCATTAAAATCTTGAACATCAACTTCGATTGTTTGCAAAAACCATCTGTCTCCATGAGGGAATATAACACAAAAGTGGCAGATGATTTCTGACCTGTGCAAGACATATACATATACAACATTACATAGACAAAAAATAAATAAATAAATAAATAGTTTTTTTTTTCTTTTTCTTCTTTAGAAAAGGGGGCGGGGATGGAAGGGAATCTGATTTTAAGACTTTGGAGCAAAAACAAAAAGGTTCAGGAAATGTTGCAATTCCTTTTACGATCCTGTAGGTGGCACAGTCTGAACTATTCACACATTGGCAGGCAGTACAGCATTCTGTGTGATTGGAGCAAATTATATGTTGCAAATTTGTTTAGAATTTTAACTTTAAAAAATGCTTATGAGATATTTATAAAAATTGTGAAACTAACCGATCAAATCACACCTAGATATCATGATAATATTGTACCGAGTGTTCCCTGGTGATCTGTTTACAGATCTTTATTACAATAATAAAGATTTATGTAAATGGAACGGTTTGATTATCAGTACATATCTACCTAAACCTTTTTATTGTGAATAGTTAAGGTTAAAATGAGTACTTAAAGAGTAAAAGGCAAGTCCTGAGCAGATGTAACCAGACGTCACACCCACATCCAGCTGCACTCCACAATCCTGATAAAAATTCATAGTCTTTCGCTAATGAAGCCAGTGCAACATTATAAGGCTAAAGCTAAATTCTAGAAGCCATCATCTCACATATTCATCAGCTCTATAGTGTCTGAAAAGGTTCTGCAGTCATGTCTCTTTGTTTTTTGCCTTAAATGTATGAGGCGACGCGGCAGCCTGTATGATTCCATTCTCCCCTGCTGGATTACTTGCCTAATGGTCACCGACAGTTACTGCTGGAAATAGCAACGCCATCTCCTGTGTCCTCATATGCTGGCTTTTTCCATTTTTCTCTTCCTATAATGCCATGTCACGCTCTCTCTTTTGCTCCCTCTTGCTTATTCCTTCTTTCCTCAACCCCTCATCTTCATCTCATTCTTTGAAGCTTATTTAATCCCTAATTGCTCATTCCAGAATCTCTAAACTGGTGAGAAAAAACCTTTGATAAAAGCGCAAGTCAATATCGATTAGCCCGTTTTTTTGGTTGAAGTGTAACTGACGCGCTCAGCCGAGTTCCTCCCCGCACTCACAATTTCAGTTCCATGCGGCGTAATTGACAAGACGTGGATTTTAAGCTAAGAGACAGACACGGGAGCTCCTGGTTAATGACTGAGCTTGGTTATGAAAACGAACAGAGAGAGAAAAACCAGATGAGAAAATCTGCATTAAATACACTAGTGTTTTACACTAGAGCAACACCTTTTAAAGAGTACAAAAAAGCTTTAAAGCTAAAAAAAAATAAATATGACTGACTACAGTAGATGGAGTAAATAAGACTGTTGTCATTCCCTGCCAGCAGAGGTCACTGTTTCCTAAATTGTAGTCTACTTCTTCTTTTGTTCATATCCAGGATATTTCCTGGCTAACTTAAACATATTATATTTAGCATTTTGAGTGGCTAGTAGTTTCCTGTGGATAAGTGACAATGTATCCATGTTGTTGTTTGTTTGTTTGTTTGTTTGTTTTCAGAACTCTTTCAGAAATGTTCAGCCTATCAGCAACAGGTAACCAAGTGATAGTGGAAGGCTCGGAGGAAGTTATGTGTACATTGATGACACTGTAGGAGAAATGGAAAACTTTTCTTGAGGCAAGTTTCCTTATCCGAGATTCCCGGCATAGGGAGGAGGGAGCACTATTTAAAGGTCACTGTTTCCCAAATAGTAGTCTACCTCCCTTGTTTTGTTTCCAGGATATTTCCTTGCTAACCTAATTTTTTTTACCCAGCCTGCATTTTGAGTGGCTAGTGGTTTCCTGACCAATGTTCCATTATTTTACCAGAAATGGACAAAGAAAGAAAGAAAGAAAGAAAGAAAAGAACATGAAGCTTGGATATGACCTGGCATTAATTTCTTGCACCATTCATTATTATTTAGACCAACATAATATTAATTAAAGTAATCTACATACATATTTAATAATTTAAAAAATCATTAAATAAGCTATGAATCTGGATAATATTAATCTCTCTAAGAATGACAGTGTCCATTTTGTAAATTAATCAAATTATATACTGTACATTTCAATTGTATGTTATAATTTTATTATAATAATAATAATTATTATTATTGCTGTTGCTGTTGTTTTTGTTGCTGTTCTTCTTTGTTTGTTTAATTTAAAAAATTCAAAGTTCAAGGTTTTTTATTTGTCAGCGTCACCATATGTGCAGACATGCACAGAAATCGAAATAATCATTTCTCTTCTCTCTTATCATGTGTTTACATTTGTTAATGCCATATGGAAAAAAAAAAACACAGCAGTCTGTGCATTATAAAACAGTATGAAGGTCACAGCAGTATACTTGCAATAAATTCATGTAAATAAAGAAGTTATGTCTACATTGGTGACATGGCAGGGTGTCCCTTTCTAAATGGAGTAATTTTGTCAAGGGAAGTTCTCTTATCCGAGATTCCCTACATAGGGGGGAGGGAGCAGTATTTAAAGCACACTGCAAAACAAAATCTTGTAAACTCTTTCTGCTCCATCTTGATATCACTATTAGATTATCCTTTGCCAGTGTCCTGACTATTGCCTGTCTGATTTCATTGCAATATTAAATTACCCGATAAATAAATCTCTCTTTGGGGTTCAGCTGTTAGACATAGCATACAGAAATTCTGTAGACAAAAAAACAAATGTTTACATGTCTGTGTCAACTGTATAAAATTAGATCTGAAATTAAAAACAAGCTATAAATTCTACAGATATGGCTAATATTACTACTACTACTACTACTAATAATAATAATAATAATAATGAGCACCTGTGCTCGTGGGGGAGTTGATTTCGTGGCGAATGCTCCTCCCGAATTGGCTGATAGCCCTGGTCGTCTCGCGCTGTGGCTCCAAGATGTCACGATATTTGGACACCATTAGGACAGAGATGAAGTAGACCACAGCCAGGGCCAGGAACTGCGCCTGCTTCCCGTCATCCTACAAAACACATCACAACAGATCATCCAAAGCCTGTCGAGAAGCTGTATTTAATATGTTTTTTGTTTTTTTGTTTTTTTTTGCTATCCTATTTCCATTTTATTGCTGTGAAGCACTTTGGTTCAACAGGTTGCTGTAAGGTGCTATATAAATAAATGTGATTGATTGTGATTGTAAATGTGATGGATTGATGTTAATACACAACTTTCTGGGCACTAGAATAATAATAATAATAAAAAAGGTACATATAAAGTAATGGTATTATCATCTGTAAAATCTAAAGATGAGCTGTGTCTTCCATGTTGAAGGTTTTTAAATTTACTGACCATTTAATTAAAACACATTTTCGACTTCGAATTTCGATTTACTTAATTTCTTTTATTTATTCATTTACAGTATTTCATTATTTATTTATTTATTTTTCCATTTATACCAAATACTGACTGTTTATTCTTTCATATATCTGTTCGTTAACTCCTGGGAAATATTCCCTTCATACCATTTGATGTATTTTTTTGCAGAGATGATTTTAACTGCACTGTAATAATAATAATAATAATAAAGATTTTAAAGATTTAGATTTTAAAGGTAAATATTTATAAGATACACGTTTTCTAAGAAACGTGGATGCTTAAGGGATCAGCCCAGTGATGAGGAATTTACTTGGGAAAGCAACAAATTTTAGTTATTATTGTATTAATTTTTTGTATTTAGCAATCATTTTGAATTTGTATGTTCACTCCCTCCAACTTTTTCATTTGAAGTTTTTGGATCCTCTCAGTTGCTGCATATTTATTTTCTGAAACATCCCTTATAACTCTTCTAGTCTGCTTGCGCAGTCTTACTGTAGACTATTTTTATTGACAGATTTGTTCAAATTCTGACTGATGTGCGTCTACTTTCAAATCAGGTCTGGAAACTGAGACAGTCATGGGAAATAAAGTTATTCCTTTTCTGATTGTCTTTTGCATTGTTCTGTTCTCTTGCTATTATAACAGGCATCCAAAGTTCATTTTTAACTTTGGTTAAAATATGCCTTTTGCAATCTTTTTCACTAAATTAAACATCAAACTAGCAAAATCAAAGTGAATAGTTATTAAATAGGGACATAAATTTGTGATTTACGGCAGATATTTATAAGTTGAGTCTTTGAGCAAGCCAATCTCTCTACTTTCTTACACAAAGGCTCATGCTGTTTAAAACAGGCACACGCTTTATAAGAAAACATTTTCACCATATTTCCGACACCATTACAACTTACGACGTCTCGGAAAACGACGGCACGCAGACGGTTGATGTCCACGTCCTGCAGGAGACGATCTGGGTCCTTAATGGGAGAAATGTTGCTGGGGAAATTCTCTAGGGAAGTCTAAGATAAACGCAGAACAATACAGTATATGTGAGTCAACACACTTCATGTCAGTACAGCGACAGTGCAGTAATCAATGTCGCATCTTATGTCAAAAAATATATAAAGAAGTTTAGAGAGAAAGAGAAAGAACAAAAGAAAGAAAGTAACTTAGTTTCCGAACACCTGAGCATATCACCCAGTAGTACAGTAGGCGCCATGTAGCCTTTTGGAGCAAAGCTCCGGGGATTTGTGCTCATTCACCCACAAGAACTTTAGTGAGAGCAGCATTTACGTTTGAATGGGTACAGTGTGATTCAGCTCAGCTCAGCTTTGGTTACAGTTGAAAAAAGAACAACATATGGGACTGATGGTCAGGTGGCCAAATACTTCCAGGCGTTTATGAGAAGGATAGTAGTAGTAGTAGTTGAAGTACTAATAACATACTGTGCTAGAGTTAAATAAGAAGAACTGAAATAATTTTTTTTWAAAATAAGTAGACAAAAATAGATTAGAACACGAAGAATTCAATGAAATAAATTAGCAACAAAAATATAATAAAAATTACTATGAGAATGAATATACACAGATTATTCATATCATTACAATGCAAAATATAAAGCCAAATATTGTGTAGGTTCCCATTTTGCTGCCTGGGCTGCTCTGGCCCTTTCCGGCCTGGCCCCACCCACTGGGGTTGTGTTTTGGTGTTTGGCACTAGGGCGTTCACAGCGGATCTTTTGCGTGCTGTGCATTGTGGGGAGGGGCGTGGCTCGGACTTGCTGGTCCGGTACATCCCATGGATGCTCGATCGGATTGGGATCTGGGGAGTTTGAAGGTTGGGTTGGTGGTATGTGCATGGTGCGCTGTGGTTCACCAGGGCTTCTTAGTGCCAGCATCGACTTTTTTCAGGAAGTTGTGTTACACTGGCTTTTCTGTGGGATTGGACTGGACGGACTAGCCTTTGCTCCCCACAGGCCCTGGGTGATGAGCCTTGGGGGCTCACGATCCTGTCACTAGTTTACCACAGTATAATTGAAATTAAAAATTAATTGTGTTAATTGAATGGGGTGTTAATGTTAATCAGTTAATGCTGATCGGTGTATGAGAACAGGAATTACTATAAGAACAAAACAGAACAGAATAGAATAGAATAGAATAGAAATTACTTTAAGAATACAAGAGAAAAATAATGTAATGCAATTATGTAGCAATGAAAAGAATCACTATAGAATAGAATAAATACGATATTAATATAATAATAATTTTATAGCTATACAAATGTTACAGCAATAAAATAGAATAGAATAGAATAGAATAGAATAGAATAGAATAGAATAGAGTGACAAGGCAGATGATGAGTAACAATAGATACTATGGAATAAATGCTATGATAAAGACTAATATGTAATATATAAGCTATTATTGGCTGTATTTTTAGTTATTTTGAGGGGACAATAAATTTATAGTCCTATACAAACTTTACACTGACAACTTTTCATTGTGTCAAAGAGCATATCTGTTCTTTTCTATTTTTGTGACAATGTATATAAATGTATAGAACAGAACAGAGCAATAAAACTTATGATAAGGAGTAATCAATCTATATAATTCTTCATATTGCTACTTCATTCTACATATATAACAAAGCAGAATAGAAGCCACTATAGGAATAGAAAAGAAGTAGAATGAATTACTGCTTATCATACGACTATGTCTTCTTTATCATAAGTTTTATTGCTCTGTTCTGTTCTATAAATTTATATACATTGTCACAAATATAGGAAAGAACAGATCAAAAACAATTATGATAAGTAAGACAAAGACAATGATAAGGAGTAGAGTAAGTGATATAGAATAGAGTGGAACAGGAATTACAGTAAGGATGGAGTAGAGAATAAAGATGAATAGATTAAAGTAGTAATAAAAAGAAACGGAGTCGAATAAATATAGTCAATTCTATAGAAATGCTAGAGCTATTTAAATGCTACATGAATAAAATGAAATAGAATAAAAAAGAATAGATTGATTAGGAATACAATAAGAAAATTAAAATGGAATAACAAAACTAAAATCTGTTGAAAAAGAAAAAACCTGCTGATGTCCAGTAAGGAGAGAGAATGAGAGAGACAGAGAGAGCGAGAGGACACCTTGCTGCAGCTCTGCATGCTCTCCTGAGCCTTCAAACTGGACATAAAGGACTTGATTCCCCTGTCCCTGTGACGCTGTCTGCACTCTAAACAACTCCTCACAGCAACACAACACACTGAGAGAGAGAGAGAGAGAGAGAGAGAGAGAGATTTATACATCCTGCTATACATGACTGTTACATCATTTTTATAGTCTATGATATTACACTGCAGATAAACTTGTAAAAGCCTGAAGAATTCTCAGTCAAGCCAAGACTCTAAGGATACTAAAGACACACTGATTGAGAGACAAAGGAGGAAAGACAAAGAGTGAGTGAGTGCGTGATGAATGCAGTCTGACAATGAACAAAATAAGAATAGAAAACTAACAGGCAGACACTGAAGCATGAATAAAACATTATATAACTCATCATACTGGAAACAAAACATAGAAATGATGCTGATTTTCTTTAAAGTGTCAAAAAAAAAAAAAAAAAACAAGAGTGTTGAGTATACCACTACAAACTCTCTCTCTCTCTCTCTCTCTCTACTGTATGTCTCTCTATTTATCTGACACACACACACACGCACAGACAGCGACAGACCGAGTCTGAGACACTGGCGCATCAGTCCTCCTGAGGACATGTTTTTCTCTGCCTCGATCTCACTGAAGTTGAGCGAGCTGCCGAACACCAGGACGTCCACCATGGACATGAGGCGTGTCAGGAAGGTCACGGCTGTCTCTGAGGACATCCCCTGGGTCGCCTCGATCCCTTCCATCTCCGTCTGGTTAATACACACACACAAACAAACACAAGAACATATACTGTATAAAGCAATATAATTTTTTTTTTCGAACGATTACAAAAAAAACAATGAGCGTAGGAGGAGTTGCCAGTTTATTCTGCATCTCTTCTATAATATGTGATCGAGCTCTCAGAATGTCAAAGTAAAACAGAAGAAGAAACCATATAATAATAAATAATAAATTCACTGATAAGAGTTAAAACACAGCGCCAAGATTTGGGTTCAATATATATGGTCACATGATAAAAGTATAAAGAAAGAAAGAAAGAAAGAAAGAAAGAAAGAAAGAAGAATTGGCACTCCAGGATCAGCTTCTTTTTTTTTTGGCCATGGAAATAGCAGCTGTGTTCGATTCCAGGAACAGGATTAGAGATACGACAGTGTTGTATAGCGATCTCATCATGGTTGAGACTGGGTAATGAAAATAACACTTGAGAATGGACACTCAGAGGGACTAGAAACACACTGAACACCCGCTCTGGACATGCAGTAGGAACACACTTTGGCTGGCTAGTGATTGTGCCCAGAACACTTGACCTCTCCATCAACTGTGTGATAAATTTGTAAGTGACTTCACTGCAGGAATATTAAACATTTCTCTCTCTCCATTCCGTTCTGCGCTGCTTAAGAGAGCAAGGGAACCAGGAAACCAAAAAAATCACTGCACACACACCGGACACAATCTTTTTTTCTAAACCCATAACACTAGGCATCGGCCAGTTTCTTGACCAGGATCACCTGCTATCTGCTGAGAAAACATCAATATGCTCGTTGCAGCCTTTGATACCATCTCTCACACCATTCTTCTCACCAGACTGTTGTCTATTGGCATTTCTCACACACCTCTTGACTGGTTTTACTCTTATCTCTCTGGCCGCTCTCAGTTTATACATCTCAAATCATTCTGTTCTCAGCCTTCCCCTGTTACTACCGGCGTTCCCCAGGGTTCTGTCCTGGGGCCCCTTCTTTTCATCATTTATCTTCTCCCACTTGGTAATATCTTTCGTAAATTTAATATCCATTTTCACTGTTTTGCTGATGACACCCAGCTCTATCTCTCTTGCCATCCTAATTCCTCACTTCCACCCTCCTCCCTTACTAACTGCCTTTATGAAATAAAGTCTTGGTTTAGCCATAATTTCCTTAAATTGAATACAGATAAAACAGAAATCCTTCTCATTGGCACCAAATCCTTACTATCCAAAGTCAACAGTTTTACCTTCACAATTGACAGTTCATCAGTTTCTCCATCCCATCAAGTTAAGAGTTTGGGTGTCATCCTCGATAGCTCATTATCATTCCAATCTCACCTTAACAATATTATTCGCTCTGCCTACTTCCATCTGCGCAATATTAATCGCCTTCGTCCCTCTCTTTCCACCCATTCTACTTCTATCCTTGTCCACAGTTTAGTGTCTTCTCGTATTGACTACTGCAATTCTCTTCTCTTTGGTCTTCCCCAGAAATCCCTCCATAAGCTACAACTTGTCCTAAACTCAGCAGCTCGCATCGTTACCAAAACCCCTTCTTTCCATCATATCACCCCTGTTCTGCAGCAACTCCACTGGCTCCCCGTAAAATACCGAATTCAATTTAAAATAATTTTGCTCACTTTTAAAGTAATCCATAATCTTGCCCCTCCTTATCTATTCGATCTACTTCAAATTGCTACTTCTTCTCGTTCTCTTAGATCATCTGCTTCCATTCGCTTGGCTGTACCCCCTGCCCGTCTCAGTACTATGGGGAGTAGAGCATTCAGTCAYTCGGCGCCCATTCTGTGGAACTCCCTTCCGCCGGACATCCGTAACTTAGATTCTCTCTCTCTCTTTAAAACCAGACTCAAAACTCATCTATTCACTAAAGCTTACTCTCCTTAAATTCACTGTTTTCTTTTGTTCATGCTTATTTTTTGTGTTGTTTGGTTGCTTGTATTTATTGTTTTTTGTACAGTGTCCTTGAGTATTAGGAAAGGCGCTTATAAATAAAATGTATTATTATTATTATTATTATTACAAACTTGTTACACCCTCAAGAATCCCACTGTATCGTATTTTCTCTACATGAGATTCATCAAATGTCTAAAGCAAATGCCTTATGTGTGTTAACATACTTTGACAATAAATCTGATTCTGGTTCTGATGAATTGACCCTCTCTGGAAAAAAAATAATAAATAACTATTATATATATAATATAGGCGGCACGGTGGTGTAGTGCTTAGCACTGTCGCCTTGCACCTCCAGGGTCCGGGTTCGATTCCCGTCTCTTGCATGTTCTCCCCGTGCTTGGTGAGTTTCCTCATGAGAAGACCTTAAAACCTTCATGTCTTAAAATAACAACTGACTGTTGTTGTTGTTAAATAATTACCTCATACCATATTGTTGTAGAACGAAGAAAATAATTAACTAAACAAAAAATTATATTGCAAGAGATCCCAAATTTTTGAGCAGTAGTGTGTATACAATATATATATATATATATATATGCACGCACACACACACACACACACACACACACACACACACAACACACCTTGTTTAAGATAACATGGAAAATGGTTTCGATGGCTCATTGTTTCATAAATATATGAAAGAATTTTCTCACCATATTTTAGGATAGTTTTTAGAGAAAAATAAAACATTAATAATCATCTCAACGTAGAGATTTTAATTTTATTATGATATCATAATAATGTTTATCTTACTAATTTTTGATATTTTTTGATTATGTGATAAACGTTTTGTGATATAGTAATAAAATATTCTACTTTTTTATAAAGTTTATAAGGTGTACACCACTCCTGTTTTTTTTTTTTTGTTTGTTTGTTTTTGTTTGTTTAAAATGAATTAGACTTGATTTTAATCATAACCCAACTCAACTTATGAGCTTGCTTGGCCATAAATTTATTCCAAAAGTGAGCAGAATGCTGAGTAATATTTTCATTAAGATACACGCATAATTCAGTGGAAACCTAGGAAGAAAAACAAATATAGTATTCTAATGTGAGTA
Organism: Clarias batrachus; assembly: GCA_003987875.1. Lineage (NCBI taxonomy): Eukaryota > Metazoa > Chordata > Actinopteri > Siluriformes > Clariidae > Clarias > Clarias batrachus. Next base: position 424,297 of record QMIH01000313.1, read on the forward strand.
TTCTAATTATATTAAATAAATGACTGAAAGAGGTTGCTAGCAGCAAGAAATTCGAGTGTAACAGAAAATGTTGAAAAGGTGGAGACAATCGTCATAGCAGGTATATTTATGTGGCGCTTACCTTAGTATTCTGTACGGCCGAGAGGTGCGAAAAAAAAAAAAGAAAAAAAAAAACAACAAACACACCATTACCAGAGTGACACATCAAATAAAAGCAAAACCTTTACTAAAAATGAGACAGAAGGGAATGTAAGGGCTGTAACACTGCCTGAAAAGCACAAGATGGAGCCAGAGGCACTTACAGACGGGGACGTGGCGGCCGAGAGCAGAGGAAGGATCCCTCCGCAGGCGATGATGATGTTGTCCACCATCTGTGAGATGAGGTGAATAGTGTTGTGCACAAATATGATGTTCTCGTTGCTGTTCACAAAGTCCATGACTGACTTGGTTGAGTGGCTGAAACAGAGAAGGAGAGAGAGATAATAATAATAATAATAATAATAATAATAATAATAATAAATGATCAAGTTGCACATTATATATTATAAGCCTATATATTACTGTATATTACCTCCTCCACACGTGCAGGTCGGCCTCGAGAGCGAAGAGCAGGTCAGTGAGTAAGCGCTGGTGCATCGGCGACCATTTGAACTCTGGGATACGGAACATGGTGGTGCGAGGACCCGGGCTGAACTGATGCCGCTGATCCTCACCCATAGGCATGGCCCTGAAGCCGAGGTCCACCCTCATGTCCCTGTCCATCAGTCCACCTGCTCTGCCATGGACATCCTAGAGACACACAGGGATTCCTCAAACATGTACACGGAGAAATCTTTACACACGGATCAGCCATGACATTAAGACCACCTGAGTAATATTGAGTACCTTTTGCTACCAAAAACAGTGTCTTCTTACACCCTTTTATTGGTAGCAGCATTGACCTTTTCAGCTCCATTTGAGCTACTTCTATTCGATTGACCTCGGCCACGCATGAACCCGTGGCCGGTTCACCGGTTTTCCCTCCACTTTTGGTACCGTAGGTCCTGTCCACTGGAGATCAGGTACACCCCAAAAAGGCTGCAGTTTTGGAGATGCTCTGACACCTTGTCAAATTTGGTCACCCATTTCTTTCTGCTACCAAACTATCACTYGCTGCTTAAAGTATATAGTAATAAGAAATCGCACTTGGTGGCAAAAAGGGAACCTACAGTACCCACTATTAGGCAGGAGGTCGTAAGGTTATGGATGATCGCTGTGTTTGTATGTATGTTGAGTTTATAATCCCCTATCATGTCCAAACTGAATGTGTTACGTGATCTCACCGATTTCAATTCATGAAAATATCGCAGACATCATTATTATTATTTATTTTCCCCCCTCTCCCTCCGACATAAATGTGAAATCAGGAGGTTTTGGAAATAACAGTGAATTACTGCACGCATTTTGATCTAAGTGAATTGCTGCAATCAGGTTGATTATAGTAATCAGAAGTTTTACAACATTATAGCTGGTTTTATGGTTTCCAACATGACTGTGATAAAAATCCCATTTTACTGAAGCTGTCCTGCAAACGAGCAATCCGGTCTCTTTTTTTAGGCGACGTCAAACGATTGTATACAGTATATCTGCGAGATAAAATGGTATTACATAGAGCTCTTGTAACACATTATTAGTGCATGAATCTTGTACAAAGCAATACCGGAGGATTTACTGTATACTGTACTGTATATATAAGCCTTTGGTCTCATGAGATATGGATAAAATGTGTACGGAGTATATTGTTTTGTCTTGGCACAAACGCAAGAACACTGCTTTGCTGGAAGCACTTTTGTGAAATAGGAAGATATCTACAGTACTAAAGTTGGATATACAGTACTGTATGTATATTATCTTGTTAAGATCAGTGGATTTAATGCTTATCCAGTGATGTTCTAGAGGACCATGTGCAATTTAAAACCACTTAAATGAAGCACAAGTTAAATGGAACTTAATTTACGTATGAAGACTATTGATAAAAATGATTTTACTGTTCTTCATTTAAATGTGCAATTCTGTATTTAACACTGGAAACTGATCTTTCAACTTCATATCATTACTAAGGCATGTTCTCTCTGTTTGCTTATTTATTTATTGTTTTTTTATTTGTTTTTTATTGTTTTTTTAATTTATTGTTTTTTTATTATTTTTTTATTGTTTTTTTTATTTATTGTTTTTTTATTTATTGTTTTTTATTTATTGTTTTTTTATTTATTGTTTTTTTATTTATTGTTTTTTTTATTTATTGTTTTTTTTTATTGTTTTTTTTTTTACTTATTGTTTTTTTTTTTACTTATTGTTTTTTTTTTTTTTACTATAACCTTTTAGAACGACTTTGTTAAAGATCTCATAATTTAAGAATCTGTTATAAAGGTCCTGTGTTCACTGAAAATATTGGTGACTGTTTAATTAAGGGTAATATTTTTATAATATATACATATATGTATAATATTTATAATATTTATGACACCTACAGTACATATATATATAAGACCCTCATAACAAACACGAGATAACACACTTGGTATCTAAAACTTATTCCATAAAGACTTGCTTCTGTCAATTTTCCTTTTTTTTTTTTTTTTGACAAGCCCGTGTCGTAACACTTTCCAGGCTGAATTCTAAGCTTGTAAAATCTGATTGTGTAACTCTGAGCATTTCTTGTCACATAAAGTTGATGGGACATGATGTGCCAAATATTAAAATTTAAGACCTGGGAAAATATATTTTTTTACAATGTTGTGACAGCGGAAACGGTCAACGGAATGAAGGCATTTGCATAAATTTTTATAAACAAATGGAAAAACAAGAGCTGCCGAATCAGTGATCATGATGTTTAGGTTATAAAATGCAGTTTTGCATCATTTTTTCACTTGACTCAGGTTAAACAGTCCTTATGCCAGCTGATGTCTGCTCACACAAGACAAAATGTCATTTCGGATCGGACACCACGGAGGACGTATCCATGTGTCATGTGGCGTCGTAGGACATGACAAAAGAATTCATTCTAAAGAGAATTTCCTCTACAAATCAACCAGCCTCACATACAGTATTACAGTCATGTTGTCGTACACTTCACTTGGAGTTACACGGACGCCCGTTGTGTAGCAGTGTGGCGAAGCACTCACAATTCCTACTGAACTAATTTAATCTCCTGCTCCCAACACTCTCCAAACCACTCTGATAAAATGGCAACACTCGAACACAAACAATAAACTAGAAAGCTTCTATAGTGTTCCATTAAACGCAACCACTAGAAGAATCTAACGGGATGCATCATGAAGCCTTAAACCTAAAGCAGTCAGATACTTTATATAAATCATGCACTGGGTTGAATTTTATGTAAAATCCATGTAAAAATCGCACAAGTGAAAATATTTGATTATGTAAAAGAAAAACATATATATCCCAATTTGTTGGATAGGTCATACTGCAAGTGCATGTAGCCTACTATCGATTCTTGATAACCTGAATGCATACATTTCTAACATTATGAATAAATTTACCTTTTTAATTTTGTACATAATGCAATTTGTGACCATCTTTAGTACCACTGAGCCATTGTCACATGGAGCATGGTGCCAAAGCTTTAAGCATCGTACATAATCAGCTGTATGCAGCACTGACAAAGACAAAGGACCACTAAACCCGTCTGTCTTGGTTTGGTTTTATAAAACAATAGCAGCTTCTGAACATCTTCTCCTGTTCCTGTGTATTATAAAACAATACTAGAGTAATTTCATGCAAAGCTCAATCTTTCCATTGGGAGCAAGTAGGCATGATTCAGAGAGTACCTACAGAACAGAACAGTACCAAACTATACTGATGCACTAAAAATACCACAAAGAGGCAGAAAAATGATGAAAAAGACAGGAAAGGTCTAGAAAAGGAGTCAGTAATAACTGATGATTTAATAACGTCATTGCTATAATAAAATTACTCTTTCAAATGTTCCTTATTAAATTGTATTCCTTATTCAATTATTTTAAGCATGTCCCTTATATACAGCAGCTTGTAGAGTATATGCACGAATAGTGCAAGTGGAATGCTTTCTGTAAGTCGTCTTTAAAATTCAGAGAGTTGGTAGTAAACATTTACGTTCGCTCATACAGTAAGAGTTTGTCTGTTTAATGTCATATTCATGACACTGATAGAATGATGTGTATTTCCAGGTGTAAATGATTCTATGCATTTTGGGGATGTGTTTGTTTGTTTTTAGCCTATACGATTCGTTAAAAGTGAAATAATTTGTTTAAAAGGAATTATCCGCTGATACTAAACTTGTCCACACTCTGAGACGTTTTGTTTTCCAGTACAAGTCCAAATGTCACGTCCTACATGAATTTGTGGATTTTATTAGATTTTGTTTTTTAATTAGTGGAAGAATTACATTGCATCATGTATATATGCAGACATATGTGCAAACAAAGCAACTGTGGAATTTCTACAACGTGGTATCAAAAAGTTTAGAGACTAGTTTTGGAACACGCCAACAGATGGCAGCACATAATGTTGCCAAGTCAAAAAGTAAGTCTGTGTGCCAAAAGACATTGTCTTGTGTACATCAGGAGCTGTGTAACTGGAGCTATTCTGACAATATGCTTTTTTATCATGGACAGCAAGTTAGAGCAAAGTGGGAAGTGAAATTCATTTGACATGATTCACGTTTGGCAAGCTTACGGCGATGCTGCAATGAGTCGTTCGAGGTGTTTTGAGTGGCACACACTGAAATAGTCACTCATTTCTGTTCATTTCAGTTTATGCCTTCTGCCTGCAGTTCAAATCCTTTTGTCATTTGGCATTTTCGATTTCCACTCCTTTTTTTGTTTGTTTCCTCGTACAGTTGCCCTTTTGTTGGATGCTTCTGGGTTCTATATTGATTCTATTGATTTTGACCTTTTTTGCTCTTCTTCCAAATGCTCTTTTGCTCATTGGTTTGTCTCTGCTTTCTCCAAATTTGAAAAACAGTCATTCTCTCTTAAATTTGCTGAAGTCTGACACATCATGTTTGCACCAATTAAATCACATATCTAACCTTGAAAACAGGCTGCTCGAAATCAAAATTTTTCAGAACGCTTGGTGGAAGGAATGAACTGCAAACGCCTGGCAGAACCTGGTAAAAGTAGGTCATAACCATATAAATGAAGCTAAAAATTGCTTTATAACCCCCTCACCCACTCTGTCAAAGCTGTTTCTCTGAAAGAGCTGGTTGACCTTTTCTACTGGCGGAGCAACTGAGAGAGCAGCACATGTTTGTAACATTTCAAGCACATAATACAAACCGCCCACCCTCAGAGTTTATGATTTACAAAAATTCCCCCAGAAAAGTTCTAATTTGCATGTGTGAACTGATAACTGGCATGTAGAGCCAGTAAACATGTTTATTTCAAAAAGCGATTTCAAAAGAATAATTCAACGATTTCAAAAGAATAACTGTGTAAATGATGTAATGTGCAAGTAAGTGGAGAAAGAATAACATTTAAATAAGGTTTTGGAATGTGCTAATTGTCTCTTCAAATCACTAATTAAAAATGTGGTGCGGTACATTGTAACACTTTTAAAAATAAAATATGATTGCAAAAAAAATTATAACAATTTTTTAAAAAGCGCTTTCATACAAACAAACCTTGAGAAAACAAACTTTCATGATGTTAGGAAATAACTAAGGTACTGATGTTTAAAATAACGCTTTGCCCAATAGTCAATTCAAATACTGATGTGTTTTTGTTTGTTTGTTTGTTTGTTTTTGTTGTTATTTAATATCCAGAGAGATCATTATAAAAATTAAGTTTTAAGCCCTTCATCACTATTTTTGAATGATTGAATTACATAACGGTGGTGTAGTGGTTAGTGCTGTCGCCTTGCACCGCCAGGGTCCGGGTTCGATTACCGGCCAGGCTCGATTCCCGACTCTGTGTGCATGGAGTTTGCATGTTCTCCCCGTGCTTGGTGGGTTTCCTCCCACAGTCCAAAAACATGTAGGTTAGGCTAATTGGCGTTCCCAAATTGCCCGTACTGTGTGAATGAATGAGTGAGTGTATGTGTGTGTGGATTGGCACCCTGTCCGGGGTGTACCCTGCCATGTGCCATGTGTCTCCTGGGATAGGCTCCAGACCCATGTGACCCTGAATACAGGATTAAGTGGTATAGATGATGAGTGAGAGTGAATTACATATACTATGACAAAAACAATTATTAATATAACGTTCTTTCACAGGACCAGTATTTTTTTTGTTATACTGTTTCAAAAGCTCTTTTAACCCTAGAAAAATTCTGGGCTAGATTTTTCAGTACTAGCCCAATAAAAAAACTTGTGTAAATTAAGTGTAATTAAAGATAAATGTCATTATAATTATAATAAAAGTAATTAGAAAACTGTTTGCTTTTGCTTGTAGTGTACCTTCTTATTAGAACATGTCTTACAAACTACCCAGAGCTGATCCTTTTCTGAGACAGTAAAATACTCCCACACATTTGTACACTTTGTCATTGTTATGGGACTTATTATAACACCAGCTACTGGATCTTTCCTGAAACTTTAGCGTGGTAGACTACTCTTGTGCGCGGCATGGCTATCTAGCAAAAACTACAAGGCGCCAAGTGCTCCAAACAAAATGTTTTCCCATCCGTGTTACAATCATGTAATTATATTTGCACACACAACTATACTTTCAAAAAACATAAGGGTGAAAGCCAAAATTTCAATCACCTGTGTTGTAGTAGTGGTCTGGATCTTCTTGATCTCCTTATCTTTGCTGTCATCAAACTTCTCTGCGTCCAAGGTGGCACTGGTGGCATCTACACTGCTCTTACTTCCGGATGCTTCCACCTCTGGAGCTATTGTGACAGTCTGCTCATGGTTCTTGGCAGAGATTTCTCCCTGACATGAAGAACCGAAAGTCCCCAAATCAGCTTGAAGTTTGAAGCAGTCCTCGAGAGCTGCAGTGCTGGAGCTTACTTCTGATCCACTAGCCATGTGCACTAACAAACCCAAGTCGCTGGTGCTGGTGCGGACCTGGTGGTGGCCACTTCCAAGAGGCAAGGGTTCGGATGGTGCGATTTTGGGCAACAGGTTCTCAGATGCACCAGTGCCCACTGAGGCAAAGAGAAAAGTGCTGCCACTGGGCACAGCGTCTTTGTCCTCAGCTAGACTGATCAGAGGTCCCGAATTCTTGTCCTCYAAGTTGGATTTAGCAACCAAGACATTGTTCACATTGTTGTTCAGCTTCTCCACAGCAGCTGAGTAGACGTTGTCTAGGAGAGAATCGACCTCTACTAGATTCCCACTTTCTGTGACTCCCAGCGTCTCCATGTCTTCCAGCTTAACCTCTGTGGCCTCAACTTTCTCAGCCTTGATGTCCACAAGTAGGTCATGAACCTCAACCTGTACACCTGACACTGCATCCATACTGGCTCCTTTGGCATCGGAGAGAAGGCTGCGTGTAGGGTCGGTAGCCTCGGAGTCATCCACCTCGCTCTCGGGGGTTTGTGTTTGAGAATGGTCATCAAGCTCCAGCGTACCCTTGATGGCAGATGATTGGGCCGAGAGGCCAGAGATAGTACTGACTAGACCTTTCTTCCCCTTTTTGATATTCTCCTCCTCCTGGCGCTGGTATTCTTCATACATCTTGGCTAAGTACTCTTTATGAGCTTCATATGTCACCTGACAATTTGGAAAGCAACATCAGTTGGTAGTTAATGATGTAATGATTATTTAAACATAGTTATACAGAGTAAGAATAAAGTTCTTCACAGATTATATACAATCATATTTAAAAAATAATCATGGCATACTGTAGACAAATGAAAAGATTTCTTTTATGTACAGGTTTTGTGTGATATATATTTAAGGCTTTATGCTAGCTTTTTATACATAAACATTACTGGTCATTTTGCAGTACATTGGCATTTATTCTCTTGCTTTAAATGGAAACTAACATGCAGAATTCACTGTTAATTCATTTTTAGACATTCCATTTGGTCTCCAGTGTGCAAGTGCTCACATAAAAAAAATTCCCTCCTTTCTGTCCTTTTTTCATTTTCTTGTTTCTTGTTTTATAGCGCTTGATAACTGGTTAGTTGCATTACCTGCCTCCTAAAGGTCTCACTCTCCTTCATCGCCCCTGCTTTTTAAAGCCGATTTTCCAGTCCAGTCCTCCTTAAAAAAGCCATTAAATGTTTCCTTCCCTGATCAGTGACCCCCCTCCATTCTGCTCCCCCTAGTTCTTAGAGCTGTGGCATCATGACTTGCTTCTTGTGCATATATTTCAAGTATAAGAGCAGTATGCGCTYGAGAATCACACTTTCATGGCGGACCTCACAGAGTCCCGTGGTGTGCTTATCTACAGTACTATGAATAGAGTTCTATTAAGGTTGCTGTGTCCGATTCTTAATTGGCTAATTAATACTTCCTCTTTTCGTTTCCCCCCAACGTATTACATCTACTTTTTCCTGAATTAAATGCAAATGTCTAACTTTTGTTGCAATTGTTGTTTTGTTTCTCTCTACATTATACCTTTCCCCTCTGACTTTGATCATTTGATACTTTACTTTTTTGGTTGCTTCTTTTGCTAGCTTAGCCGCTATCTTGTTTCCCCGGATACCTGAATGGGCTGGGACCMACAAGAAAGAGACGGTTTCCCTTGTCTAACTATTCTTAAGTTAGCTAACAAGTTTTCATACGGCACACCCTGGCGGCGTCTGCGGGTACCTGTACCTACTCAGCCCATTCTAATGCCTTCAGTAATGCATACAGCTCCACTGCATATACACTCAGACAATCAAATGTTGTCTTGCTAATCTCCTATTTGTAACTGGGGTCAGTATCTTCAGCTCCAGTTATGTGCTTGTCAGGGCTTGAGCAAGCCAATCAGACCTCATAACAAGAGCCCTTCCCCTGCTTGTTACTGAGCTCGGCTGTTCCCCGGTGGTGCATGGAGAGGGATCCATCACCCGTTTCACTGGTAAAGCAATAAAACTTTCCTACAAAGAAGCTTTACAGGGTTCAAGAGTGGCAGTGTCCAGTAGCTTACAATATTAACCTCTGAGGCAGGAAACTTGTTTCATTATGCGTTGTATTTAAACTTCCAAAAGAGATTGTACTTGAAAGTATTGCAGAACTTCACAGGCTTTTACTGCTTCAGCAACCATAGTCAACTACTTCTGACTGTGTAATAACCTTTACATGCAGAGAGTATTCTAATAACCATAATGATAATAATGCCTTACTTTGGAGTGGGCTATGGAGAGGGTGTCCACCCACACACGCCATCCACCCCATTCATGCTTGATGGCATGGTAGAGCAGGATGCGGAAGATGTTGTAGACCATCTCGGTAATCTTCTGCTCTTCAGAAGTCTTTGGGTTAATGTAGCCCAGTGAGAACATCCAGTCCTGCCACACCGAGCACTGGAGCAGACAACTAGAAGACATAAAGCCATGAGATATATTAAATCAGCTTCTGCGGTTCATCAGATGGATGATGGTCAATAATTCCTCAAAGACTTCTACTTGGAAAGGGGAAGGGGCTTGGAAAGATTGGAAAATCTAGGCCACTGCAAATCAATGAAATCTCAACCATCCGCATCAAAAACTGGCATCTTGAAAAGATTCTTCAAGTATCTGACAGTTGGTTTGTCAGGACACTCTTGAGAAGCATAGAGGTGTTTGAAGCTAACCATCAGAAAGTGGAAAGTGTTGGGGCGTCATTTCAGAATTGCTGTGTCTAATTTTRACGACATAGATGATGAAGTGTCATGATAATAGCTGTCACTGCTGTCACTGCATGATTGACGGACTACTTGACACGACAGTGAAAAGGACACTAAACTAGACATGGCTGTCACAAGCATAATCATTGTGTTTGACATACCCATGAAAATGAGTGTGTTTATGTGTGAGTCTCTATGTGTGTGTGTGTACTGTATGTGTGTAAAACAATCTGCTTAAAGGAAAACATGCTGCAAATTCAAGCATGATTTAACATCATGGAAGGAGGAATTAAATATAGAACGCCGCTCTCTTCATTTCTTTGTTCCATTCATCAGGTGGCTAATTGTTGCTGTTGGTGGCAGGGGAGGAAGGAGCTGAACCTCACCGTCTGTTCTCTCGGCTGTTGCTGAACAGTTTGATCATGTCGGAGAGGAAGAGACGCCGCACCTCCATCAGCTCAGCGCTGGGTGTCGAATTCTTCAGCAGCGTGGCCACCACCTTCAGGATCACTAAGACACACCAACTGTTATTGCTGGAGTAAAAGCTCCAGGGGACCAAAACACGTCTTTACTTTCTATGGTAATGATGGCCTAATGGATATGCAATATGCATGAAATAAATAAATAATTTACCACTTTCAGACATCTATGCATACATCGCCGGAGCTTCTCAGTTTGAGATACAAGGTTGATGATTCTTATTAAATGGACTTTATTTATGGACTTTCCTGCTGGACTGGATATATCGATATCACCTTATGCATCAGAGTTAAATTCTTAAATCTAGATAGTCATTAAATAATTGATTACCAGGAAGTATGAGTATCTTGGAGAACAAGTGGGCTTTTCAAAACATTAGAAAAAACTTTGCATTATTATTATTATTATTATTATTGTTATCATTATTAATATTATTTAAGGCCCAAGCACTATGACATCATTGTCATCACCTCTTGTTCTTCGAAGGATTTTTTCCCCCCACACCCCGGGCTTTTTTAAGGCTCAAAAAATCTTGACAATCAATAGACAGGTTGGAATCTGATGCCATTAGAATGCCTAAGAGTCTGGGCTCCGGGCGTGGCAGGGGGCCCTCACATGAGATTTTGCTGCATAGCTTATACAGACTTGAATGTATGCACATGAAACTTGGCACATATTTAGAGCTCATTGAGCTGAACAACTTTCGCATTGCATATTATTGGCTCTACTCAACAGGACGTCCAATGGATTTTGATCCTCCTAGGGGATTCATATGATTGCCAACAAACTGAGCCTATGTGATCTTAATACATTGAGGATATAAAATTGTTGAGAGATCTTTGATATATCAAATGGGTCAGCGTGACGATGTCTTACACGTATACTGAAAAGTGGTTAATAACATATTGAGTGACATTATATTGAGTGGTATCACATTGAGTGACATCATAGCGAAAAGKTTATTTTCCCAGCATCTTGGGCTTTTTGGAGGACTAAAAATCTAATTCCCCCTTTTCTAAAATCATATCATAATGATATTGGTATGTTCCCTTTAAATGCATGTGCCCACTGTCTTTCTGGTGAGCCCGTTGGGTGATGGCGCACGGTGCTTGGGCCCGCTCATCGCTGCTTGCAACTATTATTATTATTATTATTATTATTATTATTATTA
>QMIH01000313.1:444748-461606 GCA_003987875.1 Clarias batrachus
TGGGTTCCCTGTTGAGCCTGGTTCCTCTCAAGGTTTCTTCCTATTACCATCTCAGGGAGTTTTTCCTTGCCACCGTCGCCCTCGGCTTGCTCATCAGGGACAATCTTATCATTTTGATTCATACACATTGCATACAAACTTACTTCTTTTGATTGTGTACAGCTGCTTTGCGACAATGTCAATTGTTAAAAGCGCTATGTAAATAAAAATGACTTGACGTGCGCTGTTCACACGCGCTTACAAACACGAAATAAAAGATGTTTTACGCGCACACACATGGTCACAGTGTTATAGTAAACAGTACATGCGTGCACAGATGTTGATTAGAGACGAGCACTAAGACCCAGCAGGGAAGACGATTACCCACAATTCCACAGCGCAAGAGAGAGAAAAACCATTGGCTCACGCTCGGCGTCAAAACAAGAAGAGTATGTGTGATACATGATACTCTGTACTCGTAAACCAAGACTTGCTCATTTTTCAAGTCAAAATTTATTAATATTCTTTGCTCGTCTTGCAGAACACTCGCAAACCGCGTTACTCGCAATCCAAGGTTCCACTATATATATATAAATACAAAATAAAATTACTGTAGTGTCAAACATTTGAATATTTTAATAATTTGAATAATTTGTTTCACATGGATAAAGTGTTTTAACAGTTACATGGATCCCTGACTGTTAGAAAATTAAATTAAAAAATTAAAAAGTTAAATAAAAATAAGGTAAGGGTTTGACTACTACAGTTTTCAAGATTTTTGTGTATAATAAAAAGTTTACTGTCTGGAAACAGGAAAGTGTCTGTCTTGTGCATTAATATTTTTGAAGCTCAGCCCGGAGATGAGAAAAGCCGACATCCAAAGGGAAAAGTGCGCTGCGAGTTTACCTTGAGTATGAGCTGCTTGAGGAAGAGCAGCATGAAAGCCCTCAGTGAAATGATCTCCTTTTGGGTGGGACGTGGTCCATCTGGAAACACAAAGAGTACCAGAATCAGTCAGCTGAAAAGCAAATGTAGCAAGGAACAGGCTTATGTTTCATTCATATTACAGCTGGGACGATTTCACAGCGGTGTCTGGCAGTGAGTACCCAGTGTACCCACATTTCTGACAGGGCCTTGTTAACGCCAATATCACTATCAATCTCTTTATAAATACCATTTTCAAACCAGCAGACACTGTAATTCAGAATAAATTAACGAATCTACTCAGGAGTTTCTATTCATTTAGAGGCATCCTGCTTAGCATAAAATCCTAAGATTACATCACTGTAAGAATAGTGGTGCTAGAGAATCTTTATTAGATTCCGATGCATTTTAACAACAAAATGGCCATGAATCATTTACTAGGGGCGTTCTGGTCAAACTGGGACTTTTTATTTGTGTAGAATAACAGAACATATTGCAGTTATAGTATGAGAGTAAAAACTCTCTTTATTTCTCTATATAATCCCCTGCTACACTGATGCACTTATCCCAGTGTTTCACTAGAGCTTGGACACCATCAAGGTAGAAAGTTTTCTCAGTACGCCGAAGCCATGAACGGATTGCCTGCTTCAAGCCTGAAACACTGGCCTCCCAGGAACTCCTTTAATGGCTTAAACCCTGTACACAGGACAAAGTGGTATAGCTGATGAGTGAGTGAGTGAGATATTACTGTGAAGGTTAGCAATATTATCTATCTATCAATAATGTGTATAATATCTATATTTCTCAAAACCTTGTACATATGTCACTGAACTTCACTTTATAAAATTGTTTATTTATTCATCATCATCATCATGTCTAGATGAAGTCTAGATGGAGTCTATCTCAGGAACACAGAGGATAAGCTGAAAATAGACGCTGGATGGCACACCAGTCCATTTCAAGTCACATGTTCACACTTATTCACACAAAAGGAGCCAGAATACCTAATAACATGTTTTTAAGAGAAAACTAGAGAAACTAGAGAATCTTAACTAATCTCTAACTCTACATGGGAACAGAGATAACATGAGAAAAGTCCCCACAGTGCAGCTCAGGAGCGACCGTCTGACCCCRATGCGTTCTGTGATATGTCAACATTGTACACCACTAGGAGATCAGATTACCTAAATGAAAAGAGACTGTGTGGTGTAATACGATGGCGAAAATATCGATGAAACTGTCATCTGAATCTGTGAGTTAGAGTTAAGGGCTTGACACGAGGGGGGCATTTGTCTGAACGCTCGCTTCAATCATCTAGTTCTATTCTTTCTGAATTATGTGTGTGTGTGTGTGTGTGTGTGTGTGTGTGTGTGTGTGTGTGAGTGTGAGTGAGATAGAGAAAGAAAGAGCAGAAGGGATGATCAATACAAACCCCAAAGCTTTTCATTATACAGAGTGAGAGAGTGAGAGAATGTGATCTAATTAAACAATTAATCAATTAATTAATAAATTAATTAAACTAAACTTCTTGTACTGTAAGCGCATGTGCATACTGTATAAATGAGCTACAAATGACCTGGTAGCATTCCAAGAGTTCGCCACATAGACGATCCACTTCCTACAGTAGCTTGAAACCGTTACTCCGGCCATGTTAGCGCAGGATCATTTTCAGGAATAGAACTTTAGGTGTAAAATATGAGCACTCCAGAGATGAGAAGATGAAAAGGGCAAAGAGACGTCGATTTTTAAAAAATTTTTTTAGCAGAAGCACCATTAACATTAAAGTACAAATCGATATAGTATGAGATCTACAGTATAAACAAGACATTTAGCCATACTGGCCATTTTAATTTCAGTCTTTAGAGATTTTGCATTTTAAAGCAACATCTCATATTCAATTGTGTATATAATGTATTTACTATGTGTAAAATATCGGCCTAGCTGTTATTAGCTATGGATCGCTTGTAGTTGAATCACAGTTACACCATTATTTTATATTCAGTATATATTAACTCCTCTCTTATACAGTGAATCAATGGCTTGGAAACAATTCTAAGAACGCTAGCATGAGCCTTGAAGGTTATACTGTATATCGCAGTGTGCGCTTGGTGGCAGGTGAATTCGGTCTTCACCCCGGTGATGTGGATCCGTCTACCGTAGCCAGACGAGTTCTGGAAAATTCTGAGCAAGCCGTCCGTGACGTGACGTGACGTGACGTGAGGCGTTAAGATGCATCCAAACTCTAAACACATTTCAGTCCAGGGAAGTGTGTATTATAGTGCAACCATATAAAGGCTCTGATCTTACACATTAAGGTAGCATGAATTATGGATCTAGAGCCTTGTGTTACAGTGATGCATGTGTTTAATTTGAAGATAGTGCCGAGCACCAGAGAGATTTAAAAGCGCGAAAGAGAGAGAGAGAGAGAGAGAGAGAGAGAGAGAGAGTCCATTTCCAGACAGAATTGTTCCTCTCTTAAGCGGCTGTCTTTGTTGCACTAATTGAACACTTTATTATGGTTCAGCGCTGTCTCTTCCCTTCACTATCCCTCACAGGAGAAGACAAAGGGAGCAACAAGTGGGAGATAAATCAATGTAAGGCAGCCTGATTGGAGAATCACCTACTTAGCAGGCGAAGGATAAATTCTTCAACAAATTCTTTTATACTTCATCAAGACTCTACTTAGTGTCTTTCCATTTTGTGAGCTATTACTTGCTGCTGACACAATGTGTTTGTGTGTGTGTGTGTGTGTGTGTGTGTGTGTGTGTGTGTGTGTGTGTGTGTGTGTGTGTGTGTCTTCATCGCCATAATGTAGCCTGCATTTATGCATTGCATTTTTAATTAACCGCAAGAAGGACGACAAGGCAATTATTTTTGCCTCACGCAGTAATTGTGTTTCACTCCTTTCCATACAATACAATCTCAGACATTACCCCGTCCCAGTTACCGCTGAAATACCTTTATCAGCTTACCTCCATTACTTATATCTATTGGCAAACGTTCTAAAAAAAAAAAAACGATTTGCTTGATTTAAAGCTAGCACTGGAAACATTGCTGCGTCGCGAGATTATTCGAGAATGAGAGGCATTGTTTAAGGAGACGGAAAGAGGATTTTATTTATTTATTTATTTATTTATTTATTTGCTTTATCTATAAATATGACGCCAGTCCTGATTTCCTGAAATCAGATCAGATGATGTCAAATGGAAGTTACTTCATAAACACCAGTTTTGTTCATTTTAAACAGTGTAAATAAATACTATAAGGGCCGTTCGAGTCAAACCAGGACTTTTGATCACATAGAATAGCAGAACACCGCTATCTTTATTTCTCTATTTAATCCTCTGCTACTGTACACTAACGCACTTATCCCAGGATTTCACTAGTGCTTGGATACCATTAAAGTAGAATGGTTTCTCGGGACAATAAAGCCAAGATCAGACTGAAAAAAGACATGATTCACATCTGAAACCCTGGCCTCCCAGGAACTCCTTTAATGCCCCAAACCTGTGGAAATGGCTTGGAGCGACATCAGGACTTTAAAGGGATGTGACAGCTGAGTTTCTATAACATGCAAGTGAATGATTGTTGGTGAGTGATTGTGTGTACAGTTCCCCCAGACGGATGCGTCTTTTCCGCAAGTTGGTGACTTTTGGTTGATCTTTTAGAATCAGTCGTTTCAAAATGTTTGTACCGTTCATATTTTGTACTGCGGCTAAGAGTCTTATCACCGGTACTGTGATTAAAGTCTCCTTTAAACATCAATCGGAACGAGGAATTTCATCACGGGTCCCGGTTTGACATGAACGCCCCCGCGTACTACTGTTCTGATTTAAAGCAGACCTTCATGAAGTCCACCTTTAAAATGTAAACTGAATATTAAAGTGACTAGTCATGGAAATAATAAATGACTTGTTACATGCTAGTCCTCACACGTAGATTCTGCACGGAAATGCAGGGAAAGTTCTTTCTGTTCTTCAGAGTCGGGGGTTATACACTTGTTTAAGGTGATTTTCTGGTCAGTCCATTACATTCACTTGCCTCCGGGAGTAGAAAGCATTTTTTTTTTTTTTTTTTCAGTAATGTCTAGACCACCGTCGTTAAACACGAGCACTAAAGGGGGAAAAAAAATCTGCAGTCATTCTGTTCTTTTACTGTTAACTGCAGTGTGATGTAACATAAGAAAGTGACAGTAAACTATATATTATTTTATAAATGACTCTTTGTAGGCAGGGATGAAAAGTGCTGTATCTGCTGTTGCCAGTTAAAGCAAGAGACTGGAATATATTTATATGCATCAGCAGTTTATTGATGAGCCGGGTGTATGGCGGATTGCAGGCTATTTAATTGTCTAATTAGTAAAATAATATCAATATTTAGGCCAATCAATATGTGAGCAGTCGTCCGTTATAGTCACAGCTCTGTATAATTAAGTTTAGATCGCAAACGTAGCCGTGAACGTTCTCTCTCTCTCTCCCCAGGATAAGCAGCGTCATTGAAACGATTCCATACTAAAACATAAAGAAACGTACTGTATTTATCCAAATCAGTCTAAAACCAGTAAAAAATGCAAGATGGAGAGCTCATAAGTCTGATCATGGGGAGGAAAAATAAAAGGGAATGGAGGCATCAAAATGAAGAAAAAGAAAGAAAAGATCACTGAGAGAGGCAAGAAGAAAGACTGGGCATCAGAATAAAACAAAAAGAAGAAGACAGCGCTTTGAAAAGAGAGATGCTCAATACGATTTCCAGGGAGAAAAAGCAGAATAAAAGAGAAAAGATGGATGTCCTAGGAAGCCAAGAAGAGCCACTCTGACTGCATATTGTCCGGCATGACACTGTATTAGTTATACAATCTGGTTTTTCTTTTTTTCTTCCCCCTAAGCAAAGCTCTGGAATGAGTATCGTACGTACCGTATGGAGGGATTGATAAGGATATAATACGGTATAGAAAAACCCTGCTCATGCTCAGCCCTTTGGCCGCATGCACTCGGACAAAAATCACAAGCTTTATAAAGACTGTTTCCGCAAAGAGACAGCAAGAAGCTGTTTATCCACGTTTTTAACTGCAGCATATCCGGAATCGGACGCCGAAGCATCTTATTTGGGGTTCAATTACTCAGAGCTGAGTGAGAGAGAAGGAATAAGGGAGAGAGAGAGCAACCTGAGAGAGCAACATTCTGAGTGATTGGATTCGCGGCGTTAAATCAGCAAGGGTAGGTGAGGTCATGTCATCAGGCGGTGTGTGTGTGTGTGTGTGTGAGTTTGTGTGTGATTCTTCTCTCATCAGAGGGTGAGAATGATGACTCTGAAACGACACTGTCTCTTACTATAACAGCTACAGCTCGCTGCTGAGACATACACACACACACACGCACGCACGCACGCACACACGCACACACACACACACACACACACACACGAGTTTATAGCCTAAGGTAAAAGCTGTGCCTATGATGCTCTGATGCATTGGACCAAACCAGAGCAGAGGCTATAAAGCAGTCATGGGCGATGGACGTCAACACTGCAGCCTACAGAAAGAAGGAGAAAAGTAGCCTCTAGTGTTAGAGAGCAATCCTTCAGAGTAACAATCAAGATGTAGTAAAGGGTTAGACAGCAAGAGTGAGGTACTGCAAATAAACCTTCCCAGCGGATACACAGACAACGCCTTCAGGTCTTTCAAACTCCAGACGCCTTTAAAGGGGACTTCAGGTCATCTTCAAGATGGCTTTAAAAATGAGGACTTTATGAAATTAGTTCTGATGATATCTTGGAGGGTTAATATTGTGATGGGTTCTGAAGGCTTCCCCAATGCAGTACGTCTTTAGTCCTGAAGAAGTCCTGCAGTCCTACCCGTCCCCGCAGCGCTGCTGAATTCTCTAATCTCACTGGTCTTTATTTGGTAATGTAGGTGGAATTCAAACTACAGGGTTTATACTATACGTATAGTACTAATGCACTCTTTTATGGAATAAATTCTTATATGGAATTGTTCCTATAGTAGCAGTGGGACATTGTGCCAGTCAGAGGAAACACTCACTCATCATCTATACCGCTTTATCCTGTACTCAGACTCACAGGGGGACTGGAGCCTATCCGAGGAGGCTTAGGGCACAAGGCGGGGTACACCCTGGACAGGGTGCCAATCCAACGAGGGCACACACACACACACACACACACACACACACACTACGGGCAATTTGGGAACACCAATTAGCCTAATCTGCATGTCTTTGGACTGTGGGAGGAAACCGGAGTACCCGGAGGAAAAATCACCAATCACACAAAGACGGGAATCGAGCCTGGCCGGGAATCAAACCTTCGTACATTTAAAGACAAGATTAAAAGTTTCTTGATAACCAAACAGGATACAATGTCTTTTTTGTTTTTGTTCTTGTTGTCTTATTGTTATCTTATTCACATAAAAGAAGTAATTTTAAATGGCTAAAATTAATTAGCAAAAAAATCTAATCATACAGGAATAACAGTAGTACAGCAGAAATGTGACAGGCGTTCGGGTCAAACTGGGACTTTTGATTTTTGTACGGAATAACAGAACACAAAAATTTCCCTTTATTCCTTTATATAATCCACTGCTACACTAATGCACTTATCCCAGCATTTCACTAGCGCTTGGACACCATCAAGGTAGAACATTTCTCAATATGCTGGAGCCATAATTGGACTGCCTGCTTCGTGTTTGAAACGCTGGCCTCCCAGGAACTTCTTTCAAACTTGTGGAAATGGCTTGGAGTGAGGTCAGGTAGTGATAACTCCCAGCCTGTAATGTGCTCCTGTAATGTAATTTGCAAGTGATTTAAGTCATTTGTACTGTAAATGTCAAATCAGATTTTTACTACTTGAGAAACTACCCTTGAGTAATTTCATCACAAGTTCCAGTTTGACTTAAATGCCCCCTGTAAAACAATATGCAATTAGATGTGAAAAAAATAAATAAATAAATGAACTCTATTGTTTATAGTTTTCCTGTAAGAGCATGTGCTGTAGTGTTTTTTTTCCTGATATACGACAACAGTCTTCAAATTCCAGTTGTACTGTATGCAAGGAATAAACCATATTGGGACATGAATCAATCATGGCCCACAGTGTTTCATACCTTAAAATTCTTGCTTAATATGCTTGATGTTTGAACATAAATAACTGTGTGTGTGTGTGTGTGTGTGTGTGTGTGTGTGTGTGTGTGTGTGTGTGTGTGTGTCTGGCGCCTCACCCAGGCCTCTGGGAGTGATGGAGCTGCAGGGCGCAGGGTTAACAGCCCAGTAGTAGTACTTCAAAGTGTGCATGAGCTGCAGAACGGTTCCCACACGCCTGATGGTGTTGTAGATCGTCGCAGTGCCAATAAATTCGGCCGACAGGTACGTGTAAAGCGAGAGCTGGACCTAAAGACAACCAGAAACACAAATTGATTTTTTTTTTTACAGTCGTTCTCTGTTTTATTTTTGAGCAAAGTTCAACACAAGCGGAAACATGGCATTTCTTCTTTGCTTGCTGTGTAATGAAACCCCTTTAACCAAAGCAATCAATTAAAAACAAATGGATCCGCATCAATAGAGATTCTTGGCTTAGAGGGCAATTTACGCTAATCTAGCTCATTATGCTTGGAATAGACACAATTGTATTTTTAATGAATGTGGAAACTGAGGAGGAGATGAAGGTCAAGATTCCAAACTGAGAAACATGAATTAATCATATGATACGAAGCAATTTTACACAATTTTCCCCAAACATCTCTAGTACTAAAGTGCGATTCTTCAGCTTTGCACTACGGCTACAGTACAAAACATAGTAAGATTCGTTTGTGTGTTAAACCACAGCAATGTGACAGTGATATATATATATATATATATATATTACGGAACAAGATGTCATACATAGAGTTAGGGTTTAGGGTTAGGAGGGTTAGGGTTAGTTACAGTAACTATTAGGGTTAGGGTTAGGGTTAGGGTTAGTTACAGTAACTATGACTTCAATCAAGGTCTTCGAACCAGAAGGAGTTTTGTAAAAGTATTATACCCTAGCGCTCCTTACTGTATATGGTGAAGGTAAGGGGATACTGTATTCAGACAGTGCAATTGGGAGAAAATTTCAGATGGTCTATAGCAATTAAGAATTTGTTCCTCGTTACTGTGCTGAAGTGTTATTTTGACATCTTTGTACTTCAACTGAGTATTAACATTATTAACTTTTACTCTTTACTCAACTACAACCCATAACATTATGATCACCCGCTTAATATTGAGTAGGTTCCCCACTTTTCCCCCCAAAACACTTACAGTATGCACTCTTTACTGACACCTTTCTATTGTAACCAGCATTACCCTCTTTCAGCAATTTGATCTACAGTAGCGTTTCTATTGGATCGGACTACACGGGCCAGCCTTTGTTCCTTACGTACATCAATGAGCCATTGGCCCAGTGGCCGGTTCTCCAGTTTTCCTTCCTTGGATGTTAATACTTTTGGTATGTTCTGGCCAACGCAGTCTGGGAACATCCCATAAGAGCTGCAGTTTTGAAGTTGCTCTAAACCCATCAAATCACCCATCAAAAATTAGAGAGATATTTAAAATGTCTGTCTACAGTGGCACACCTGGAAGTGGGTGGGATATATTAGGCAGGAAGTAAACATTGTGGTTGTTGTTGGAGGCTAAATAAAAAAGGACAAGAGTAAGAATTTGAACTACTTAGACAAATTGGTCCAAAATTTAATGGCTAGACGCATGAATCAGAGAAACACCAAATCTGCAGCTCTTGTGGGATGTTTCCAGTCTGCATTGGACAGAACATACCAAAAGTGGTCCAAGGACGGAAAGTCAGGGTCATGGGCTGCCAAGGCGTGGTCCATGTACAGTAGTCCGATCCGATGGAAGAGCTACTGTAGGTCAAATTAATGATAAGGTTCATTCTAGTTCTCATAGAAAGGTTTTCAGGACACACATTACTATTTTGGTGACAAAAGAGGGGGACCTACTCAATATTGGGCAGGTGATCATAACGTTCTAGCTGATCGGTGGACATTAAGAGTTATTCCCCGAGCAGCTTCTCTTTATTTTGCCTCTCTCTTGAAGGTAATAAGATTTTCGAAAAAATCTTATGGAGAGAAAACTCCTTATTCCTTAAAATGGAGAACGTTCCCTGATACTGGAGACTCCTTCATGAGTCCTTCAGAGTGACCGGTTATGTGGTGATCTGTATTTAAACAAGAACTGCTCTTAATAAAATAAAATGAAATAAAATGCACACCTACTGACCAATCAGAATCGAGAATTCTGCAGTGCAATGGCAAAAAAAAGGCATTATTGCATTGCAGTCTTAACAGCATGTCGCTATTCAACACATCAACATTTCGAAAGTCTCCTGCGGTTGTGGTTCAGCCACAAATGATTAAAAATGACACAGGAAAGCCAGGAGTCTGGAGGTCAAGACACCATTGATGGACTCGTCTCTGAGGGGAAAACGAGCCGCTTATGAGGATAGACAGCTCATCAATTAAAAGTTGAACACTCCCAGAAGAACTCGTCCGGAGTGGTCAATAACGGAATATGATGCAGGATGTTCGGCGAGCTGCACTTTGAAACGGTCGTCTTTACCAGAGAGACAGCTAGACAGCTCTATTTAGATTTACAGAAGACTCACTCGTCTGCAATTTATTAACTGCAATTTATCTACTTTAATTTTCCTCCCCTTTCTATCCATCCCCTTCTCTCTCTGTCTCTCGCTCCTATCTCGCATCGCCTTGTCTCTAACGCTCACCCTCTCTCTTTTCCATTTTCTGAATTGCACTTGGCCTCCAGAGACCCAGCAGCATCTCTTCCTCTCCTCTTCTGCATTTTATTTCCATGACTCTGATTTATTCATGGCAGGCCCTTGTGGCGTGGTTGCTGGGCCGTGCGTGTTTGGCACACGGAGCGGCGTCCCCTTTTTGGCACGCCTCATCCRTTCTTTCATGGGTCATTACAAAGCGCAGGAGGCCAAATTTCAATTTTTTAGCATCTCTAAAAACATACTTCCCTTGGAGTTTAACGACCGGCTGAGACAACAAAGAACGAGTTGTTATTGTTGGGAAATTGCACAGGGCCGTAAAAAGCGATCACTTTTGCTCGGCTCGGGGAACGAGATTAAGTGGCACTTTTAAAATTCTGACTTTTATAAGCTAATTGGAGTTCTTTGCAAATAGAACTCATGTTCAGCTGGTGCTCTGATATACCGTATGTATATACTTTTTTTACAAGACGACTCGGTGTGCTCAGTGTGCATGCGGAGGTTTGTTAAACAAACTGCTTGTGTGCACATCACGCTTGGAAATCTGTCAAAAACATTCGTTTCAATGTAATCCAATCCAAATACTGTATATGCAGATGCTGCGAGATGCAGAATGTGACAAACACTTCATTTTAGTTCAGCTGAGTCCTCAGTTCCATTTGCTTTGTTTTTGGTGCATCTTCAGCTGTATGTATAGTAGGTCATAGCACAATGTCCTCCAGATGTCTTTACTGAATATAATACATGAGGTAGAACTCGCAAGGTGCAGGATTCGGATAGGAAATTGACTGTAGAACTGATAGAACAGGTTTTGACTTTTTTGTTTTCTGCTTATTGAATGTAAGAAACACATTTATTTTAAGAAAGCATAAATATGGAGCCAATTCCCGTCTGATGGATAGGTGCAAGGGTTCCATTTGTAAAAGTAACAAGATTCATGCAGAGTCATACAACTAATCTGATTATTACAACTGAACATTTTTTTTAAAGGATTATTTACCAAATATAATCAGAAGTTTCATTTCCTTCCTCCACCTGTTTATTCTGCATTTGGCGTCTTCATAGATTATCAAACTACAGTAGATGATAAATTGAGAGGGGCTTTCGAGTCAACCTGAGACCTGTGATGAAATTTTACATGAATGAACGTGTGAGGACAATTGAAATTTACAGTATAGAAGACGTCCAGCACAGTATGGTGCAGTAAAACATTTGCAAACGTTTTAAAGAAGGCTGTACGTCCGTGAATGACCCGGCTGAGGTGGGTTCACTTGGAGTTCACTGGTGTGATTCTCAAAAATTCAGCGAGTGGAACGCCCGATCCTTGAAAATCGATAGACAACTTGCGGAAGAGACGGGAACGGGACTCACAATCATTCAATAAATGACCTCGCTCCAAGCCATTTCCACATGTTTGGGCCTTTAAAGGAGTTCCTGGGAGGTCAGCGTTTCAGACATGAAGCAGGCAGTCTGATCATTCTCTGGGCTACTGAGAAAAATTTTACCTTAATGGTATCCAAGCACTAGTGAAACCCTGTGCATTAATATAGCGGGAGATTATATAGAGAAATAAAGAGAGTTTTTACTCTCATACAGTAAATGTGTTCTGTTATTCTGCACAATCTAAAGTCTCAGTTTGACTTGAACACCCCTTATATTGGATCACTAAGTAAAGTTCCTTAGGGGATTAGGGTTACACACATATGTGTGCATGTGCCAAAAAAAATACATCATGATATAAAAACTGGACAACTACAAAAATGTACAACAACATGTCATTTTCAATCATAAAGTAATTTCGAAACTACAATAAATAACTCTATAGCAAACTATAGCAAAACAAATGTGATTCTGTTTTTTTTTTWWWAAAAATCCAGCTAAAGTTATGTTTTTCAACTTTTTCTATATCATTCACAAAAAAAATTATTTAAGCTGGGTTGTTTTAACGTTTCTTAAAATTGACTGTTACCATATGATGTACTGTACGTACTTTGACGTAAGCAGGTGAAGCATCCATGTTTCAATAATGAACCAAATGAATAAATTAATTTCTCTCCTTATTTATGTAGTTATTTATTTCTGTTGTGTCTAAAGGAAAAAAAAAATCAATATCTCTTGAAATCAATCTGTTTTCTGATGTACTTAAGTGACATGCAGTCTTTGTATCGATTTAACCTCAGCTCAAGGCGCTACACTACTGCAGCTTTCATGAATGCAGTAGGCAGAATGCTTGAATCGAACCCTGAACCCTGTGCGCAATTCGTTTGTGTCAGTGAGGACACAACCAAACTCACAAGCAGACCATAGCAACCAAAGCCAAACTACTGTACAGGCAAGTCATTTACACTTCAATGAAAATATAGATACTGAAATATTAAACAAGACATATCTTAATATGTAGTTTCCAAAGCCTGTGTGAAAGACATCCTAGACTAGGCGGAAAAATAAATAACAGCAGCGAGTACCCGAGCGGAGCGTGGAATTCAGCTGAGATTCCCTCTCACCTTGGCCGGAGTGTGGATCCAGATAGCCGCGTTAAACAGGATGTGGTCGCACAGCTGCTTGAGAAGGGGCGCGCCGTGGCTCAGGCCGTCCAGGTACTTCGCGAACCCGAGGAACTGCTCCAGCACGGCCCTGGTGATGTGCACCCGCGACGACTACACAGCAAAAGTGCATTGTCGGTTAGTTTGAAATGGTTTGACTTTGGAGCAGAGTGTGAGTGTAGACTTTAACTTTGCCAGAAGTTTGTAGGTGATTAGCGGTGGATGTGACGGCACCTGTGAGGTAGGTGTGAGCTGCGAGCCGGGGCCGAAACAGATGGCGAGCTATGTGTGAATGAGACAGCGAGCAGCGGGAGTGATGTTGTACTGAGACCAGCTCAGCCCAGGTGCTGTCTCATTGMAGCTCACATTTACAGAGGGACAAAACAGGGCTGCTCTTTCYCCCTTCCTGAGCCCAAGGTGAAGAAGAGAAATGGAATTTGAAAGAGAGAGATGGATGAAGGGAGGACGTAGGTCTGTCGGACTCTCCGCCTGATCGCTTAATCACCTGATCTATCACTGTTCAGAAGACGGAGGCTGAGGAATGGATTTTTCCCTGTAGCAGAACCAAAGTGTAATACTCATTCATGACACTGGATAATTTTAATAAAATGTACTGTACAGTAGAATCATCTTAATCCACACTCAATACTACTAGTCCTATTAGTAGTAGTAGTATTAGAAGAAGGGAGAGGAGAAGAAGAAAAATAGGGAGAGGAGAAGAGAACAATATGAAAGAAAAAGGAGGAGGAAAATGAATGGATGGGATAAAAGAAAAGAATGAGTAGAATAAGAAATGAATAAAAGGATAAAGAGAAGAAAAAGAAGAGAAGGACGCAAAGGAGAAGAAAGRATTTAGAGGAAGAGAAGCGAATATTCCTTCATTCAGTATTCAATTTTATCAACTGTTCATGTATTAATTAAGTCTGTATAAATATGGAAATTAATGCCATGTTTTATCACTTTCTGKACAAGGGGGAGTGCAAACAAAACGGTCCGAGAGTGGATCCTTGAGGGACATCACATTCTGACATTTATAATCTAGCTCTATCAATTTGCAGTCTCTTAGAGATTTATCACTTTGCAGTCATAGTGAGATAAGAACACACACACACACACACACACAAACGCACACACACGCACACACACACACACACACACACGCACACGCACACACATACACACACACCTGATTTAGCAGTGAATGTGGGCTTGTATGATTTTTGTCGTGTAATTTTGTCTTTAAAAAACTCTGATAAATGCTTTAATCATCYGAAGTGAAAGACTAGAGAATAGTTGAGGTTGTTATAATATTATCAGCTATGAATTCTGGGACTGTTCGCTATTGATGGCAGTTGTAAAATGTATGATTTTTTTATGTTATTTTAAATCTGATGTCCATCTGGTTGGCATGTTTTCTGTTCTGCTGTCAAAGACTTAAAGCATTTTAGTTGATCAATGCTAGAAAATGCAGCGGAGAAAAAAAACAACTTTAAATTATCATCACCATTAACAATATTTACTTTTTTCTTATTGAGAAATAGCCAAATGCCATTCTGACCATTTTCAATTAAAATGTTTCCGTGTAATAATTCATATACTTAACTTAAATATATAGCATCACTGTTTAGTGTTAGCTTATTACACATTTTTTAATCCTTGTTTATGATTACCTATTACCTATGTTACGTATTGCAACACGCACAAGAGYGTTTTATTGTTCCATGTACAGTACTGTGCACAGACCTCGAGCCGCCCCTCGTTTATTCATATTAAATCAAATGATGTAGGAAATTGGAACMGATGTTTCACTGTGACAGGCTGCAAAGCTACAATTAAAAAATTGGTTGTTTATAGAACAACCACAGCAGCGACCTCATTTCCCCTCTCGTCTGTTCCAACCACTCGGCATTCAGCATCACCAGTATACTAATCACCGGACTGATCATCTGTCATCATCTGTTTCTCACTGGGTCATGCTTGATGTTTTTATGCTTGATATAACTGAAAGTGAGAGTGAAAAATGAGAGACAGAAAAAGGGATAGAGGAAAAAAAATACACAAAAGTCTGGCTTTTTGGAAACAAAATATGAAGAAATAAGTGTATGTGTGTGTGTGTGGGGAGGGGATCAAACCTTTTGAAAAGGAGTGATTTTTTTTTTTCACTCATTATATTAAAACGTGTACCTATATATCTAGATTTTCATACGTTATACTTCCCCTCTGTATATTTTTACAGTATTATTCGAATGCTGATTTGTATTTTTTTAAATAATTTTTTTGCAAATTATCTTTAGCATAATTGTATTTTTCAGTGTAACACCTTGATTTCTAGTGTAATTCTAATTTTAACATAAAGTTCCTTTTTTAAYGTCATGGACAGTTGTATAAGTAATTTTGGTTACTTAAAAAAAATTATTTGATTTACAGTATTTTATAGTTTCGAATAAACAATAAACAATTCCTTCCAAATCTTTCCAAATTCCTCATATTCCCAATCTGTAAAATAGTTACCCTGTTGCAATGATGTCCACCATTGGGACAAAGTTAGCACGACTTTGATAAAATTACATTGAATTGAATGAATGACCAAAACACAACACTGTAAATACAATCTAAAAACAATAACATTTAATCTTTATTTGTAGCTATTACATTACTGATTAACATGCATTCACACAACATCCAATGACATCCATACTTCCTTAAGTTTCTAACAGGATTTAGAATTCTGATCTGTGATTTGGACGGACACAACAGCTTCCCATACACATTATGTGTATCTCATGACACGCATCTCTGAGTGTTGTAATGTCACATTCCTGTTTCATTTTCATTTAGAAATATCACTATAAGCCGCATCTTAGCTTCGAAAATTACTGTAGCATGCTGTTTCCACCGCGTCCAAATTGCATCTTTCACAGAAGAGATCTTATATTTTGGTCAATGTTTGTTTTTATTTATTTTGTGGAACAGGATGTTCCCTAGTGGTCCGGTGGAAAGCATGCCGAGCTCTCGCTGCAGTGACCAGAGTTTGACTCTCACTCAGGACCTTGACTTGGTATTGTATAATCTATTTGGAATTAATATTGCTTATAGTCATTTTATGCAAATTTATACTAGGGGCATTTGTTCAACACCATCCCGTCATGTTGATCATGTAGCCAACGTTGTTCCAACGTCATTTCATCAGTGTAATTAAAACGTTCAAAAGCAACCTAATAACGTTAGTAATATTGCTAAATTATTGTTACTACAATGTTTTGCCAGCCTAAAATTCTTTATGGTTCATGTCAGTTGCCTCATTTCCTGTCTTATTGAAAGCTGGAGCTCCTGTTGTAGTGAACATTGTGGTGTAATATCAGGGACAGATGATTAAATCGTTATATACTGTATACTGTAGCACAAGCCTGTAGTGTAGTCTTTAATTTTTGCAAGAAGACATTAAAACTGCTGTCAACTTGATAAACAGGACAGATCGAGATGCTCCCTTATTAGAACACACTAAATGTTTCCATTTCCACACAGTTCTATGTTTTAGATCTCAACAGCATGTACACACAAATTAGTGCCGATTACAATCTCGTTTGTGCCCTGTACTATAATATCATTTTAAATGACTGCTATTTTTGTCC
>QMIH01000313.1:497069-507287 GCA_003987875.1 Clarias batrachus
AAGCTGGGTATCACTTACCTACGACTTAATTAAATTGCACTGAAAATATAAAATTGTAATCAACACATTTGCATTCTGAAACGGTTCTGGGAAACTTGTTTACGGAGATTTTCCAGGCTGCTATCACTGCTCGGGGCCTGTGTGTTTCTTTGTAAATTGCTGCAATATAAGAGAGAGACAGCTCTGAAACAAGATTAGCACGGCACATCAACACCACACGGACCTTTCGGCTTCTCAAGTGCTTGAATACAAATGGGTTTGCACAGAGGCCATATGGGGTTATGCATAAAGTTTGCATACACAAAGTTACAGCTGTGACACTATTATTAAGCCAACTTCAGAACGGCTGAAAGATCCAACACATTTCGTTTTCTGTGTGTGTGTGTGTGTGTGTGTGTGTGTGTATGTGTTTCTCTCTTTCCGTTTAATATTTTCCCCCCACTTCAAATGCTTTTATATCCACATACCCTCTGGTCTCCACCCCCACCACACCCCCTCCTCCAAACACACACACATGCACACACACGTCTCTCTACCCTAAGGCTTTACTTCATGCATCCTGGGACTTCAACTGAAAAAAGCCCACAAACCTCCCAAGCTATTTATGTAGGCRTTAATTACCCACAAGTCTCCACACAGACCATTCTTTCACTGCTCAATTAATATACTCTCTCCCTACGGMGCTCCACCTTTGATTCCAGAACCTTCCACCCACTACGGATCCGCGCTCGTATTCGGTTAATCAGCCAACTCTGACCTACATATCATTAGTGTTAACTAATCCTTTGCATCATCTACATCCATTAACAAAGCTCATTCTGCAAGTCAGTGACATAAAACCATTTTGCACTTTAATCTCCTGAAATGTGACAGCTGCTTTTTTTTTTTAATTATCATACACGTTCATTTACATTTACGCATTTGGCAGACGCTCTTGTCCAAAGAGACTTACAAAAGTTTCCAACATTTATGGCGTTTGGCAGACGATCTTATCCAGAGCAACTTATGTTTTTATCTCATTATCCATCTGACCAGTAGACACTTAAGGGCCWTGCTCAAGGGCCCTACAGTGACAACTTGTTGGTCGCAGGGTTTGAATCTGGGACCTTCCAAACTGTAGTCAGTTGCCTTAACCACATAACTACCCCCTGACATGTTTAAAGGTACACCACTTAGCTTACCAGTAAAGGTAGGGCTTGTCCTTGTCCACGTTGATGTTGTTCAGGGGATCCATGCGGAACCATGTGTTAAGACTGAAGCCGTTCTGGTAAGGCCACTTGGCGATKGGAGGTAAAGCAATCGCCTGGAGAACATGGGTGATATTTACACGAGAGAATTTTACATGAGATAGTTTTAGACAAATTAGGGCATGTTTCAGGATTACATTAAATATCTAAATGGAATTGTAAATTCTATAACAAAAGTACAATATTTTAAACACCTAAACACAATAATGGAATGAACACTTACTGACAAAAAAGCACAGATACTGGAGACTCCTTCYCTAACAATTCATCTCCACACTAATAGAGTTTTTTTTTTTTTTTTTTAACAATAACCTTATATTAAGGAAGCTTCTGCTATACAAATGATCCACTGGTGGTGCTCAACTCCATTCCTGGAGGACCACCTGCCCTGACCGTTTTAGCGTTTTCTCAGCGTACAGGACACTTGATTTGACTAACCAGCTAATTAAGAGTCTTTTCTGAATTGTAGTGGTGTGCTAGAGCAGGGAAAAGACTCAAATGTGCAGGGCAGGTGGTCCTCYAGAACCAAAGTTGAGAACCTCTGGTTTAATGTTAGGGTTAGCATATCAGTCTGAGTACGTTAAATGAAACCTGTGATTTGCTTTGATGTTTAAAGCTTCTTACTAAACCCTTCTCAAGCACWAACATACCAGTACAGTCATTTCATAGCATTTAATTACAGTACCATCAACAAACACAAATCCTTTTRCTACTTGAGGTGTTCCTCAAGGCTATGCAAATGGCCCACTAATGTTTACAGTSTATTTTCACAGTTTCAAATTAGTTACAGTTTAACAACACAAGTCACACAAATACAACACGCTGTAACAGCTGTATCAGCGCCATATCCACTATAGTGTTGTTTCTAGCATCTTTGCAATTACACTGTTTGAATAAGTTCCAGGGACTATACAAACCAAATAAATCAGGTACTGCATGAAACATGTTATTTTGTCAGTTCTAAAGTTTTAATATTTAAACCTTAAACTTTTATGGAATTATTTGGTAAAACTTTCCAACCTTTACCCAACCTTGGCATCATCTGCTTTTGACTCATCACTCATCTTAAAATCCCATATAAACCCTTTCACCAAGTTACGATTCACTTCTGTAATATTGGAGAGCCTTATCCTACGCTCAGCCCCTACACCGTACCTTTATAACCTTCTGCATTGACTATTTTAATACTTCTTTTTACTGTTTTACTGTTCCTCCTGACAAAACAATCTCAAGACTATAACAATTTTACAATTGCGCCTTCCAGAGTTTTCACAAACTTTAATCTCCCACACTCTGCCTTCATGAGTGCTTTATTCCCAGAACTGCATCAATCCAGAATTATCCAATAGTGGATATTGCATACCTAGAGATACATTTATACAATATTTATCTCTAAATGTAGATGAAAATAAAATGTGTACACCCGATATAAATAATAGCACGATAACATCCAAAGGAAGTGGACAAATTATGATGAATTTTACTTTAGAGTGTAATAACTGTTATTATAGGGATGCATATTAATGTGTTCATTCTAAGTTTTTATAGTAATTACACAGGGACATTCATAATACATGATAGATATATATAAAATATGTATAAATATTACATTCAAAAAGCACTGTTTTGTTATGAAAGTTTGTTCAACATTTAGGAGTTTGTAGTATCGGTGCTTTACAACAGTAGGTTTTCCACCTCGTCAAATCTGAGAAATCGCTGAGTATAAAAAAAATAAACCACTTTAGGAAAGATGAAATATTATGAATGTTATTCCAAAATAATCAACTTGAACATGGCTAATAAAAGCTACACGCATCATCCTGTAATTGATCATTTCCATAAAACAACAAATGATAAGTGATTACATAAAACTAATATTAGAAACAATTTCAAACCATGCTTGAAGATCCACACCAAAACAACTAGTAATGCTAATAGAGTAAAGCTTGTAATGCTTGTATTATTAAGAAAAGCAATCAGAGTAGTAAAAGGAAACACAGTACCGCTGTTCATTAACAGCTTAAAGAAAACATTACATATTGAAAAGCAATACCATTGTGTACTCTCTAAACAGCGCTTTAGAATTTGTTAAGGCTGGGGTTTTTTCCCCCTCCATTCTTTCTCATTTTCAACCCTAACAATCACTCCAGAATTACTACAAGTGTTAATAAAACAAAAAATACCGGTTACAGTAAGAMCTGGGACTTACAGTACATTATTAAACCTTTTAGACTTAACTTTGCTTGAGTCAAGCACTTGTGCTAATAATAAGTACAGAATATCAGGCACTTTTGCCTTGAGCTGCAAAAGGTAACTGATGATTATATTCGACTCACAGCAGCACTACGACCCGGGAAGTTGAAGAAAGCATCCGGTCCATGTCTCTGTGGCATCTGATTCAGGACAGTAAGCAGTTTCACAGCGTGTCTCGGCTGCACACAATACARACAGCAGGGAAGATTCGGCAAGTGTGGGATTACTACGGTAAATATATACATTACTGTTAATACTGTATATACAGTACATTACTACCAAGGCAGAAACAAATGCTGACATCATTCACTCGCGGGAATAAAGATGCTACTGTACATGATACTTGCTGCTTGTCACTGGGGTTGTACCATCACGAAGGCTATATGTATATATCTTGTTTGGAAGTAAAACAAAGAGTAATAAATTATTTTATGCTATTTATTTAAAGGGGACTTGGCTTGAATTGGCTTGTTTAAACTCTGTCTAATTCAAATAATGGAAGAAAGAAATGGAAGAAAGGATTTTGTTCTTTCACCTACAACAGACTTAAGTTAAAGCATTAGATACCCACTGTACAGCTTGCCAAAAACCAAAGCATGTCCTGTTGTTGGCTGTAGTCAAAAACATCTCACAAAAACTTCAGAAGTCAGAAGAACGAAATGGTGGCTGTTGAAATCTTTCAAGTTGTACAGTATGTACAGTACTGTATGTTAAACCATTCATACCAGAACACTTAAGGTTCAGCATGACAAGTTTCTTAAATCATTTGTTGGATTTAAGCACTATTTGAGTCAAATGCGGTGGACTGTGTCACTTGCAAAAGCAGGATGAATATCCGGGGTAGTAATTTTGACTATTAGTCTGAATGTACCAGGGAATCAAAGTGGCACTTTCAAAGTCAGTTTCATGGGATTTTGGAAGCAGCAGATCCACTGTGTTTGGAGGTGGGTGTTATTTCCCGAAGACATCCTCAATTTGAAGCTGTTTAGCAATTTACAATTTATACCTCAAAGGATATAAAGCTAAATCCTCTGTCTGTTTTACCCACTAATGGTTACCTTTGTCTTCTTCAGTTCTTTTTTGGGTTTTAACTTTTATGTATTAAAAAAACTGAAACAGTGCATTTGAAAAAAACAAACAAAAAAAAA
Source organism: Clarias batrachus (assembly GCA_003987875.1). Taxonomy (NCBI): domain Eukaryota; kingdom Metazoa; phylum Chordata; class Actinopteri; order Siluriformes; family Clariidae; genus Clarias; species Clarias batrachus. Next base: position 501,718 of record QMIH01000313.1, read on the forward strand.
AAACAGAAAGAAAATTAAGCAATTTGTATTTTAGCTAAAATATTAACAGACTTCTAAATCATTTACTATGAAAATATTTTAAAAAAATAGGAAACTTTATGTACCATTTTTCTGACAATTTATAATCTGAACTAGATGGCATTTATGCTTTTAAAAAAAAAAAAAAAATTATTCCCATCCACTCANAATCATTTACTATGAAAATATTTTTAAAAAATAGGAAACTTTATGTACCATTTTTCTGACAATTTATAATCTGAACTAGATGGCATTTATGCTTTTAAAAAAAAAAAAAAAAAAATTTATTCCCATCCACTCATAACACGTCGGGTCTTACTGATGAGGCACTTCAACTAATGAAGCACGTCGCACTGTTTGGAAAGTGATGGCTGTGCTGTCGACCGCTTCACTATGGCGATTACCTGCATCGATAGCTCTGTCAATAGCTATCTCTCTGACACCAACAGGAAGTCAATATTAGCTCGTTCTGTAGCTGGTTGCTCTTCTGACCCACAAGACTGTCACTAACACACTGGGGAACATGAGGTCTTACCCACAATCCTCCCTCTCCTCTGAGCATACTGAAGAGCAGCTTCAGCTCCTTCACAGTGATACTGTAGCTGGCCAGAACTCCCAGCATGTCCACCAACAGATCTGATCACACAGAGAGAAAGACAGAGAGCGAGAGAGAAAGAGGGGGAGAACACATTACTTCACATGTCTTCAACTGTTTCTTTGTACTGTATCCCTCCTTCCTCCYGCCGAGAAAATGAGGAAAGGCTGCCAGGAAAGGAAACAAGGACACAACAACTTGCCAACTGATCGAATTTCTAAAAGAGAAAGCTAAAGAAAACGTACCTGATCTCATTMAATTCATAATGTGAGGGTTAGAACATTATTGCCAGCCTTGAGAAAGAAATAATCCCAGTAATTACAGTAACAGCTCAGCATTTCTATATGATAATATGACAATGTGATACTGCTTTTAAAAATTACAATTCAACACCTTTTAATCCAAGACCTTCCCTTGAGAGAGCGTCGACGCACGGTCTCCTGCACTTACTGTACCGTAGAGGTCATCCACCTTACGTTCCAGCATGGTATGCGTTCTGTAGTGCTTTTCTGTTTATCATGTTTGTAAAGAGTGGTTATTTTGAGTGGTTATTCTGTAAGCTTAAACCCAATACTCTAGAACTAACTGCTGCTCACTGAGGGTTTCTGGTTTCTGTGCATCAGTGCTTCACAATGTTTATGTTTGTCTCCAATTTTGGTGCCACATGGTGGGAAATGAGACTTTATCCCCCCAAAAATCTAAACCCAATCGTTAGACTTGGTGTCCTGCATGCTGTGYTGAACGGAAATGGCTCCCAACAGGAGCACAACCGCTACGCACAAACATCTCAAAAGACCTCAAAATGACACAACAGCAGCGTAGATATGTATTACGGCGATTGCACTGAGTGTCGTTTGGTGTCCTTGCCTGGGAGTCGCTGCACTATTACTGTTATGTTTTAGACAGGAATTCAACATGGAACTCTTTTAGCATTAAATGCTAGTTTGGATATGACATTTTTTTATGCTGGTGTAAACTAGAAAACGAACATTTTTAGTAACAGCATGCTGGAAGTACGTATAAGTAAGATAAAGAACACATATGCATTTCCAGTTTGCTATCAGCACTTGGCAGTGAAGTAGATCATACTCAGCACATTTAACACTATCTACAATATCTAATAGCGGAATATATACGTAGTAAACAACACCTTTCCCAATTAGTCATGCACTGAATAAATCATAATTTTTTATAAAGAATTGTATTTTCATTAGATGAAAGCTAAAGATTAAAAACGTTTCTTTTATTCATAGGTTTAAAGTTAAAATAAATAATAAATGCAGAAGCTTTTCTGGCAGGAATATTTCAGGATTAAATTTCATGTGAAAAACGTTACTGATTTAAGTGTGTGAATTTTTTTATTTTTTTATTTTTTTTGAGTCTCGGCGAGAGGCAAAGCAATAATTTTTTTTTTTCATCTTATACAGTATAAATTCTGGCAGCGAATGCATGCGTGCCTCCCATGGCCACTGGACTCACTTATTAAATTTAACAATATTTATTGTTCTGCGTGGAAATTTTTATTTAGATTTTATTATATATGCTTGAATGAAAGTTTAAAACATTAATTATCAAATTTACACTTAATTATTGCTACTTTTGCAAAATGATTATCTGAACAAGCAGGAAATGACAGACAGACCAAATCAAGAAAATAATGGTTAGACTAATTAACTAATTGAAAGAAAAAAAATAATTAGCTGCCGTCTTATGTCATTGATAAATTCAAACCAGCCCATCTGGCAACAACAACCATGTGATAACTTTTTTTTTGTTCCTAATGTCTAAACATTAACTTACGCTCTTGACTGGTCTCGTCTGCACTACAYGGCTGCTGCATGACCAGCTGATTGATTAGTAGCGTGAATAAGCAGATGTTCCTATTAAATAAGATGGTGACGGTATGCCCAACAAATGTTTACTCATTTTAGATTGATTAATGAGTGGCATGTCATTTATATCATATCATATTACAGTTCGAGGGGCATTCGGAGCGTTCTGCAGTCATTCCCATGAACATTCAATGGGCGTGTAGCGCCTTCCTGGGAGGCCGGCGTTTCAGATGTTAGGCACGATCATGGCTCTGGCGTACTGAGATGGTATCCAAGCACTAGCGAAACGCTGGGATAAGCGTATTAGTGTATCAGGGGATTATATAGAGAAATAAAGGGAGTGTTAAACCATTATTGTGCGCAATCAAAAGTCCCGGTTTGACTTGAACGCCCTTCTTATATCCTATCAAACCCAGAGTTGCTGCATGAGAAAATCGCAGTGCCCAAAAAAATGGGAAAGTGCCATGATATGAAAATATTCTCATCAGTTACAGATGAAGAAGAGGGGGGGGGAGAGGCAATCAGTATTTGTTATTCATAAACAGCCGGGTAAATATAATATTCCTCTAAACTGCCAGTCAATCTCATTACGAAACGGTYTGCGACTAATGAGACCTCTCCCCTAATCGCTCCCTCTCTCCTTCTGTCCCTAAGCGTACATCCCTACTGAATTTCAGTGTGGAAATGATATCACCCTAATCCACATCGCTCTCTCTTTTCTTTCTCTCTCGCTTTCTCTCTCACACACAAACACACACATGGCTCTAATGCTAGCACAGGCTTCCAGAGACAAACACAACTCCATGGCTTTGCTTATAGCTTTGCCTATATCTCTCGCCTGCTGTTCAGAGAAGCTTTTCTTTGGTTATCTCTGACCTTATATTCGGTCAAGTTCAAAACAACACTGTTGCGCCACGTGGGCCTGAAGCTAGGATTAGAGAAAACACTACGGGGAAATCAGACCGTTGCTGCGACATGGCTTATTATTACAGTTAATAAAAAGAAGGTCACTTTAATCCATATTACTCCTATTTAAAAATCAATAATAAATAATATTAAATTAATTTGCTATTGCAGCATCAACTGGAGAACTGCAGTCAAAGTGGTGATGTGTGTATGTTCTGTATAACTGATGTGGTGGGGTAGCGATGGCTCAAAAAGTTAAGGCTCAAACAACAATGGCTCTGTGTTATTGATTGGAAAGTTGGGGGTCCAAGTCATTGTTAAACACTTGAGCAAGGCCCCTAAACACTACCTGCTGTATCCTGGCCGCCCCTGAGCTCTGACCCCAGCTTTTCAACTAAGATAAGATGGTCTAAGATACATGTTATAAATACTTGAAGTGTTTTGTTTTCTTATGTAATAACCCAATCAGCCAATCCGAATAAGGAAAAAAGTGACCTCACTGACTTTGAACGTGGCATGAATGTCTTTACCAGATGTGCTGGTTTGAGCCTTTCCCATGCTGCTGATCTTGGTATTTTCACACATTAGGCTTCAAAAAGGACACTTTGAGAAACAGAAAAAGAAAAAAACAAAGCACTAATTCTAGTGGTGGGAATGCTGTGTTGATTAAGGAGGTCCAAGCAGAACGGTCAGTCTGGTTCAAGATGACAGGGAGGCTACGGGAATGTAAATAAACGCTCTTTTCATCTTCGATGCAGAGAAAAGCATCTCAGAGTGCACAACACATCAAACCTTGAGTTGAATGGCCTGTAAAAGAAGACAACCACATCAGTGTCCTCTATTGTTAACCAAGAAAAGGGATCGGACACTACATCAAAACCGGGTAGTTGATTGTAAAAGGACAGTGGCCAGTCTGAGGAATCTAGATTGTTGCTGTGATATGATAAGGTCAGAATTTGGTGTCAAAACCATGAATCCAAGGTGGCATAGTGGCTCGGTGGTAAGCACTGTCGCCTTGCACCTCCAGGGTCCGGGTTTGATTCCTGGCCAGGATCGATTCCCGTTCCTGATGCTTGGAGTTTGCATGTTCTTCCCGTGCTTGTTGGGTTCCCTCCGGGTACTCTGGTTCCCTCTCACAGTCCAAAGACATGCAGATTAGGCTAATTGGCATTCCCAAATTGCCTGTAGTGTGTGTATGTGAGTGCCGTGTGATGGATTAGCACCCTGTTCTGGGGTGTACYCTGTCTCGTGCCCTAAGTCTCCTGGGATAGGCTTCAGGCCCCCTGCAATTCTGTATAGATGGTGAGTTGGTGAGTGAAACATGAATCCTTGGAAAAAAAAACAGTTCAGAATGGTGGAATGTAATATTTGAGAATTATTTTTATGGTACATTCTGGGCCCCTTACTACCAAGCAAGCATGACCTGAAAACCACAGCCTTTCCACAGCCACATCCATCCATCCCTTTATAGCTATAACGTGCCCATCTTGCCCACCGCAAGAAATTCTTGGCCCCTTAAAAGCCTAGTATACTAGGCCCCCGACCCCTGACCATGCCAACACTTTTCAACTGCTATAACATTTTTAGGGGCCCCCAGTCACTCCTTACTCAACCTCCCCCCCCCACCCATGGATACTCCAGATATGATAGTCATCTCTTGTATTATTATCATTTATACAATTTCCTGAATGCATTTCATTTTGGAACAAATAACAGGAACGTGCATGTGTTGCGAGTCATACCTGCGATCATGTCATCGACGGAACTCATTTTCAGCAGCACAAGCTGGATCAGGCCCACCTCGGTGCAGGTTTGTAGGTTGCGCATGCTCTTGCGCAGGATGGCCGTGAACATGCTCCAGATCTCRGCTTGGCACGTCACCTGGCAGTGCTCGAGAAGCTCCACCATACACACGATGCTTTCTGCGTCCTGGATGATGAAGTTCATTTCCAGGTCGAATTCACCCCCTACCAACTAGGGAACAAAAAGAGAAGTCGATCAATGCACTAAAACTGAGAAAAGATCAGGAGCTGTCAGGTTTTTTTTCGTGCTCTAACGGGTCTGGCTGTGGTGATATCACATCATATTATGTCTGGATAAAAATCTTCAACTGCCCTTCTGGTCATCCCTTACAATAATGATTAGCAGGTCTTGTTAATAATAAGGCATGATTGTATTCTCATAGTTCACCAAGCATGAAATTGACCACCTTAGTCCTT
>QMIH01000314.1:0-21597 GCA_003987875.1 Clarias batrachus
AGCCCACGTTGTTTTCGGAGCACCACCTGGACATCCAGCGGTTCAGCGACCATAACCTKCTGTAAKCTATGTCGCCRCGTCTSWKTGGGATGGGACCWGAGCAAACTACTTCATCGGACATCGCCTTCGCTATTTTAAACACCTCTGTAAAGTTACTCTTACTAACCTAAGTTCGTGCTTGTTCCTCCACTACAGTGCATTATATTCAATTCAATTTTATTTGTATAGCGCTTTTAACAATGGACATTGTCGCAAAGCAGGTTTACACAATAAAAAGAATTATTTAGGTTTGTATGAAATATGAATGTGTATGAATAGAAATAAGATGTCCCTGATGAGCAAGCCGCGGACGACAATGGCAGGGAAAAACTCCCTGAGACGGCAGTAGGAAGAAACCTTGAGAGGAACCAGACTCAATAGGGAATCCATCCTCATTTCCGTGATAACGGATAGCAGGAATTGATCTGCAGTACTGACACTACTAGAACAGCTTTTTACATTGAGTCAAAAATTTCTTGCATCCTTTCTAGCAATACTTTACAGGACATTTGATCGCATTGAGGAAATGCCTGTGCAACTTTATGAGGATGGATCCAGATTTGTATACTATGATGTTGGGTCATTGTTTACTAATGTGCAACTTGGGAAACCATTTGGTCTATAATGGGGAAATTATCAGGTGGGTTTGACTGCAGAATGAAAAATGCCTGACCTGCTTATCGTTAACAAAGAACTCTTAATTATGATATGATATGATATGATATGATATGATATATTATAGGCCTTCACTTAACAATAACATAATAACAGGGCTCTTTTCCCCTATTTTACCCTAAATCACACATATATTTATTTGCATTATTATTATTATTATTTTTTTTTTTTAGTTTATTAACCATGCTGATTTTTGTACTTAATCTATTTAAACGTTATTGGAGAAAAATGCCTCTGCTCTTTTCAATGACTGTGATTGCCAGAGGGTCCATTTAAGTGTATGGAGCAAACATGGAAACAAGTCATTCGTCTTCATCTTTCTGCCATTTTCTCCTCTGCTTAAGAAACTGCCTCTTAAAAGTCATTACCCCTAACAGTTTTTCACCAAAGGTGTTCTTTTAAGGATTTAAATGCTTCATGAATAATACTTGTTTTAACTGGGATCAACATTTTTAATGATAGATCGATTAATTTATTAATCCCAAAGGGAAATTGTATTATAATTATTTTTTGCCCACAGTTCTTCAGAATTTTGATGCATTTGGCCAGTTAAGTTGTTTGGATAACACCGTGAGCAATGTTTGTCAGTTTGTGTTGTTAAAGTCTATGAAGATTCATGCCTCATCAGCCTAATTGAACTGCCTGAGCAATTAGCTGACACACCTGGTATTTAATAGCTGTTGTTCCTTTTGTCAATGTTGTCATTCCTGAGGATGGCTTTGAAGTGAAACCAAAAGCTACTGTATAATTTGTCACCATGTCTCTGTACTTTTTTGAAGTAACTTTCCTTTTGTATGTTTTTTTTTTACATATTCGTCACAATTAATTATTCAGAATATTAAATTAATTATATATTACACAAACATAACCAGAGCAAATACAAACTGCATAATTTTTTTATTTGATTAATTTATTAAGAGAAAAAAAGCTGGCCAAATTTGCTTGGCGCTATGTGAAAAAGAAATTGGTTGATAAACCGTGATAACTGGCCATTAGTTTTTTACATCGCTGTTTAGGAATTTTCTTCACAAAATTGTTTTAATTTAGCCACATTGGAGAGTTAAACCTGTTTAAGGTCATGCCACAGCATCTCAATTGGATTAAAGTCTGTATGTTCTTTTTGGTCAGCAGTGACTTTTGCCTTGGAATGCCATTTTGCCCAGTTGCTTACTTATTGCTGAACACTGACTAAGGCAAATGAGGCCTGAAGTTCTTTAGATATTGTTCTGGGTTCTTTTATGAATTCCTGAATGAGTCGTCTTTGTGCTCTTGGATTAATTTTGGAAGGCCGGCCACTCCAGAGAAGGTTCACCACTGTTCCAAGTTTTCTCCATGTTGTGATAATGGCTCTTACTGTCAACTTAATTACAGTGGAACCTTGGATTACGAGCATAATTAATTCCAGAAGCAGGCTAAACAAATTAACCTGCACTTTACCTTTAAAAAAAGTTGAAATAAATCCCAACAGATAAGTGTTTCCGTTTGTGCAAAACAAAACAAATGAACCAGCACCTTACCTTTGAAAAGAATCGTGACAGAGCAGAGTTTCTATGTAGAGCAGATTGTGTGTCTGTGTGAAGCCGTGGAGGGGGGATGTAAAGGCGAGAGAGTGTGTGTGTGTGTGTGTGTGTGTGTGTGTGTGTGTGTGTGTGTGTGTGTGTGTGCGCGTGCGTGTCGGTGTCTCAATCGGCACTCATAAAACAAGACATGCTCGTATTTCAAGTCAAAATGTATTAAAAATATTTGCTCGTCTTGCGGAACACTCGTAAACCGAGTTACTCGCAATCCGAGGTTCCACTTTACTTTGTTTCTCATGTGTTTGTTAATTTTTTATCGTATTGCTTTTCTAGATTTTTTTAGCATGCTTCACTTTGCTATTCAGGTGTTTAAGTGATTTCTTGATTCAACAGGTCTGGCAGTAATCAGGCCTGGGTGTGGCAAGTGAAATTTAATTCAGCTTTCCAAAAATCACAGTTCATTTATGATTTAGCAAGGGGTGGTGGGGATTGCTTTTAATAATTGCTTTTCATAATGTAAAATCTGCATTTTGCATATACATGTACTCAGGTTATCTTTGTGTAATACATATTGCAAATTTGTTTGATGATCCCAAGCATTTAAGTGTGAAAGATATGCACAAAATTAATTTAGCAAGGATTAATAGTACAAATAAAAGTTGTCACCTCAGAACCAAGACCCTTATAGACAGAACTTGTTTTTTTTTTTTTTGTCATTCATATCAGCCATAATGCCTGTGGTGTCTGGCAATGTTTTATTCAGTCATAAAATGACAGATGCTACAGAAGCTGCACTAGTACCTCCATACAATCCATATTAACAGAGACTAATGGCGACAACATATCAAAGAAATCACAAATATTTGTAACATGTTCCAATAGCACCTGGATAAAAACACTAAATGACAACACTCACATATACTGTATACACATACTGACGTGATGAACATTATTCAGAAATCTTACACTGTTCTCAGTGAATCACTAAGAAACACTAAATTCTGCACATGGCATGCGATGAAACAAGATTCAGACTGTATAATCTGGCAGTGATCGAGATGCTGAGCTTTGATCTTATTGCCACTTTGATCAGAGTTTTGAAAGTGAGACTCACCTTGGTATTGCAGAGGAAATTGCCACAGCACCCACTAAATACTGTGAACCTGTCTTGTCTGCCTTGTAGCCTGATATCCACTCTGGGGTCCACCTCCTTTTAAACATTAAAATCAATAGCAAGAAAAACCACTGATCACCATGGGGCTTCATTCTATTCGACTCGACAAAACTATGCGGACAGGAGTTTTCTGAAGCTGATGGAGACAGATCCCAGATGAGATGCAGCTGTAATTTCAACTACCAAGTATTCCAATACTTATGCAAAACACATACAGTAATCTGATTGCATCAGGCCCTTTATGCTTGATGTAAAATACGACAGCGCTCCTTTAAAATAGCACCGTGGTATTGTGGGCTTTCAGCGCAGAAACATACTTTGAGCATTTTACAGCACTTTAAATACATAAGCATGCTGTATATTTATAGATTTGCTGCATGCCGTTAAATATTTATATTTTTTGCATAAAAAAAGTCATCATTGACCGTGATTGGAGATCACCTGGCGAAGACTTAATCAGCTTAATAAGTTAATTTCCACATGCACAGTGTGATGAGATCTCACAGGATTGAGAAGAAAACAGCTGTATGGCCCTAGGAAAACCACTGGTTAGTAAGGTTTATTTAGATAAGGAGCATAAAGATTGGACTTTGGAGCAATGGAAAAAGGTCACATGGTCTTATGAGTTGAGATTGACTTGCATCAGGGTAAGAAGTGAGGTGCATCCATCATGTATAGTGCCAACTGTCTCACTCTGGAGTGAGGTTATGATCGAGGGTTGCTTCAGTTGGTCAGTTACTTCAGTTGTCCATCAAAAGGACTTTTTTTCCATTTCCCAGTGACATGGAAGTACAGACTCAAATAAAATGGTCGTTCTTGGAGGATGAGGAATCATTTGCAAACATGAATTGACCCCCACATGTTGTAATCAAAGCTACAGTTGTGTCTGACTTATTTTTTTGTCTGTGTTGTAATACTAGCTGTCGCCTTGCACCTCCAGAGTCTGGGTTTGATTCCCAGCCAGGCTCAATTCCCGTCTCTGTGTGCATGGGGTTTGCATGTTCTCCCCGTGCTTGGTGGGTTTCCTTCGGGTACTCTGGTTTCCTCCCACAGTCCTAAGACATGCAGATTAAGCTGATTGGCGTTCCCAAATTGCCTGTAGTGTGTGAGTGAGTGTGTAAGTGTATATGTGTGTGCCCTGCGAGGGATTGGTACCCTGTCCAGGGTGTACACTGCCTTGTGCCCTAAGCCTCCTGAGATCGGCTTCAGGCCCCCATGACCGTGAATACAGGATAAAGCGGTATAGATGATGAGTGAGTGAGTGAGAGATAATAAGCTGAACTGCAGTTGCTGATTTTACAGATTGCAACTTAATAGATTTGTATATATATTTGTGACAGTCCTTAGTTTCCCCATTAATCAGAGTTCTTACAGACTGAAAGAGTGTTTCTATGAATGGACTGTTGAACGCCCACTCTCCACGAGTGAGTCACTGACTGAAGATGTGTGTGCTCCAAGTCAGTAGGAGGCTGCAGCCAGGGACCGACTGTTACAAAATGATGTGTTTGTCACCCTATATAACCTCAGTGCAGTTTCATTTACATGGGGAAAAAAGCGGCTCATGTCCAAACTAACAAACACACATGTGGCCATATTTAATTAACCAAAAATAAAATAGTGGTACGGCTTACTAGCTTATATTTCTTTCAGCACTAGGCCGAGTTTTATGGTTGGTGTCTACCGTAGCAACATACAGTACACTTGTAGATGTTCCTTACTGAAATTTGTGATTTTACACTGTATTTGAGGTCAGCCTATGGCTAGAAAAGTCGGAATTGAAGCATGATGGTGGATTTCGCTAGATTGATGCCCTATTGTTGAGGCTTACGTTACTTTATACCCTTGGTTTTGTGCAGGTCCCTGCTCAATTTGGTAAGCAGTGGAGTTAAGCCCGCTAGCGCTGTGGGCAGAGCCAACCAATTCATCTTGGAGTGGAGGGAATTTGGACTGTTGATATGTTCTGAGAGTGTGTGTACAAATCTCAAAAAGGGGTCATGTATGAGTTTCTCACTCATTCTCTTATTCTCTAAACCGCTTATCCTGTAGAGGGCGAGGGAGAGCTGGAGAGGGAGACTTGAGACACTAGGCAGGGTATACATTGGATGAGGTGCCAATCCATCACCGGGCACACAAGCACACACATTCACTTACACACTATGGGCAATTTGGAAATGCCAATTAGTCTGCTCTGTGTGTGTTTGTACTTGGCAGGAAACCTACCAAGCACAAGGAAACTGCAAACTCCACACACAGACCCAAAGGCAGGACTCAATCCCTCGACCCTTGAGGTGTGAGGCCACAGTGCTAACCACTATGCCACCATGCCACCTGAATAAGGAAAAAAAAAAGAAAAGAAAAAAAGGTTGAAATTACGAGGCTATAGTACAAGTACAGTGTTATGATCTGGGGTTGCTTCAGTTGCCCAGGTCTACTGTACGTTCAGCAATGTTATGTGCCAACAAAAAGTAAGGTAAGCTGACAACCTGAATATATTGAATGACCAGGTTTTTCAATCAATGGGTTTAACTTCCTTGATGGCCCAAGATGACAATGCTTTTTGATTTCTCATGGTAATTTCCTAAGCAAATACAACTGATGGTGTTCCTCAGTCTTTTTTAAGCTCCTCTGTCATCATAATCTGGGAAAATGAACAATTTTGCCATTTTATCAGTGTAAAAAGTTTTGAATTTCTTGAATTTTACATCCAAGAAAGGAAAACCAGTGAACTGGCATCAGGGTCATGGGTGGCTGACTGATGCATGTAGGAAGTGAAGGCTGGCTCGTGTAGTCTGATCCAGTAAAAGAGCTACTGTACTATAGCTCAAACTGAGGGAAAAGGTTAATGCTGGTTCCTATAGAAAGGTGGCAGAACGGGAGACCTATTCATTACTGGGTGTGGTCATAATGTTATTACTGATCGGTATAAACTTATGTTATAAAGACAACTCTCACGCCCTGTAAAACTATTAACTGTTTTTAGATTCATTCCTTAAAACATCCCAGTATTACCAATTATAAATGTTTTTGTTCTTAATTTGATAAAACATTTTAAAACCTGTTTTAAAGCAAGTTGTTTCAGTACAAACTTTAACACATTAGAAAGAGAGCATTAATGCAAACCTGCCTTGCTGTCAAGGCTACTACTGTTGAACGTTATTTAACACTGACCAGTCAGATTGGAGAATTAAACAGAGCTTTGGTTTTATAGAAAGTATGAATGCTATGAGAGAATCATATAGAAGTACAGAACACCATTTATGGAGACCATTTAAAATAAATCTTCATAGGTCTGAATACAGAGCCAGCCTAATTAAGTCATTAGAATAACACAGATATGTATTATGATATGGTTTCCATTACTATTTTAATATTTGCTCGGCCAAACCATCAGAAAATTCTTTAACTTGGACCGTAAGACACAACAATAACAAAAAAAAAAAGGAAGAAAAAAATGGCACTTGTGGTAATGTGAAGAGTTACGGTGGTTGCTTATGGTGTCCTTGGCCTCCTGCAGTCTCTATGGAAACACCCATCAGCAGCAGCCGTCTCTGTAAGCATATAATAGGTGCATGTTCGTTCCCACAGCGACCAGACGGCAGGAAAACACCAGCATCAATCACTGCTGTGATTCCTTGATTGCAACAGCAGACTGAAGCAACACTACAGATAATAAGCGTGGCTAGAGTTCCTGATCTTAATATGCTGGGGCATTCTCGGCAGTCTGAGATTTAATTTAAAATGAAAGAAATGTTAAATGTGTGCTAGTTATCAGTGTTATGGACCACTGAATGAAAGCTGAAATCAGGGTCAGTACATAGACCATCATGGTCAGGCAAAAGCAGAGCATATCTATTATACAAAGGCTTTTTGTAAAGAAACAGGTCAGTCAAACGTTTTTTTTACCCTCCAAATCACAAATGTAGTTTATGAACAAACATGTCTGATCATTTTTTATCTTTTTATAATTTGCATTTCTTAATAGCAGAATCATTTTCAGATTAAAGGCAGTTAATAGTCAATATTAATCTATAAAATGTATTAACTTAATCTTCTATTTATCTGCTCATGTGCAAATAAAAGTTCAGTTCTAACTCTCTCTATATATTTTTTCACTTTTGGCCAAACTGTTAATTTAAAGGAAGCCTGGTCGGCCATATCAATTAAAACTTATGGGGTACTTTAGGATTGCAAAAGACAGTAAAATGGACTTTTTACACATGCTAATTGATGCTATGATGCTGACTACAGACATTACAGAAGAAAATACATCTGGTCAATATCAGACCTGTAACAGATTCATCATCTTTAAAAAAAAAAAAAAGACTTCAAATAATTAGAGCTATATTTGAGAGGTTGTACAGCTCCATCTAGTGGTAAAATTTGTTAAGTTATGTTACAGACAAAAAGGAACATGATGCAGCTTTTTTATTTGAAAATGATACAAATCATATTACAGCCAAACATACACCTACTGTATGAAATATTTTGGTGTGATCTGTCTTAGAGTAACCATTCTCATTAAAACACCATTCTCATTAAAGTTTCCAATAGGCTTTCTGTATATTTTTCCCCCTAAATACCATCTTCAAGAGAAATAAATGCGGTGAAAGTAAGAGGATTTCTATACGCACAATGCGAAGAGAACTCAAGGCATTGGGACTAAACAGCTTTTAAGAAAACTTTATCAGTGGGGAGCAAAAGCTTCAGTTTGCGAGTGAGCATAAAAAAATGCACTGTGGAGAACTGTTCCAGGATGATGGGTGTGACAGAGTAAAAAGAGAGGCAGAGGCTACAGTAAAAGCCTGTAGGGGCCGGCTTCAACACCCAGGTTTTTCCATATCAATGGATTTTATCTTCCCTGATGGCACAGGTATACTCCAAGATGACAATGGCAGAAAAATTAAGTTTGTTGATTTCTTAAGGTAATTTCCTAAGCAAATACATTTGGTGGTGCTTTTCAGTCTTTCTGAAGCTCCTCTATGTCATCATAATCTGGAAAAATGAGCAGACTTGCCATTAACAGTGTACAAACTAAATTATTTTATATACTTTTTAATGGTTAGTGAGGTCAAACATGCATATTCAGGTATAAAGATGCACGTGCACTTTTATATATGAGGGGTGTTTTAGTCAAACCGGGACTTGTGATGAAATTTCTTGTGAATAAAGACATAAAACTGATTGTCAATTACAGACGACTTCAAGCTGCAGTAAAACATATGAATGGTGCAACAAAGCGGAAGGTCCCAGGTTCAAACCCCACGACCACCAAGTTGCCACTGTTGGGCCCTTGAGCAAGGCCCTTAACGCTCATGCTCAGATGTATATATCTATGTACTGTGTATAGAGATAAAAATGTAAGTCGATAGATAAAGATGTTTGCCAAATGCATAAATGTAAATTCAAAGAAAGGTCGGTCATCCGTGAATAGCAATCCTGGCTGTGGTGGATCTGAACCCACTGCAGTCGTGTCTGTGATTATTTAAGGAGAGGAAAACTGATGGATATCCTGATGGAAAACAACTTGCACATTACAGGAGTCATTTCCACATGTTTGTGCCAGAAATTATTATTTTTTCTCTCATTGTGTTCTGTTATTGCGCACATTCAAAATTATAAGTTTGACTTGAACACCCCTTTTATATATATATAAAAAAAAATCTTTTGTAACTTCACTTGTGATTATCATTATGCCACTATATCTTTGAATAAGAAAAACATGATCTTTCATATGATGAATATTGTTTTGAATTTAGCAGTTCATATTATTCTTAAGTATTACCTTAATTATTGTTTTATTTAAAAATGGATTTTAATCTTATTTTTACAGTAAGAAGTCATTTCTTCCCCTCATAGTTGTACATTTGAAATGTTGCAGTGTACATAATAAGCCACTAACCTTCTTCATTTTCTACTCCTGGTTCAGCAGTAATGACATCATCATAGTCCTCTAGAGTATCTACTTAAGCGACATTGAAAAAATATATATAAATAAGCAACAAAATTGAAAACTGGCATTGCTGTGCTATGTACAGTATATAGTTTCAATTTCATAGCAGACTTTAAGACCAAGCTACCTTTTATGGTATTTCGGATTAATCTATTGGGAATAGCATCATCATAGTCTTCTGCCGTATCTGTTAAAATTTATAAACAAGTGTAATTACACATTTTGTGTAGAACGTACTACAATCACAATTTATTATTTTTTAGCTAATTATTATAAATATTTAATATGAATATTAATTATACTATTTCTTTAAACCTCTATTGATACCACAGAAATGTAAAATCTACTGATTGGTATATGTTCTATTCCAAGATGTAAATCTTTCTGTAGTATGGCTAGAGATACTGGTTTTAATAATAATAATAATAATAATAAAATCGATTGGAAGGAATAAAATGCTTCTGGCAATTCAATGCTATTACAGAAAAGCAATCTGCTTCAAGTCTGTAACAATAACTCAGCTTTACAGTGAGGCACATCACCACCTGGTGGTTGATCATATTCCAATAACATCGTGTTCCATCCTTTTTAAATCCTTTAATTAGTAAGATAAACAGAAATATAAATGTATTCCTTGGGTTGGACCATACCATCTGCATCCTCCAGAATCAGTCCAGCAGGCGTCATAGTATCATCATAGCTCTCTGAATCGCTTCTTGCTTTGTGATCTAAGTACAACACAAGCAGTATGTCTTTACAAACCGAAAATCTGAATTTTCACATATTAATTTAAAATAATTCCTATAAAATCAGGTTAACACATAGTGGTGAACCAAAGAGGCAAATGCCCCACATTTGAAATGCTGCATTTCCCGCATGCAACTTTCTTTTCTACAAAATATTATTTATACATAAATATTTTTGCCCTTTTACCTGAATGCAGTGCTTCATATACATGCTCATACCCAGAATGCTCTGGTTCAGTGATGTGACTTCCTGACAATGCAAAGCATAAAATAAAATGTTCAGGTGATCAACAGCAACTACGTAGCAATGTGAGTGTTACAGAAAACTGGATTTTGGGTGTTACTAGAAGATGTTATACAAGAGTTACTTCCGACAGAGGAATATGATTGGACGAGAGGCGATAATAGGTGGGAATAGCACTGGGATGTTTGCTTATGACAGCATATCACAGATGTTAAGTACACTAACTGTCATCAGATTCCATCATGGGTGAAAGCAGGTCGGTACGGTCTGCAGTACTGAGGAGAGTATAGCTACCCGCCAAAACCCACATTCAACACCAGAGAACTTTCGGCAAGAAATCACATCTGATAACGTTATGCCACATTAAACAACACTTTCTCTCCATAGTAACTGCCTTGAAGTCATTCCAAATAGTCTCTTTACTGTGTTTTGTTTTATTTACACTACAAAGCTAGCTAAATTCTAATAAGGCTGAATCCCAAATCTCTGACCTGTAATCAAGGGCACTACTTGGTGAATGAAACAAGTGCACTAGCTTTCCATTTAATGCTATTTGGGATAAAACCTCAGACTGTGTGGTCGAGTAAGTGGAAATATAAAGAGGGAAATAATAAGAATTACATTGGTTAAATCAGTTAATTTGTAACTACTGTACAATGCGAGTAAAAATTGTTGCGTCTTGCCATTTACCCTGAAGAAGAGCGAGTCTGAAACGGAAACATCCTCAATAGCTGACCAAGAAAAAGTCAACCATCAGCAGGAAAATTTTCCCCAGTTTTCTGGGATTCTCAAGGGCCAGTACTGGAACATTATCAGGAAAAGGGTTCAAGAATCAACAGTGCTCCACAGTCTATTCTTTATGCTCCTTAGCAAACTGGAGGCTTTTTGTCCCTGATTAGCCTCACTGATGAGTGGTTTTCTTAACTGCTATTTATCCACAATCCCTTGAGTTTTTTCCCCTTTGTGTGTGTGGAAATGCTCTTACTTTCACTATTAATCATTGCTGTGAGTTATACTAGTGTTTTTTAAAATATGATTTCATTAAGCCATTTCCCATCACGCTCATTCAGGATGTCTTTCCCACTACATTTCTTCCTCATCAGTGATGGTTCACCACTATCCTTCAGTGTTTCAGCAATCGTCTTAGCAATTTTTTTTCTTGATGCAGGACCTTCTTTCTAAAACAGAAGAACCTCTTTGCACAATATTTTGCACATAGCTTCTGACAAGGTTACACACTATCTTGCACCTTGCACATTATCTTGCCGTAATTAGATACGGTTCTACACTGCACTACATTACATTTCTATTATATTTCATCTTACTATATATAATTTTTCTATTTTTATTATATATTCTTTAACTTCTTTATATTTCTATCTTATTCTACTATTTTATGTTCATTTTTATTCTTATTGCTGTATATTATGTAAATGTAAAAAAAAAGTTCTCTTATTTTTTTGGTAATATTGTAGGTCAACAGCAGTCATATAAGCATTTCCCTTTATGTCATCCTGTGTATGACTGTGTATGTGATAAATAAATTTGAAGGTTGTTGAAGAAATGTGGAGCTACTTAGTTCTACAGTTTGGATAAAATAACTTGTTTGCCTGCTGAACCATATTCACTACAGTAATTATCCAATGCAAGGTTCTTAACTATTTGATTAGTAAAACCATTAGGCTTATATACTGTAGATCAAATCACATCACTTACCCATCTGAGGTGAGCTGGTGAGTCTCACTGTGATGAATCTGGGGTTGATCTCTTCATACATTGCTTCTGACACTGAAGTACGTCTCCGTTTAGATGGATCTGGAAGCAGAGAGAGAAACAATGAGCAAGTTTAATAAAAGTGACAACTGTTCACAAGCTACTTGATTGACAGGCAGAAGGATCAAGATTTGCAGAAAATGTCCAGAAGGCATAGAAGTGTAAATATCTCCTACCTCTCCTCAGTACTCTATTATGGTAAAATAGAACACCTAGAAACACCAAGGATATGAAAAACAGTGCTCCTAGCACACTCATGCCTAGTGTAGGGATAGGGAGGATATCTGCTGTTGGAATCTGTGTAGGTTTGGTCTTCTTGTTTTGACCTAATTGTGATAAAACACAGAAAATACAGGCATCATATACAGTATAAAGCATGTTTTGCTCGCAAAAGGACAGCTTCATACTGCGATAACTTCTCTGTGTGCCAAAACAGACACACACTAAATAAACACTATATATAGACTTTGTGCATGTGTATATATATATATTATAATTTATACAAAAAAAAAACAGACATTACAAGTGAAACAGTTACTCAGTACTTGAGTAGTCTTTTCACCAAATACTTTTTTACTCTTACTTGAGTAATATTCTGGTTGATTACTTTGTACTTCTACTTGAGTAATATTATTCTGAAGTATGGCTACTCTTCACTCTTTGCGCAAAGCATCGCAAAACCTCCGTAGGTTATGAACAGGAAACAGAAATGAGTAGTTATCTTTAGGTCTTTTGGTCCGAATCGTTCGTTCTTTTGTCACGTGACGTTATGCAGTGCAGTACACAGGAAACATAATTGAACGGTTCTCAATAAGTCTTCTAGTCGTAGTCATTTGCTGTTTTGTAACATGACTCCCAAAGACGCTATGCAGTGCAATAGATTCAAAAGAACGAACGAGACGGACTAGAAGATATGCATTGTAATATTTTCATTACTGGAGCTAGAGCCAAAATTTGTGTATGTAGACGTGTTTTGTGTCTGTTTATTGAAAATGTAACATTTTATTTTATTTCTGATCAAAAGAACGAAATGAACTAAATGTTAGTGTTAAATGTCTTGAGATTCAAAGAACCGAGTCACTAAAATGATTCAAACTTCCTATAACTAAAGTCAACATCCGTGCACGTGTGCAAAAGTCGCCCTACACACTAACCCCCCTCCCCCTCTCCTGTCAGGGGTGATCTTTTCAAAGTATAGTAGATGTTACTGTAATTAGTTTTATTTTACACTTTATATTTTCTATCAATCATTTTTATATGGATATTTTTTGGGTTGTGGAAAGAAGCATTGGAGTTTCCGTGGTTTCTACTGAGGAAATTCACTCAGACAAAATGGATTCCCCTCCTGATTTAAAGGCGCAGAGACAATATTTCACTGTTACTTAGGTGCGGTTATGGTTTTTGGCCACATGATGGCAGTGTTGGGAAAGGTGACAGATTTAGTAAAGTGGATCGGTATGCTTTATATTGTATATTTGTGTCAAAGGCGTACTATATAAGACGTTGTCGGACTCCAGTTTAATTTTATCCAGGCATGAAGACTATTTATTACTATCTACATTTAAGGGGGAAAAAAATTGGAACAAATAAAAGACCTGCACAAATAACTCCAGCATCCTGTCTGTGTAAACAGTCTTTGTGATTCTTCAGGGAATAAAGACAGTCCCACAGATGAATCTCATTCCCTCGACAGTTTACTCTGCTCAGCCAGATACACCCTTCACCAGCACCAAAAGCAGCATTCCCATCAGCACTCACTGCCTGGCCACAGCCAAGCTGTCTGCAGACCACCTGAGCATCCTTGATGTCCCACTGATCACTACAAATGGTTCCCCATGTAGCATTATAATATAGCTCGAGCCTTCCAGAGCAGCCTCCCTCACCTCCCTGCAACCTGAGAGGCAGATTCCCTGCACAAATTACACACATGCTACATGATTAGACACAGATGCTTTGACCATTTTGACAGAAAAGGGTGAAATTTGTAACATTCATGATTAATACTGCAGATTGAGTTGTTAAACACAAACCTTAATTGTATTTGATTAAAAGAGTACTTACTTGAGCAAGGTTTTTGGCAGGCAGAGGAAATGCTTCTCAGATGGTGTTGACTAGTATGATGTTTTTCTACATCTGTGTGCATGGAACAGTACCTGTTACTTTTTGATATGTCCATCTTTCCGAAATACCTCTCTCATCAAAACATACTGTATATGGGCACACCTTGCCTTTTTATACCACTTTTTTGTACTGTCATTTTGAATATAAACGGCAAACTTGCCCAAGTTTATAGACCAAAGTGGTCTACTGTATGTGGTATAAAGTGGTCTTGTCCCTTATTTTTGGAAGAGACCCATAGCAGATAACTTTCAAAAACATATTTTTTAGATTGCTCTGGATTCTGTGTATGCATATTTGTCTATAACTAAGAATCTGATTGGCCAAGTGTTTTTTTTTGGGGGGGGGGGGGGGGGGGGGGGCTACAGTGGAACCTTGGATTACGCGCATAATTCGTTCCGGAAGTGGGCTCGTGTTCCAAAACACACGTAAACCAAATCATCGTTTTCCCATAAGAAATAATGAAAACTCAAATTATTCGTTCCACAGCCCCAAAAATTAAATACATAAAAATAATTAATACAATCTATAAAATTAATCTGCACTTTACCTTTAAAAAAAGTACAAATAAATCCTGACAGATAAGTGTTTCCGTTGGTGCGCGCAGGCGCCATGTGTGTGTGTGTGTGTGGAATTAGCCACGTCCCTCGCCTCGTTTTACACAGTAACACTTCTCCTCCCTCTCCCCACCTCGCTTTTTAAGTTTCACAAGAAACACACACACAAACACAATGGAAACACCGTTTTAAGAGGAAAAAAGAAATCTCTCTGAGACTGGCATGAGCACATACTAACGGAATCACTTTTTAAGTTTCTCAACAAACACACACACACACAACATCGGAAACACTGTTATCAACAGGAAAAAAGAAATCTCTCTGACCTGGCGTGAGCATACTAAGGGAAACACTGCTGTAAAGTAAAAAGAACAAACAAATGAACCAGCACCTTACCTTTGAAAAGAATCGCGACAGAGCAGAGTTTCTGTGTGTTTGTGAAGCCGGGGAGGGGGTGAAAAGGCAAAAGAGCATCTGTGCATGTCAGGGTGTTTGCGTGTGTGTGTGTCGGTGTCAAATTACGCATGCGCACACACAAGAGACGCTGAAAAAATTCCGCAGCGCAAGAGTGATGCTCGGTGTCAAAATAAGAGATGAGATACATGATACTCGGCACTCATAAACTAATACTTGCTCGGTTTCCGATTAAAAATTTATTAAAAATCTTTGCTCGGTTTGCGGAACACTCGTAAACCGCGTTACTCGCAATCCAAGGTTCCACTGTAATGCTTTTGTAATACAAGGCACATTTTATTTGTTACACAATGCCGGATTCATACTTTGAGAGTGAGTTCAATCTATTCTCAGTCATAACTCAATAAATCTGCTTTTGGAAAAGTCCATATAACAAATGTAAGGAAATGTCTTTTATTATTATTATTATTATTATTATTATTATTTTAAGATCAGCTATTCCAAACATTTTAACATGCAGCATAGCTGTTTTCTTTCTTTATTTTACCCAAACAAACTGAAAGCGATAAAGAGAAGAATGAAAAGGAAATCCCAACCTGTACATGTAATATGAGCCACGTGATCACACTTGTGGTTTCCCCATGGAGAAGATGGACAGCATCATGCTTCCTACATTTCATATCATCCAGCCAGTTTGGAGCGGATTTCAGTCTGGCTTCGGACAAGTACTCTATACCGGTTCCTCCACAGTTCAGCTCTCGACAGATTAAACTTGCTGTTTCTTTATCGATTGCATTTTCACAAACATTACCCCAGGTTCCATTGTAAAAAACCTCCAGGTTCCCCTTACAGCCTTCTGTAAGTCTGATCTCTTTGAACTCTGATGAGAGAAGGTTAACATCTTGTACTGTTGTACAATATGCATAAAGTATATGTATATGATCTAACCCCAAATTAGCAGTCTACTGTATATGTTCTACATCATGTTTTCTTCAGATTAAATTAATATACTGTATACTTATTAATATTTATGCTGGATGCATAAGAGAAAAAAAAATAGCTAAAATTGCACACTGTACCTGAGCACACAACTCCTACATCATCCTGATGTCCACTTTCATTCTCTTCAGAGAACTGAAATCTGCAGTCCCACAGAGCTCTCTCTTTTCCTGCGCACTCAACCTGATTTAGCCATATAGGTCCAGTTCCAGGACCGAACCAGGACAGGATGTGATCATTTAGTGCTACGCCACACTGCAGCTGTCTGCACACCACCTGCGCATCCTTAATATCCCACAAGTCGTAACGCACTGTCCCCCATGAGCCTTTGTGAAAAACCTCAAGCCTTCCAGCACAATCTCCTCCAGAACCAACCAGTCTGATCGTGTTGTGAACTTGGTTAAAATCACCTAAATGAAAATACACAAGATCTAAAGTTATGTTCAAAAGATACTGTAGTACTGTACCTTTTTAATTCTGTGCAAACCACAATACAAATCATTTGACCTTAGTAGATCTCAGTATTAGGCAAATACAACCTCAGACAAACAGCAACATATGACTGAAATGTGGGCAATAATAGCGAACCCACATGATTCACTTTTAGCTGTCTCTCACATCATTGTGGAAGAATTTTAGCCCATACTTATTTACAATATTGGGGGTTGGCTTATGCTCAGCTCTCTTGAGGTCCTGCTACAGCATTTCAATTAAGTTGAAGTCTGGAATTTGGCTAGGCCATTCCAAAACCTCCATTTTGATGTAGATTTACTGGTGTGGTTCAGATCATTTTTGTTTGCACGATCCATGTTTTAGCTGCTGGACAGATGGCCTCACATTCAGCTCTATAATATTCTGGTATACAGATGAGTGCATGGTCAACTCATTGACTACAAAGTGCCCAGGTCCTGTGACTGCAAAAGAAACCCAAATCATCACCCTTCCCCCACTGTAGTTGACAGTAGGTATGAGGCGTTTCTTCCCTTCCAAATAAACTGTACTTGTTCAGTCTTCTTCTAATTGTTCGTTCATGTACTTTACCATTTAACATGCTCAGTGAGACCTGCAGTGTCTGAAATAACTCTTGGTTTTTTGTATTTCTCTGAGCATTGCACTGTCTGACCATGGGGTGATTGTGCTGGGACGTCCATTCCTAGGTCATGGCAACTGTCTTGAATCATTTTTCACTTGTAAATAATCTTTCCTGCTGTAAAATTTTAAACTTTGAGTTGTATTGACCTGGTGTTATAACACTTTCAATATTGATGTGCAGCAACAATTGCTTCTCTCAGACCATTGCTTAATTCTTGGCATTGTGTTAACACACACCTGAAACCACCTGAAAAACCACTGCTTTTATAGAGGTCTTTACACCTGCTGATGATCAATTAATCAAGGGCTGATGATTAGAATTTATCCTCTTAAAGCCAAGCCACATGTTTTTTGCTTAAATAAATAACGGCAAAATAAAATAAAAAAGTTATATGTTGTTGTTCTCTGAGGTTAATACTAAGGGCCTAATATTAAGACCCACTATGAAAAGATTAATTTGTATCATGTTTTTACACCAAAGAAATAAGAGAATTAGACGTTAAGACATCATCCGTTTAATTCGTTGTGCTGCTGAGAGTCCTCAGACGGACCCCAAGGTTGCACCAGAACTCTCCTTTATTCCTCTATGAAGTAAACCTCCACCTCTCCCTGAAACTCACCTCCTCCAGACAGCCACATTCGTCCTTCTGTAAGTGCCAGTGATGAACCTCAATGAGGAGAAAGTAAGTTAACTTGTAATATTTCTATATAATTGACACTGAATTTATGAATTATGAAACATGATTAGCACTATCCAAACACTTTATTAGGAACACGATATTATTGTTTATTAATGTACAGTAATTATCCAATCAGATGGTTATACTGCTGAAGTTAAATCAAACAGATGCAAGATAAGACTTTTGATTAATGTTCACTGTGAGGGTATAGCTGGCTTGGCAATGTGCAATCAGTAGAGGGCAGCAGAGAGCAGCAAGAAAGCTTGAAATTTCCACAGGAGAGAAAACCCTAATCAAGGTCTTAAATGTGATCAGTGGCAATCAGCTGCACCTGTACTGGAGTTTATTTAAGGATGGCTTGGCATTCACTCAGTGTCTGGGTCACCTATGCTGTATCTTGGTGTGCAGCTCTTAGGCAGCAGTTTCTAGCAAGTTTCCTGGGGTTGTCCTGGTGTTTTCTTTGGCTTCTCTAGCCAGGTCTATATATTTGTAGGTGCAACTTCCCTGTTCCAGTTTATATCAAACACTGAATTTCTTTTTTTTAATGTGCTGGTTTGAGTATTTCAGAAATTTTCACACACAAAAAAACCAAGATTTTGTACAAATGGCAGGAAAACATAAAGGGAATTAATACAATGTTGAAGAGGAAGATTAGAGGAAAATAACTAGGCCGGTGTTCTATCAGTTTTTCCTACTTGTCAGAATTTCCTACCGGTAGAAAAAACAGATAGTTATACAGGTCTGTCCTACTTTATCCAAATGGACATAAGACTGCAAATACTCAGTTTTAACATGGGCAGCAGATTCTGACACATGACGGTACTTTATCAGAATATAATTCCCATAGTTTTTAAATGGGAACAAACGATAAAAAAAGAATCACCCCAACCCTTCAATTCACAGGTCAACTGTTATATGTACGCATGTGAATGAAATCAAATTTCAATTAAAAGCACAAAACTAGGAAATACCTCAGTAAATTCGCACATGAATGAATTTAAGCGTGACGTGTTTTTACTGCGCATGCGCAGAAAGGCTGGGAAGGAGATAATGATGAGTAGGATGAATTGATAGAACACCTGTTCTAGCTTGACAGGATATGTACAGGAACCTAAATAACTACTCTTTACAACTGTGGTGAGAACAAATTTACTCCTAATTGTAGGTGGTTTAAATGAGCATGTCAGGTTCCACCCTGTCAGTCAAAAACAGCACTATAATGCTACAGTGAGCACTGGATCACCGAAACCAGACCGATGAAGATTGGAAAAAGACTTTTCTGATCTGTAAATGCTGACGAAATTCCCAGGAGGTCAGCAGCTGTCAAAATGTTTACTCCTGCCCGACTGACACCAGCAAGCATAGCAAAATGCTATGGTCAAAGTCACCAAGTCACATTTTTCCTCACTGTGATGATGTGAGCATTAACCAAAACTCTTGGCTTGTATCTGCATGATTTCATAAATTCCTCATGATTATCTGGATGAGCACATGGTGTGCCAAAAGAATATAATCTATTACGTTCTTTATTTAAAAAAAATAAAATAATTAACATTAACTTACCATTACAAATAACTCCAGCATCTTGTTTATGAGAGCATGCAGCTCGGCTCCATGATGATATGGGACACTGTGACAGGTGGGTCTCATTCCCCTGACAATCAAATACGTCAGCCCAGACTTGGCCATCGCCTGTCCCGAACCAGTCCGATTCCAACACAGTCACAGCACTTCCACAGTTCAGCTGTCCACAGAGGACACTGGCAGATCTCAAATCCCAGTTTACACCACAAACGGTCCCCCATTCACTAAGGTATTTAAGCTCAACTCGACCAGAGCACGAGTCCAAGCCATTCACCAGTCGTGCATCAGTATGACCTGGACAAACACCATAAGGGTTGAGGAAGAAAATTGATTGGTGTCATATCAATTATAAATCAAACATTCATTAAACAAGAACAGTTTTAGCTGACATGTATGCAGTTTTCATATGAAAAGATTTGAATGTGATACTTAACCAGAACATATTAATCCCACATCATTTCCATTAGGGCAGTCATGTTTGAGTGTAAATGGTCCTTGGCAGAAATAAATCTGTGATTCATTGCCTCTGCACTGAAGCTCCTTCGTCCACACCTGGTTGTTCCCTTTGCCGAAAACAGATGCCCCTAACACCTTCACAGGAATCCCACAGCCCAATTCCCGACACACGACCTCTGCATCCTGATGGTCAAATTCAGCATCACACACTGTCGTCCATGTGTTTCCAGAAAGCACTTCTACTCTCCCAGAACACAGATGAGGGCCATCAGTAAGTCTGGCTTCTCTGTGACCTGTGATTTTATTGTTAATATTTCACCATGCTTAATATCAAATTAAAAGTATTATATTACATGATCTTGTGATGTAGCTCACCTGAACAGATGACTGCAGGACCTCTACCGTGATTACAAATATTCCTTGCCCCCCTACTTGACGAACAATCCTTCAGGCTAGCCTCTGATCCTGTGCAGTATACATTCATCCAGACTGGTCCTGATCCTGGGCCAAATTGCCCATCAGCCATTGTGTCTACAGCTTTACCACAGCCTAATTCTTTACACACCACTGTAGCAGCTACTGTATTCCAGTTATCATTACACACTGTTCCCCAGAGTCCTCTGTACCTGACTTCCACTCTTCCTGCACACCGACTGCCACCATCCACCAGCCTCACACCAGCTGTTCCAGGAAGACAAATAGACAAAGAACAATGAAGATGCATCGTGACGTATAATACTGCTAATGGAAATACAAGACTAAATTCTTTATGATGCAGCACTTACCAGCACACACCAGTCCAACACCATTAGACTGGGAGCAGTTCTGATTGCGCGAAGATGTTGGACAAAAATGAATCTGCGACTCGGTGCCTTTGCATCGAAGCGTCTTTTCCCACACCTGGCCCTCACTGCTACCGAAAGCATTTGCTCCCAGCACCTTTACAGGAGACCCACAGCCAAGCTCCCGGCACACAACCTCTGCTTCATGCTGGCCAAAGCCAGCACCACACACTGTGGCCCAGGTCGTCTCATGGAGCACTTCTACTCTTCCAGAGCAACGAGAACCACCCACAAGCCTGACTCCTGAAATTTTTACGATGAAAGAAATTACTGTAGATAGTGGATGAATAGACAGCATAACTGAATTCAAAATAATACAATAACAGTGATGACATTTCTCAGAATGGGTTAGGGTTAAAGTCATCAAATAATTAAAGGTTTAATAAAGCTAAAAAGAATTTACCTGAGCAGACCACCCCAGCATCTTCACTGTGACTACAGTATTCATCACCCCATTCTGCTGATAGACATTTTTTTATTGTGGCCTCACTACAGTCTTCAATGACACTCCAGACTGGGCCGGATCCTTGTCCAAAGTGTGCATCTCCTGGTGCATCTATGGCCTCGTTACAGCCCAGCTCTTTACACACCACTGCAGCAGCTTCCTTATTCCAGTTTTCATCGCACACCGTTCCCCACTGTTCTCTATAAAAAACCTCTACTCTACCAGCACACTGACTTCCACCTTGCACCAGTTTCACACCCTCTGGATGGGAAAGAAAAATTCAAAAATTAAA
>QMIH01000314.1:37808-73410 GCA_003987875.1 Clarias batrachus
TATATATTATCTACAATTAACTACCACAATTTTAAGATCAAAATACAGAGTTAAATTCTACTGAATTCAAATCAACAAAAGACTGAATTCACTTGTTACTCTTTTTTAGTCACTTTTTTAAAAAAAAGCTGTAGTTCTATGCATGGCAAAGTATGCTTTGCTGTCAGGACAACAAAGAAAGTCAGACCTTCCCAGCCCAAATAGATTTGAAATTGCAAAGAATAGCAAACCTGTACTTTATGTAAAGCACCAGTGAACAGTAATAAGAAAAGAAAAAAAAACTAACAGGCACATCAGGGGGGAAAACTCAAAACCACCAATGAGAAAATAGGAAACTCTATCTTGGTGAATAATTTTTTTTTTTACCAGTACTAGATGGCATTTCTGCAAAGCATACACAAGCCATAGTTCTTTGTATTCTTGGTTAGGCCAAAAAAATAAACGGTTTAAAGCCTTTTAGCTTGCACTGTTCTGTATAAGTGATGGCCAATTCTTGTGTGAAAATGGTTCCTCACTCCTATAAACATTCACAATTTGAGTCCTGGAATGTGCCCATGTTTATTCAGTACATTCAGATCATCAGCTGACTTCATTTTATTGTCACATAACGTTGATGAGTCTGGATCTGACCAATGGAAGCAACCCCAGATTATAATCCTGTCTCCAGAGGCTTGTACGGTGGGCACTACTCGTTTCCCTGACATGGCCAGCTGCTCTGAAAAAGAATTGATCTGGACTTGTCAGACCACATGACCTTTGTCCATTATGCTAGTCCAATCTTTATGCTGCCTTTATACTCCAGGGCCTCACTAACAAATGTTTTTTGTTATACATTTTCTTATCGTCTCAGTCCTGTGAGTTCTTGTTGCATTGTATCTGTTGAAATACTCCTCACTTTCACTATTAAGCATTGCTGTGGTTTCTATTGTTGATTTTTTGTATGATGCAGCTTCAAGAGTTTAAGTGATCTCTGCTCGTCATTTTTTTCCAACCACATTTCTGCCACAACGTTGATGGTTCAGCACTATCCTTCCACTTTTTAATAATGTGTTGGAGAGTTCTTAACCCAGCTCCAGTCAAATTCCCTTATTTTTTTTCTTTCTTGATGCAGGCAGTGTAGATTTGAGGCTCTTGTAATCCATTTTTATATTAAAAAAAGAAACTCTGTAGTTCTAAGGCTATGAACTTCATGATTAAACAAGTATAATAATGGAAAGCATTTAAGCTTTCATCAAGATGGTGCTTGATCTTGGTTGTGATGTCGATGTTTTTTCAATCTTATTCAAATGATACAAAATAATGCAAAATTCTTTTGTAATTGTCTAAACAATCATTATTTATTAAATTCTGTCCTGCTTTCTCTGTGATGGAAAGCTAAATGTACTTCTAAACTAAGTTAATAGCAAAAAAAATCATACACAGTAATAGGCAGGACTTGACCATTCTTCCCAGCACATAAGTCAAGAGTACCAGGGACAGGTACATGCAGAGAAGACTTCACCACCATTGGAAATCCAGCTTAGTTTCCCAAAATATTAGTACCCCAGTGGTAGTGAGAGAATTTAGTGGCAAAACAATCCAACTCTCCACTCACCCATCATATTGTAAAGGCTCTGAGGTGCAAACTGACGAGGCATCTTCTTCACAGCCTCTTTATAAACAGACAGGGCTTCCTGCGGAATCCAGAACATGGGCACATAGTAAAGCAAAAAGAGAGGCTGAGCCACTGAAATGAGTAGGATGCATAATACATATTGATAAACTACATTTATTACGAGGGGTGGTCATAAAATATGTATTATCATATGAAAAAACAAAGTATTTGCCCAAATTATGTCTCAGGGAGATTAGTTGAACAATGACATGAACATTTCTCCTTGTTTAAATCTGCGGTATAGTTCCACACAATTAAGTGCATGCTGTTATTCGCTTCTTGAATTTGAAGGGAATCAATACTAGGGAGATTGACAACAAACTGATTGACTTGGGGTACAAAATTCTGCCTCATCCCCCAACCTCGCCCCCAGTGACTTCCTCCATTTCCATCACATGAAGAAACCACTTTGTGGATGACAATGAGGTGATTTTCGAAGTGGAACGTTTCCCTCAAGAGCCAAAAAGAAGGGTTCTTCAAAGACAATCTCCTCCAGCTCATACATCGCTCGGATAAGTGTGTCACTTTAGGTGGAGGATATGTAGAGAAGGACTAATGTCCGCTTTCATTACATTATTTTTTTCTTAGCAATAATAATAAGAATTTTATGACCGCCCCTTATACATGCTGCTTTTGAAATGAGCAGTTAATTTACAAATCTTTCCTTTTACAGACTATTCAGGCTGGGTAATTCATCCTAATCATTTCTAACCCACAGTTAAAATGTTAATGACCCCTGAGTGCATTGCTTTGAGATTTACTTTAAATCTTGTTACTTAAGTTTTGCTGTATCCAAAGCAATGTGTTGTGGCTACCTCTTGCTGACCCTCTTCATGCAGCAGTTTTCCAAGATTGTACAAGCAGCTAGTGACTGCACTTCTGTGAGCATGAGGGTCCTTCAGGTTCTCATCTGGGATGCTGGCACACTTCTGAAATGTGCGCTTGGCCTCCTCAATGTTTCCCTCAGACTCCATTATAATACCAGTGTTCAAATAAGCAGCTGTTCAGGACACACAAAACATAAACATCATTGAAAATTGGCAATCATAGCGGCAACTAGTATTAAACGCAGTCCAGAGTTTGTAAAATTACTGACAGACATTGAAGGTTATCGCTCATTTTGTTTCATGTACATACTTAGTTGGATGTAGACTAGCAAATGGTGACTGCTAAAAATCAAAAATCTTCCATTTTAGTAAACAAATTGTTTTCTCTTTTTCTATGATAATGGAAAAGACTGAGCTTACATGCAAGAGTTGGTCTGCTTTGGATAGCCAGTTTATAGTAATGCAGAGCCTCAGAGAAATGTTCACTTTCTTGTAGCAACAGACCTCTTGAGTGAGAGAAGACAAAAAATATAGAAGTAAATGAGGGTAACATTTAGATCCCAGCAAAAAGTGTATACAATTAACGTTTGGACGTTTAAACTGTATGTTGTATATAACTATATTTTTTATTGATTTTCCTACTTGGAACAGTGTGCCTTGGCACGTTCTTATGTAAGGAGAAGCAAGAAAGCTGCTAATCAAGATTAATCAAATGTCTTGGGTAGAGGCAGTAGCGGCTTAATGGTTAAAGAGCTGAAGGATTTATGAGTGGTTATAGATTCATCGTTTTGATCAATGGTTAAACATTTATCAGTGGTTAATGATTCATGTCATACATTTAAAAATGTATCAGTTATCAATAGCTGACGATTTATCTATGATCAATTAGTAAGAATTCAACCCTTATTATTATTTTTTTTCTCCTTTTGTTGCTAGTGCTCCAAGCCAAAAAAAATATTTAAAGCCAGATGAAAAAATGTTTATAAAGTTAGCAAGAAAAAAAATGACGGTGTCAGCAGAGTCCAAGCTAAAACAAAGATGAGACGTGGCAACAATTTCAGCATTCAAAGGAATTCAAAAGTCATGCCTTTTTTGCTTATAAGTCAAGCTTTTTTTTTTTATTTATTGCAATTAGACACCAGGTGTAAGTTAACATTTAAGCTTTCATTTTTACCCTATAATATTGCTTACAATATCATTTATACAAAAAGGGCCTCTAAATCCCTGAACATTGGATAATTAATTATAACTAAATTAACTATAAATGTATCCTTTCATTCAGCTTGCTCAACACGTCTTGTATTGAAAGACAGGCGACTCACAGGTTGTAAAGCATGTCAGCCATGTTGCCACGGTAGTGTAGGGCATTTCTGTATGCCTCTTCTGCTTCGGTCATCTTACCCTGGTTCTTTAAGACATTGCCAAGGTTACCCCAAGCTAAGAGACAAAACATAAGTTATTCATTAGAACAGTTCTTTACTGTATGTAAGCAAGTTTTTTAATTAACACCATTAGAAAAATGCTGACTTGACAGATATTAAAGCAGAACATGGAGCATCTTCAGTGTCTTACCTTTGGCAGGGTTAACAGTGATACCGGACCTGTAGAGCATCTCTTCATTCTGCCAGTCCTGGTTCCTGCGCACTGTTCTGAGGCTGTAAAGCAGCACAAGTCCAGCAGCACAGCCAAAAAGCAGTGCTCGGGTGCTTCTTCGTCTCATTTTTACAAACATGGCCCTTATCCCAAGCGTCACGAGTAGACAGAAGCCCATGCTAGGAATGTAGAGAACCCTCTCTGCCATCACAAAGCCCACATAGAAAAACAGATTGGTGGCAGGGAGAAAAGGCAGAGCAAGCAGACCAAGTGAGAAGACCACCATGTTCTCTTTGGTTGGATGAGATGTTTGAGTAGCTGCATGAAGGTGTTTGGCATATCCATTCTGGGTGCTGGCAAAAAAATCTGATGAGCCATTGTGGTGGTAGATGATGTCGTGTTTATCACTGGTATCAGGTAAATGCATGCTGTGTCCATTAGCCAGAGCTTTTCCATTCATGATATGGGATTTCCCATTGGTTATTTGGGAAGTGGCAGAATTGTTGCTTCTTAAGCCGAACCAAGCAAGCACCACAAAGCCTAAGTAAAATGTCAGTGAACACAAGTTCCTGCAATCAGAAATGTTTGTGAGTAAGGGTATGGCATCCATAGACCAATCAAAGCTAAGGGTGTGTGGACAAAGGAGGAGCCAGGCATTGGCAGGTGGCAGGTACAGAAAGGTAAGTGTTCTGGTGAGGAGGTGAGGTGAATCAGCTGCCGGATTGTCTGAGTTGGAGAAGTGTGGTGGTTTGCAACCCATCCAGTAGAGTCGTGCTGCCAGCAGAACTGCTCCCCAGCCAGCCAACCAAGCCAGGCTTACTAACAGAGGTGCATTTTTCCTCTGGAAAATATGGAAGTGGAAATATGAACATCAATTCCACTACTCAAGTGAATCAATGTATAACTTGTGCTCTCACGCACACAATATAAAAAATTAAAACAATACATTTTCACACTGATCTTCATCTTTTGACATTAAATGATTTACTGTGAAAGTGGCAGTTTATTACAGCAGTGAAACATGATGTTCACCGAAATTATTTCTTTCTCTTCATCTGCTGCTCAAACTTTGACTCATCCAAGTCCATAATACCGAACTGGTGAATAACGAATAACATATTAAAGACATTAACTGTTATATTGAACTTGCAGCTGCCTAACACACAGTACGACTGCAGATCAATCCCTGCTACCTTTATCACACAAATAACAAACTCCCTTAATAAGGATGAATTTACTTAATTTACTTCATCCAAATAAGGATGAATTTACTTTTGAGTCCGGTTCCTCTCAAGGTTTCTTCCTTTTGCCATCTCAGGGAGTTTTTCCTTGCCACCTTCACCAACAGCTTGCACAATCACCATCAGGCACAATCTGATCATTTTGATTCATACACATTTTTCTCATTTCATACAAATTTCTTTTCTTTACATATCTCAGTTTGTTAGGAAGCTTGGTTTAGACCACAGGTCAGCTCTGAAAGAGCCCCTCTGGAGCAGGTAAGGGCCTCTCTCAAGAACCCCATCATAAGAGCTTGGGCTTTAAACCCATTCTGTCAGTTACCCAGAGTCTTAACCACATGATGCACCACTGCACCTTTCGAAAATCAGTCAAATCTGCATCAATGTCTTATCTTCTGACATCAACCTAGGCGAATAAATTCAAACCTGTCAATGTTGAAGTGCAAGTCTGTTTTCCAAATTTTGTCTTGTCTTTGAGTGCCCTAAGGCTTCCGTGAGGGTGTGATAAAAACTCTCTATGTTGCACAAAGTTTATGTTAAACCATTGTTGAAACAAGTGGGGAAACTGAATAGAACTGTTTTAGAAGAAAAAAATATTTTATTTGCAAACAGGACCCTAGAACCTCTAAGAAACGAGGTAAGCCAGGGTATAGAATGAGTTAAGGGTAGAAAGTACTGTAACTAAAGAAAGACTTTCTTTTCCCACTTATACCCTCACATCACCTCTCCCTCTATCTCCCTCTCTCAGCGTGTTTGTGTTCCCATACTCTCCTGGCTGTAATCTCACAATGGCCTGGGATATCATCTATGACGTGGACCTCAAGTGTACATGTATCCAGACAGACTGGTACAGTAGACATGATAAAAACTCCAGATGCACTGGCACCCGATGCATGGCTGGCATGTCCAGACGAAGGTGTGGTAACCATGCGCAATGTGTATAAAAGAGGAAAAAAGAAAAAAAAAAAGGTGGGAGCAAATCTTGAAAAGTAAATACAAGATAAACGTACAATAATAGATAAGTCCAAGTAGACCATGCAAAACAATAGCAAGGCTACAGCAATGCTACAGCAATATGGGGCTCTTGTCTTTAACTGGATATTGATTACTATTATGAGACAACAAGAACTTTTCGAACTTGAACCAAAATGGGAAAAATCATTTAAACTCCAAATTTCCATTTTTTTGCTAAAAAAAAGGAGTTCTTGGGGAATTAAAGTGTTATTCTATGTAATAAAGCAGTAAGGATACTACTGCATAAAAAAGCACATAAAATTTACACTCACCTTAATAAGGACTGTTAGCACATTATGCAAGTGCATGCGGTGGACCACAAAGATGTCATAGACAGCTGATACGGCCAGGACGGTCACCCCCTGCTCTTTCCATAACATGGCCGCCGCTGCAGCAACCAGGCTTCCAGCCAGCCATGCCTGCACTCTCCATCTTGTGCACCATGAATTTCCGGCATGTGGTCGGAGCCTGCAGTGGCACCTGTAGCACAGCAG
The DNA here is from genome assembly GCA_003987875.1 of Clarias batrachus. Classification (NCBI taxonomy): domain Eukaryota; kingdom Metazoa; phylum Chordata; class Actinopteri; order Siluriformes; family Clariidae; genus Clarias; species Clarias batrachus. The sequence continues at coordinate 44,632 of QMIH01000314.1, forward strand.
AGAAAGCAGAAAGCACAGGGCAGCGCCCATATCTGCACGTCCTACAAGTCCTGCTACCGCCTCTGTATGCACTGGGTGTGAGGCGAAGAGGAGTCCAGCCAGCAGACTCCAGGGTCCTCCGGCTAGCAGGAGGCCACAAAATGCAGTGAACAGAATGGTGACGCAGCAGTGCAGGCACACGTTGAATAAGTGGTAGCCCCGCGGTTCCAGGCCACCCAGAGCATAGTTGAGGCGGAAGGAGAGGGTGCAGAGTGGCCGGAAGGACTTGTGGCTGCCACTGTGAGTGAGCAAAGTGCCCCAGAAGTCGTCGTACAGTATGTTGGTCCAAGGTGTCTCTGGCAGGAGGTCTGGGTTTGTTTTGATAGCGCGGCTAATATAGACAAGAGCAGGAAGTAAATCACAGAAAAGAGAGGGGGGGGGGGACTTTAGCGCTGCACATTTAGCCAAAAAAAAGAGACATCATACTTATAGAGGCATCTTCCCACTAAACACTGAAAATGTCCCTCATTACATGATAATGCATGGTCTGACATAATAATAGAGGAATAGAGGGCCCTATACCCTGAATCAAGTAGCCTATTTTTGTGATTGTGACGCAAGCAGAAAAAAGGAAGGCATGCAATTAGGTATATAAAGAGTAATGTAGCAAAGAACAGAACACCATGTGCATCAACAAGAAAAAAGGGGAAAAAGGAAAAGAGAAAAAGAGACATGAAGGAAATTATTCACCAGTCTCACATAGTCAGTCAGATCTCTATGGTAAAGACTGTTTTTTAGTTTGAAACTTTGACAAAGCAATGTATTCTGTATTGCACAATCTAGACTCAGAATACACACATGCACTATATTTGTAACTTGTACTACTTTGCCCAAGCAGTTATAAATCTCTCTGGGATATTCTGACTGGAGAAGCCAAAGCTAAGCAGAAATCACCCTAGAAAAACATGCTGCAGTTTGACATGTTTCTTATTTCAACCTACTGTATGCTTGTGTTAATATTTGTAACAATGTAACACAATGTACTACCTATGATTCTTATGTGTGCACTCTAACAGCTGTTGTGGCCGACATGCAACTCAAAGGATGACATCATTTCCTCAGAGCATTCAATCTGATCACACATTAATTAGGAACTCATCAGTTGGTCTACAGATCTCATCAGAAATAGGCAGAATAAAAGGGAATGAAACAATCACTAATACAGCTTAATACAGCTAAGAAACGTAGCCATGGAATGAACTAGGCCAAGAAAAAAAATCAGCACAGCGGTTTAAAGCTGGCAAAATCTCTGCATAGCATAAAAATCTAAAATTTGCTTAACATGACATTGTGCCAGCGCAGGAACAGACCCAATCCAGTGTATTTATTGCAATACCTTATGTACTTCTAAGGGAGTGGCATGGCACAGAAGTGGAGTAGTTTTGCCTGACACACTCAATCTCGCTTACATATCTCAGGAGAGTAGACACTCAGCCGGAGAATGGCATGTTTTGTTTTTAGAAGGCTTGAAACACAATGCTGGGAAAGCAAGAGGCCTGTACTTGCCCTCACACTACGGGCCCACATCAGTGTACCAGCCCATAATACACAGACCAGATATTACTCACACACAGACACACAGACACACACACACACACACACACACACACACACACACACACACACACACACACACAGATTCTTTCACATATATTGAACATTTACAATAATATTTTGTGGAATAAAACAAGTGTGCAAGTATGAAAACGTAATTATTCTTGGAAGAATATGCCATATGAAATAACCCTATTTTGCCCCTGAACTAATTAAACAGCATGGTACTATAAGGTTAAAAAGCAATTGTGCTGTGTTTGGACAACACCTTGCATTAAGGATTGAATAAGCATCAATAACAAACAATAAATTTTAATTTTAAGATATGTCCATTCTAACTTTTAAGTGTTTAAATCCAAGAGCACAAATCTGACAATAGATGCAGTTATGTAGACCTTAAACAAAATAAAAATGCATCACAATCTCAATCTGAAGAGTCTTCAATTGGAATGAGGGTGGTGGTGTGAAACCAGTCTTTTGATCCAGTCCTTTCTCCTGTTGAAATAAATATATTCTTCCTGCACATTGGCTCCACGTGAAGGAAACATTAGTGGATGTGACAAGTTTCCTGGAGGGAAATTTTGCTTCCGTTCCTGATCAGAAAGTCTGTGAGAACAAATCTCTGCCACCAGTGTTAACTTTCATCCACTGGGTCTTCAGCCCAGAAGAAGGGATGTTGTGGGACTGGCTTTTGATAGGAAATAAAGCATGTAACTAATAATAATAAATGAGACTGTATCCTTGTATCCGATCATGACACAGAAGGTGGGATTTATTGGAAAAGATAGGGAGCCTAAACCAAGCACAACACTTAAGTTATATTTCTATCAGATTAAACTTAATCTGCTTAATAAAGAGATACTACATGCAGATGCTTTTAGAGACTCTGCAATTTGTTCTTGCTAAATTCCAAATAGTGACTGCGTGTCCTCCTCAAGTGACCCAGAGAACAACTTGGAAGCTGGAGCATTAATCAACATCCTGTTGTGACACCCAGCACTTGAGTCTTTTCAAAATACTAAACTTTTTCACATTGATTTGATGTTCCTGCTTAAGATGTCATGCCACACACTGTGATATCTACCCGTATAAACTAATGCTGTTCTGAATAAACAGTCTCCAGTTTAATGTGACATACAAGAGGGGAAACACTTGGCAGAATATGGATTGTAAACCTTTGGTGGACCTTGTGTTATTTTCTGTGTTTACAATGTTGTTTAATCTTGTGCATGCTTTTAATCCATATATAATGCATCTTGTAGTGCTGGCTTCTAAAACGATAGTTGAAGTCGATGTTGATTTTCTCCCCTGTCTACAGAAATAACACATGAAAATATTTTTCCATAATAAAACATGGAAAAAGACAGAAAGATGGAAAATTCTGTTCGTTTCTGTGCAATAATTTTAGAATTTTGTAGGTTCTGTGTAAAAAAGCATTTTTGAGTAATGAAATTCTTGTTATAAAATAACTGATAATATTTTCATTATAATGTTCAAACCTAATTCATCTGTCCTTTAGTTTACTGCTTACTTTCCTGTCCTTTAGTTTACTGCTTAAAGGGCATCTTTTGTCATTTTTAGACATTCAGATGGGTCTCCAGTGTGTAAGAACAAACAAAAAAACATAATAAAAATCTATTTCCTGCTTTTTGATCTTTTTCAATTTTTGCATTATTTAATCTATCACAGAAGTGTGTGGCAGACTAGATATTAAAACATACAGTGGGTTTATATATGTTGGATAAGCAATGCTTTTCTCCAGTCTTGCAATCCACCTCATATCTATTTAACTTTCAAAATGAAAATGTTCATCCAGTTTCAGATTATACAAACAGAGGCTGGGAAACATGATGTTGATGTACAATACTGATGGCGATAAATGATGTCACATTTATGCTTTCCTCAATGTACTGCAGAGGTAGGAGATAACTTAGTACATTTACTTAATTACGGTGCTTAAGTACATATTCCAACTGTCTCTTTACTTGAGTAGTTTTATTAAAGGGCATGTATCTTTTCTACATTACAGCTATTTTTTTTTTTTTTACATCTTGGCTGCCAGCCTCGAATTTGCATTGCTCTTAAACTGTAATTTAACTTTCTTTCCTGCTCGCACTCAATGTCAAACAGTTAAGCTCACTCAATTCCAGCCAATCAGAGGTTAGCAGAAGGGCAATATCAGCCAATGATATGAGATTAAGTATTGTAGTTTGTGTGTGTGTGTGTGTGTGTGTGCGCGCACACAGTGAAACTTTGGATTGCAAGTAACTTGGTCTGCGACCATTTTGCAAGACAAGCAAAATTTCCTTCATAAATTTTAACTTAATAAACATATGTTTTGTCTGCCGAGCATCACATGATCAGTGCGCAAGCATTACTCATATAGTCGACATCTATGTGCAAGTGTTAGTGTGTGTGTGTGTGTGTGCGTGTGTGTGAGAAAGTCGTCCTACACAGTAGCCCCCTTCCTCCTTCTCTTGTCTTACGTCAGCCATGATTATTATCAAAAGTAAAGTGCAGGTTATATTTTGTATTCATAATTTTTATATGAATATTTTTGGGTTGTGGAACGATTAATCTGTATTTCCATTATTTGTTATGGGGGAAATTTGATATACGAGTGATTTGATTCCGGAACAAATTATGCTCGCAAGGTTTATAGAAACTTTTTAGAGAACTGTGATCTCAATTTCAATGGAGAAAAATCATGATTCACAAAGAGTGAGAGAGAGAGAGACATTTACTACTAAAAAGTCTACTGTGGGTTAATATAAGCCCTGTACTTTTGATACTTTTGAGGGTGAGTACTTTTACAAGAGTAATATTTGCCCTTTCTACTGATGTAGAGATTTTGTGTACTTGGCCCACATCTGGTGTATTGTGACCGTGTATTGTGATTGTAATGTCATTGGTACCTCTATAACAATGACTAACTGCACTTTTACAGCAAAAATCAGCCAGCTGAATATTAAAATTCGTAGTCAGGTTGTGAATATCGGAAGCACCATTTTCCAAATTATTTCCTTCTTTCATGAGAGCAGACTGAAACAGTCATCACTCTTCATGCATAACCCACAAACAGTAGGAAACAAAAGTGTTGTGAAACAGTGATAGAAATATGGCTTCCTGCATTAAACACCACCACTGTAAATACTATGAACATTCACCAAGCTCATGAATACTGCACAGCTCTGATAGATTGATGTTATATTTTCCTCTGTCATTCTTCTTAGTTTATGTGAAACATAAGGGCATTGAGTAGTGTTATTCTTTCCTTTCTAAAACAGCTTGCTTTCGTTTGTTTGTTTTTCCTAATGTGGGAGTGTGGAATGATAAAAGATTATTTGGTCCCAGAACAATATTAATGAACGCATGAGATACGTGTCCAGCCAAGGAATGCTGGGGATGAGGAAATCTGGACTGCTGGCAGACCTTAAACACAGGGTGTTTGTGAGATTTAGGGTTTTTACATGCCAGACACGGAGCGAAAATAACTGCAGTAATTCTGTGCATTTATAATTTAGTCGTACATTGTCAGTGTTCTACAGGTTCATGATCTCTTCCTACATATTAATTATATTTTCTTCTATTAATTATATTGCTTTAATTGTATTGTATTATGACTATTATTAATTGTACTGTGACTGAATTAAATGTAACTAAAAAATCCAGTTCCAAGTGACCTAACTGACTTAAAATCTGAGGTTAGGTTCGGTAATACAGATGAAAGGAGATTTTTACATCCTCAGCAGGAAACACTGGTCAGTGTTTTAAGTGTAAGATGCGTTGCTTTGTCCTTGTATTACACAGAAAAAGCATAATTCAAAGACTATATTAATGCCATGGTTTTGGAACAGGATGTTCAAAACTCAAGTGTCAGTATACCTTTGGCCCTAAAGTGTAATATATAAATGTAATGTTAACTTCTCACACCGCACAGAAATATACATAGACACTGCAGCAATCAAATTCAGCTAGGTATGTTTCCATGACTACTCTAACTTTTGTCCTTAATCTAAAAAAGGTAGAGGTAGAATAAAACACAGCTTGAAATGTCATGACATTAAGAAGATCTCCATATGTGAGAGTGCATCATGCACCCAAGTGCTTCTCATCACAGCTAAAATATTTATAAACTCTCCAAGTGTTTATGGAGGTTGCTTACCCAGAATAAGAAAACTAACAGGGACAGACTGGAGCCTAATATTTCAGCAAATAAAATGACCCCTTTATTTCAGGCATAAACTCGGCTAAGCTGGGCTCAGTCATGACATAAGCATCCATTGAGCTGGATGGTTATTTTTATGATGTCATTGGGTTTAATTAAATGGACACTGTGTATGGCCAAATAAAGTCACATACAATAACACATAATGTTGCTCCATCTGAAGCGCCTCCAGAGTGGGCACTGTCCATGATGGTTGCATCGCTTCATGCCCTTTCCTTCTTACTTGCTCTAATCAGACCGCATGACCTTTTTTCCATTGCTCCAAAGTCCAATATTTATGCTCTCTAGCAAATAAAAATCTTTTTTTTTCTGATTAGTCGCACTAACTAGTTGTTTTCTTATGGTCACATAACAATGTGTGTATGGCAATGCTCTTACTTTCACTATTAAGCATAGCTCTGTTTTTTACTGTTTATTTTTTACCATGCAAATTCACCAAATGTTAAAGCGATTTCCGTTCATGATTTATTATTTTTTTCCCCAGACCACATTACTTCCACAACATTGAGCACTATCCTTACAGATATTGATAATGTGTGGATTCACAATTAAACTAGTTCCAGTAATTTTAAAATGTCTTCGCTGTTTTCTTTGCTTGATGCAGCACAAAATTTGACCCTCCAGAAATGAGTTTAGAGATGTACAAAATATGTACAGCATAGAGGTTCTCCTGAACAAGGACTGAGAAGCACTGCCTTAAAAAATCTTTTATACAGAGCAAAAGTGATTATTAAAATGGAAATCCAGCATCTGATTAAGAAATCATGATTTCTCCATTATACACTACATACTGTTCCTGTTAAACATCAGCAGGTACCTGCTTATGGCTTTTAAGGAAAACAAAAATTCTACCAAAATATAAATTATATTATAATTAATGTTATTCATGTCACCTGGCGATGGTCATAATGTTATAGTTGTTGTTATCGGTGTGTGTGTGTGTGTGTGTGTGTGTGTGCGCGTGTGTGTGTGTATGTATATGTATATGTGTGTATGTATGTATATGTGTGTGTATATGTATGTATGTATGTGTGTGTGTGTGTATAGTGTGTATATATATATATATATGTGTGTGTATGTGTGTATATATATATATATATATATGTGTATATATATATATATATATATGAGAATGTCCTGGAGAGACAGACAGAGGAAATGAGACATGGCAATAAAGCACCACTTCATCAGCTTCACTTTATATATACGGCATCAAGCTAAGACAAGTTTGTCTGAAATATTGATTCCCAAAAGCAGCTGATTAAAAAACACTACCGGCCATTGCCTTTCTTTGTGTGTCAGCATGGCCGAGCACGATATTCTATGATGTCCATTAGTATCAGTCCATCAGTTTGCTACGCGATATTGACCTGGAAAGCTGTGGCGTCAGTGAACAAAGGAAACAGGGCAGGTAAGTTTACTACTGACTAATCACAAAACTCATCTTCCCTTTCAATACAAATGCTTGTCTCAGGGCTACCTTTTCTGAAAACTGATACCCTAATCAATATGTGCTTACAAGGCAAATAATGTTGAAAGCCGGATTTAAGAGCCATGATAAGTGTATCTGCAAGGGCTGTCGATAGGGAAAGGGAAAATACAGTGACATTAAATACAAAGAGTACATTTTTTTATACATGCATATTACAGTGGAACTAGAACGCTAAGAGTGTTTAGCGTGTCTGTATAAAAGAAAGAAAAAACACATTGTACCATCCCACATGGTAACATCATCTTTGGCTTTAGGCTGGAATGCAGAATAATTCTAGAAAAGGCAGTGCCCGATGCCAAGAGGTTACTTTCTTACATTTCAACACACAAGTTACACAAGCACTTAAAACTAGAAAACTCGGTGAAAAATGGTGAAGCATGTCACTATGTTATATCATTATATTTTTAGTCTTTTATTTTGACAAATCTGTCGACTGCATTCTAACAAAATCATGCTTTAGAATTATTGCCAACCCATCAGTTATGATCAGTGCTGTGAATTATAGCTTGCCTTCCAATTGACTTTGATTAAATTTTGAGTATGGTTTGTTTCAGTCCAATTCAGCACTAATGTTTGTTTGATCTGTCTCAGGCAGCTCAATGTCTTACATGCTATTAAGTATTAAAAACTCCTAAAAGTAACTACAGTGGAACCTTGGATTACGAGCATAATTTGTTCCGGAAGCAGGCTCGTATTCCAAAAACACTCGTAAACCAAATAGACTTTTCCCATAAGAAATAATGAMAACTCAAATTATTCGTTCTACAGCCCAAAACAATAATAAATACATAAAAATAATTAATACAACATATAAAGTAAAAATAAAAAAAATTAACCTGCACTCAACATTTAAAAAAAGTAAAAATAAATCCATACAGTTAAGTGTTTCCGTTTGTGCGTGCAGGCACCGTGTATTTGTATGTGTGTGTGTGTGGAATTAGCCCCTCGCCTCGTCTTAAACAGTAAAACTCCTTCTCCCTCCCACATCTCGCTTTTTAAGTTTCAAAACTAACACACAATGCAAACACTGTTTTAACGGGGAAAAAAAGAATTCTCTCTAATGATACTCGTATGAGCATACTAACGGAATCACTGCTGTAAAGTAAAAACAAACAAACAAATGAACCAGCACCTTAGGTAAAGAGCTGAGTTTTCTGTGTAAATAAAGCACGTGTGCAGCTGGAGAGATGTGTGTGTGTGTCTGTCTGTCTGTCTGTCTGTCTGTCTGTCTGTCTGTCTGTGTCGGTTTGCAGAACACTCGTAAACCACGTTACTCACAGAGATTCAGAGGTGATAGTACAAAGTGAGTCTTTTTTCTCCCTCCAGTCCAGTAGGTGGTGGTATTGCAACAACTGCTCATGAACTCGGAAGGAAAAGTAGATTTTGCAAAATGATTTTGCAAAACTGAAGAATTTGCAGAGGATGGAAGCGTTTTTTTTTTTTTTTTTAAAGGCTGAGATATATATATATATTTTTTTAGGGATTTGCAATGTTCCAGGCCATTTAATGTACGTTAATTTAAAAAGTCTGACTCGATCAATTGACTATTAAAATCTAATCCAAATTTTTATATTTATTCAATGTCAAATAGGGCTGATAAAGCTATTATAACATTTCAAATAGTCATTTAGTCAATAGTCTGATCATTTATCACCTTAACTGTAGAGTGTAAATGAGCAGTTATAACTATCGTGGCATAATTTCACTAATATGCATAGATCCCCCCCCACCCCCATACGATAAGGTAAAATAAAACTGAAAAAAGCATTTAATATCTTGCATGTCAATTGACATTCTCCTCAAATGATAATACATTATGTAAATTTGTGCAGTTCTGTGACTCATTGATCCTTTTGAGAACATTCTCTATTTTGAGATACTACGTATTTTTCCATAATTATTTAGCAGGGTTTTTTTTTCTGCCAGTAATGGAACAGGCTGATAATTGGATAAATGGGAGATCTGTGGAAAATGTAGATAAATACCCAGGAGATGAATACCCAGACCGGACATATGAGTGCAACTCATTCAGCTGTTAAGGCAGAGCACAGTCTGAGAAAATTAGCCTTGTCCTTCTTTCACTGCATTAGAGCCTGAATGGAGGAGACCAGATGTACACTTAATAGTATGCTTCCACACTTTTAGATGGGGCCTGATAATATATTGAAAAGTAAAATGGGATGATGCTTCTCTTGTACTAGACCAGAAACAGACAGGAGAATTGAATTATGGTTCTTGCTTTTTAGCAAAATAAAAAGTATTCAATTTCACTTATAGTTCTGTCATATCTTTACTGAATGCATCACCAAAATCTCACTAAAACAATTCCACAGGAATGAAAATCCTGTAAGTTTGTCAAATATTAATATCATAATTAAAAAGTATTTATTTATATCTGAAATGTATGGCGCAAGTATGTAAAACCCACACATCACCTCAGTTTCGCTCAGCTAAGGCACATGGATCTGAGCACATGCATGGTGCATTCATCAGTGAACTGAACAATGCAGCTCCGTCTTCCTGCTTCACTGTTCCAGAAAGGTGGCCGGTATTCTGATTAAACAGGTTTTCCTCATCCTGTTGTTACATCTTCGTCTGTTAATGAATGAGCTCAATGGACTGCTCCTTCTCCCTTACCGCACGTTAAATAAGCTCTAATATCATAAATACAGCAGCAGGCTATTTTGCTGTGATGACAGGACTGTTGACAGTAAGGGGATTTATTTGGGATTCAAAAACTTAGCACCCAGAAAACTCCCATAGAAGTTCTTAAGGAGCTTCAAACCAAAATGTCACGGTCTTGGTTCAGTCAGGGTGCTGGGTGAGAGATTATCATTTCTTAACAAGGACACAAAAATGCCAAACAGCCAAAATTACTCCTCGATACAAAAATTGTACAGGGCATCTGTTTAAGTAGCTTTATAGTATTTTGTCAAACAGATGGACATACAGTGTGTAGGCACTGACATGTCATCCTAATACACTTTTTTTTTTTACATGCTTGCTAGTTATTTACACTGCCAGGTCATGTAATGCCTAACTACGCACATTAAAGAGAGAGAGAGAGAGAGTGTGTGTGTGTGTGTGTGTGTGTGTGTGTGTGTGTGTGTTTAGCTCTTATTACTGTCTGTCTGTCTTAAATGAAATACCATCATATCTAACATTACCTTTAATTTCACCAAATACAGACCTGTGCAAATATCCCCCCAAAAATCCTGATAGTATTTTACCCAAGATATTTACCCAAATGGGAAGTAAGACATTACAAAAGTATACACACCCATTTATTAAACCTAAAATGTTCTGATTCAGTGAAAGGACAGTGGCTTTAGAAATTGATAATGGAATCATAAAGCCACTCAACTCCTGACTCAAATCAAATCTTAACCACACCATAGTCAAAATGAGATGATTTAATATGTGGGCAAAAGTTCAAGTTTAAGTGCAGCACATGACTGAGCTTGACTCTAATATTGTTCAATGTACACATACTGTACATGTCTGACATACTTTGCTGTATAAAATCTATAACATAGCGTTGGTAATCACAAGATCAGTGTGATCACAGACCCATTGACGGAAAATAAAGATGCAGAATTGTCTTTACATCTGCAGCAGTATTATATTCAGTATCAAAAATTTCCAGCATGAGCACTGCTAATATGTTCCAAGCTTTTATTTTAATAATCCTATTTTGACTGGTGGGATGAGGTTCTGCTACTGAATGATTAGGGATGTGTCACAGGAGTTTAGTGGGATTAGTGAGAGATCCAGTGGATTATTTTCCAAAAGGGGAGAAGCATTACCATCTCACAGCTCCACAGTCCAGTGATTGACCTTAAGGTCAGGTTACAATCTGTGCAGTGTTTCAAGACTTTTCCCAAGGTTTGCATATGTTTCCACTGGGTTCTCCAGTTTTCTTCCTACTTCCCAAAAACAAGTAGGCAGATTAGTTTTGAAACTTGGCATGAATAAGTATTTGAATGGGGTGAATTTATCTTGAGTGAAGGGTAACTTCCTGGCTCTAACGGTTCCCAAGATAGCCCTCTGGATCTACAATGACCCTGACCAGTGGTTATAGAAGATGAATGATTCTTGATGAATGTGATTTTGTGTTTCTTTAGCACAATACCAAATTAGTAGCTATAACCTTCCTTTATTTCTTAAATGTTCTTTAAGTCCCACACACTGATTTCATTGGACTACCTTCATGTGGTATTGTTGCAAAAGAAACAGTCTCTATTTGTCACATACAGTATTCATTACAGCACAGTGAAATTCTCTTCTTCAAATATCCCATATGTCAGCCCTGGAGAAGATGGGGTTAAGGATCTAGGATCAAGGACCCAACAGTGGCAGCAAGGCAGAGCTGAAGCTTGAACCCCTGACCTTTTGATCAGTGACCTAGAACCACTGAGCTACCACTAACTAATCTTGTTTTTTTTTTCTTTCACTTCATAAAGTCTACTAAAGCACATCCCAAAAACTTTCGGAGGGGTTAAGGTCAGAGCCATTTGAGCCTTAAGAATCTTGTCCTGAATCACAGGGGGTAAAGATCCATTGATGTGATAACCTGGTCATTTAGTACATGCAGGTCATCAGCTGACATTTTATTGTCAGATAACGTTGCTGAGCCTAGACCTGTCCAACTGAATCATCCACAAATCATAATCCTGTCTCCAGAGGCTTATACATTGGCCACTATGCATGATGGGTGCATCACTTTATGTGCTTCCCTTCTTACCCATCGCTCTAAAATAGGGTCAATCTGGATTCATCAGGTCACATTACCTTTCCTTTCTTTACGTTCCCTAGCTCATTGGAGTCTTTTTTCTGATTAGTACTTGATGGGAGCATTTAGACTCACTAATACGTGGATTTCTTTTGGCACACAGATGTTTACAATCCTGCATGTTCTTGTTACATTGTGTATGTGGAAATACTCTTGCTTTGACTATTAAACACAGCTGTGATTTCTATTGTTTCAATTTCAGCAAGAATTTAAGTGATCTCCATTCACGGTCATTCATGATTTAAAAAAATAATAATAATTACCACATTTTTTTATGCAAAGCTGATGGTTCAGCACTATCCTTCCAGGTTTGAATAAGGCCTTGCACAGTTCTTAACCCCAGTAATTTCAGCACAGTTCTTAGTTGTTTTCTTTTTCTGATTGTCAATAGCCTGATCCTTATGAGAACTTCTTTTTCCATGACCACAGGATTCAACACATCTTCCACATATTTTAAGAAATGAGATGCTACTCACGGTAATACTTAAACAAAAAGGGTTAAAGGAATTGCTGACTCAATTCAGTTAGGGTGTTGGACGAGATATTATTGTTTCTGAACAAAGACACAAAAATGCTAAGCAGTCAAAAATATTCCTAAAAACAAAAAATTGTACAGGGCCTGCATTTAAATACCTTTCATAGTATTTTATCATACATATGTAGGCATTTAAATGTGATCCTGATACCAGAGTTATTTACACCAGATCATGTGTAGTGCCCAACTGTGTGTGTATGCGTGTGGAGCTCTTATTACTGACTGCCTTATGTGTAATCCCATTCCCCATATCTAACATTACCTTTCATTTCAGAAAATACAGACTTGTACCTTCCAGAGCAAATATCCCCCCCAAAATCCTCTGAATGTATTGTAAATCCATGCATCCAAATGGGCAATACATAGATTTACACTCCCATTCATTAAAAATAAATAATGCCCATAAATTATTATGGTCAAGATCTTAAGGAATTTATACTGGAATCACAGTCATTCATAGCAATCTCCTTAGCTGTTTTCTTTGCTTGATGGCCAATAACCTGACCCTTTTGAAAACAGTAACATTTTTTTCTATGACCACAGGATTCATCTTCCACATGTTTTAAGAAATGAGAAGCTACTCGCTGTAATAATTAGGGTTAAAAGAACTGCTGGCAGCTGAAACATATTAATCCCTGCAGTAATTATCCAATTAAGTGCTCGTAAGCAATTGCTTATTTAAATCCAAACAACTTGACATAATGTTTTTTGGGCGACGACCCCATTTTAAGGGCCACAAATTCTCACAATCGTACTTCCACACCATTTTCTTTTTTTCAACTGGGACTGGTTGTACCTAGTTGAAAAGCCATGGTGCATTACAGAAATAAAACACTTCATGATGTGCTGTTATTGGATGGGTGGTGTTATGCAGTTGACCCAAAATATTTATTTTCTTTCCTGAAAATTTTCATTCCACATATACTGTACCACAGCAAATTGTAGATGTTTATCATTTTGTAAGTGTTAAAGAATGATGCTATAATTTAATTAATACATTAATCATCACTTTTAATGTTGCAAACAGTTGCAGATGGTTTAGGTTTAGTTATAAGGTGTATAGATGATGAGACTGGTCTATACCGCTTTATCCTGTATATAGGGTCGCGGGGGGCCTGGAGCCTATCCCAGGAGATTGCAATGCCATTCCATCGCAGGGCGCACACACACACACACACACACACACACACACACACACACACACACTTAGCAATTTGGGAACACTAATTAGCCTAACCTGCATGTCTTTGGACTGCGGGAGGAAACCAGAGAACAAGGAAGAAAGCACAGGAAGAACATGTAAAGTCCATTCACAAAGACTACAAGGTGGGAATCAAACCCTCGATCTAGGAGAGGTGCCAACCATTAAGCCACCATGATGCTGTTTTTTGACACTTGTTAGAAGAGGTAAATCATTAATTTCAAATTCTGTGTAGGTTACCTACTGTACACTATATAGACAAAAGTATTTGACCCAACCTGTTAATCATTCAATTCTTGTGTTTCAATCAATCAGGCCCCTTATCCCCAGTGAAGGGCGATCTTAATGCTTCAGCATTTCATGACATCTTGGACAATGTTGTGATTCCAACTTTGTGGCAACAGTTTGCAGACGGACGTTTTCTATTCCAACATGACGGTTCCTCATGGATCAAGACATGGTTTGATGAGTTCAGTGTGAAAGAACCTGACTGCCCCTAATGCAGAGCACTGTGGCCTCAACCCCATCAAGCACCTTTGGGATGAACTGGAACGAAGATTGTGAGAGCCAGGGCTTCTCGTCTAACATCAGTGCCTAACCTCATAAACGCTCTACAGAATGAATGGGGAACATTCCCAGAAGCTCCCACAGAAACACTCCAAAATCTTGTGGACAGCCTTCCAAGATAAGTGAAAGCTGTTATAACTGCAAAAGGGAGGTTAAAATTCTTACGGAGATATATTTATTTGGACACTATGTCTTTGCAGGTTTGGCAAGATACTTTTGACCATATATTGTATGTAGACTGTCTGGGATTGGTCTACTCCGCATACCGAGCTCGTGTCAAATAACCGCAAATCCAGTAGGCAGCGTTTTTTTAAAAGGTTCAAATATCAAATTCGCTTTGATTTGCTTTTAAACTATCCAGTATCGGCGGTTTTCACACAGCGCGCGCTTGTAACCAAAGTAACGTTTACATTGAAACCTCAACTGCTGTGGCTTACATATCAACAAAGTCAAACCGTGTGGAGAGATACAGAAGAAACCTACATCAAATAAATTGTATCACATGTATCAAATCAAACAAGAAGAAGAAAACGAAAGAGAGAGCGCGAGAGCTCACCTGTCATCGTAGCAGAAATCAGCGTCGAGCGTGTTCACGTACAGTAACAGAGCCACAGCGCCGCACACCAGCTCCCTTATCATTTCTCAATACAAAACAAATAAATAACAAACAAAGGAAAAGCAGACAACAATACGAAAAAATAATTACTTCTCGCCTATCCTTGCTTTCCTCATGGTTCCTTTAAAGGAGCACTACAGTACCCGTTCGGAGAAGTCGTTACGCCTCCACACGCAGCGAGCTCGGAGCGCAGCCGCACCGTGTTTGTTTACGCGCGCGCACGAATACAGCTGCGTCTCAGTGACCGCGTGCACAGACTCACTGACGCGCATGCGCACTTGGGTGTATCCGCCGGCTAATGAACGTGCCCACTTATATTGTACGTGTTATTACTGTCGTCGTGCGTCAAGGATCCTGCAGGCTCCTTGTGAGCTGTTTTGAGGAACTGCGCTGTATTTATTAGTATCTTTTGATGAAATTGATTGGGTGTGATGCATGAAATAAAGAGACACAAATAACTAAAAACAAAAAAGAGAGATAGAGAGAAAATCCTGTCAGGCAGACTTTGCAGTTTATCATTCACACACACTCATTCATCGTCTACACTGCTTTATCCTGTATACAGGGTCACGTGGGGGCCTGGAGCCTATCCCAGGAGACATAGGTCTCGAGGTGGGGTACACCCTGGATGGGGTGCCAATCCATTGCAGGGCACACACACACTTATTCACACACTACGGGCAATCTGGGAACGCCAATTAGCCGAATCTACAATTCCTTAGACTGTGAGAGGAAACCAGAGTACATGAAGGAAACCCACCAAGCAGGGGAGAACATAGACCCGAGGTGGGAATTGAACCTGGACCCGGGAGGTGCAAGGCGACAGTGCCATACTGCAGTTTATCATTCCACATTATTATACAAGACATACCAATATATGCTTTATTAGCTTCACATTATTGCCCGGCTTCAACCCTTATGTAGTTTAAAAGCTAATAAAAGCCTGGCTTGTGCTTGGGCAGTTCACTCCCATTTCAACTTCACTGAAATTTCTGGTAAAAAAATCCCTAAACAGCTTACAACAAAATTCAGTTATTAAAATCTGAACATTCCAAATGCACACATTACACATATACTTGAACAGTACATCAGATATAGAAGCATCAAATATAAACTCACTTCTTTCCTTAATTTTAAGGGTTAATGCAAAAAAGTATTTTTAAAAAATCGTTCTCTACTATTATGTGACGGCTTGTGCGTCTGTACATGTACATTATAAGAGAAGAATATCTTACCACCTTAGTGATATAGTGAGCTAATGGTCCTATATAGGTATGACAGTAATGGAGCTAGGGGTGTCTGCAGTGTGTGTGTGTGTGTGTGTGTGTGTGTGTGTGTGTGTGTGTGTGTGTGTGTGTGTGTGTGTGTGTGTGTGTGTGTGTGTGTGTGTGCATACTTGAGGAGAAAACAAGGAAAAACAGATGTTAGAAAATTAGTTAAAGCGTGACAAGATCCCCAGACCTGCAAATGACTCATTAGTGCATGTACAACCTTGGACCTTTTTTTAAATTTGTTTTTATGTTTCAATTCTCACAGGAGGAGCAAATATTTTTTCTAAGGGAAACTAATTTTCTGAACTACTATCTCTCTGTCTATAAACATGACAGATGAATATGAAATGAACATAGTGTTATTTTACTTCAGTAGTTTTATTGCCCTTTGATGGTTTGGCACCCCGAATGAATAGTGATATATGCTTCAGATCCACTGTGACCCTGACCCGGATAAAGTGTTTACTGAAGATTAATGAATATCGTGTTAATTTTATTATTCTGACTATAAAGAATCGCAATGTACTCAAGATATAGTAAAAGAAAAGAACCAAAAGGAAGAGCTTGTATGAAATCCATCTCACCATTGGTTTATAATCTATTTGGTCGTCTGCATACTGTAACTGCATTTTTAAAGATGCAAGTGAGAAGGGGGGCAGTGTCATGATGACATGTTATACATGCCACAGGTAGCAGTGAATCCAGAGCCTATCCTGGGAATACACTAACGATAGATTTATTTAACCAGCATACATATGGTGTGCACTATATTATTATTATTAGTAGTAGTAGTAGTAGTAGTAGTAGTGGTGTCTGGAATAGCTCAGTGATTAAGGCATTGGACTATGGTCACAGGTTAAAATCCCACGACTGCCAAATTGTCCCTGTTGGGCCCTTGAGCAAGGCCCCTAACCCTCAAGTGCTTACATGTATAATGAAATACAAATGTAAGTCGCTCTGGATAAGACCGTCTGCCAAATGCGTAAAAACTTAAATGTAGTAGTATACACTAGTAGTTACAGAAATGCTTGAAAAGGGGATGCTGCCCAATAGTTACCCATATTTCCCATGTCCTTAAGTTTAAGCCAATCAACTTTCATTTTGCAGATACCAAGATTCAGTTTCTAATAGTCATAAATGTCTCATTTGTAAGCTATGCTTTGCAGAAAGACTGATGAATGTTGCAGAGGAAACCATAAATCATAATCAGGAGTGGCACAGATTTTAGCCACCCCCATCCCCCCAGAAATAACAATAATTCCATTCAACCCAGTGTAAAATCAGTTAAGATCTGCTATACAGAGCAACTAGCCAATAACTAAACCGATGTGATAAGAGGCCAGGGGAGAAAATCAACATCGACTTCAACCCAAATTCTCCGAACACATAAGACATGGAACACGTGAAAACTATTGTGGCAGTTGTTTGGCACAGTGGCGGATCAATTCTTTCAGTGAATCTACCCCGTTATTACCGCCTCCTTCCTGTGATTAATTAACTGTCTTCTTGTTCTTCGTTAATCATAAATATACTAACTTGATTTTTTTTTATTCTACAAATAGAGCAGAACTGATGGCTCTGTGTACTCATTTCCTAACATTCACAGCTGTCAGATGGATATGTTTGAAAGTTTTTCCCTTTAATCATAGAATAATAGTAAGCTGATTATAGTCAAAGTAAACGATTTGAGAACTGGAATGTGCTATCATCCACACATGTTTAAAACAGCTGGCTAGGGTTTCATTGGAACACCTAAAGGTGAAGTTAGGATTTCATTTTATCAGTATGTTTAGATTAATTTACACTAATCTGCTATTTTTCGTCATATAACAGCACAGGAGTATTAATGTGCTTGCTATACAATAAAAGTATTGTTGGTACGAGGTGGTATCAAAAAATTTCGATACTAGTTTTTGTAACACACCAGCAGATGGCAGCACAAAGCTGAACGCACAGTTACAGGGAGCAAGTCAGTGTGCCAAAAGACACGTCCTGTGAATCATGGACAGAATATGAAATTCTGTCCCATGAAACCGGGCAAATCTGCCACAGAGACGTTCATGATGATTCAGCAAGTTTATGGTGATGCTGCAATGAGGTTGAAGTGTTTTGAGTGGCACTCGTTCTTTAAAAACAGAAGAACATCACTAGAAGATGATAATAGATCAGGAATACCTTCATTGAGCCTCAACTCCCTGAAAATGGTAAAACAACTTGTGTGTGAAGATGGTTGAACAATCCACAACATTGCTGCCATTCTCGGTATGTCATACAAAACATTCCAGGCAATCCTCACGTGTGAAAAAAACTGAAATAGGTTCGCAACTCGACCATCTTTTTCCCATGTGGGTTTGAGAATTTGTCCCTAGGGGCCAGGCTGCCATTAGCAATTTCTAATGCAAGATTTTAAGGCGTCTGAGGGAGGACATATGACAAAAGCGACCCGATCTGTGGCGTGCAAAACTCTAACCTTTTTGATACTTGTATTCAACAAAAAAAATGTAGGATCAATATTAACTGATAGATATTTTTGTTTTTTTACACAAACTCAATTATTCAATCATTCATGGAAGAAATCCGCCTTTATCGGGGCTAACACTTTTTTAAAATAGCTAACAGTTGTTTTTTTTCCCAGCACAGGGAAGTCTTCATGACAGATCTTAATAAACCTTTAATAATTAACATTTGTAAGTGCTGACAAACTGCAATGGTATAAGTTGTTATTGGAAAATAATACAATAAACAATACACCATCCCACCGTTGATTACTTTCTTATAACAGCAAGCCATCATTACGTACCTAGCAATGTCTGTACTGGTTTATATAAACCTTGTGCACAACTTATCAGATAATATTTATCACAGTAATCGTCCATCATAAGGTATCTTTGCGAAAATGCTTCATTCAATCAAATACTTAACAATCTTATTCTTTTCCCCTACATCTATATTTTTAAAACAAATTTCAGTTTTGGAAAGTTCAGCCACTCTTCTGTTAAGTCTCGAGTGCTTGACTTTTATTGTTTGTTGTGTCTAATCAGATGCTAAAGAAAAAAAAAATGCTACGTCCAAACGCTCCCCCATTTCACAGAACAGATAAGTAATTATGAACAGATGTGATTTTGTCTGCTACTAATTTATAACTTGTGTTTTCTAGCCTGAATACAGAAATACTTAGAACATTTAGTTTGACATGTTTTGTATTTTCTTTTCACCAATAATCTTAAACTCGGCACTGAATCTAAAAAGAAAATCTAGCTTTCTATATCTTAACATAATTCGTATCTTCATGATAACAATTTGCCTGCAAAGGACTGAAGTAACCTGAAACACATGTTCACATCGACGTTACAATGATTTAACATAATTTGTCGATTTTTAAAGGATGAAAGTTTGCTCAGTTTCCTGCTCTAAGACTGAAAATGAAAGCGTTCCAGTTATTTTTAGTTCTTATTTCTTTTCACTAGGTGGGAAAGTTGTTGTGCGTTGATTTGATTTAGTTGTTCGTACTCTGGACGATTGATTATTTTCAGATGGAACTCATCATGTGTAGTTATTTACAATTGGTGTGTGTGTATGTGCTGTGTGATTTCTCCATCATCTCTGCATCCTGTTCACCCCCGCCTCCACTGATGGAGGGTCATCGATAGAAAAGTCAAATTGCAACGCGTTTCCCTTCCAACTTCCACCGGACTTTCTCATTCCCATACGGTGCCTTTATAAAGCACTGATGTCTGATAAGAAGCGTTACATGACTCCTTTAGACTTCCTTCTCCTCTGCTTCCTCAGGCCAGAAGCTTGTTGCACTCCCTGCCGAACTGCATCAGATTAGACTCACAGTAAACTTCACAGTACAATAATTACAACATTTAAGGCTTCCTTAAAAAAATAACTGTAATTTATCACTTAGTTTTATATCACAATGCTGTTTTTTTTTATTTTTTTTGCCTGACAATAGTGCTGCCATTAAATCATGTATTCATTAATTCATTTTTTTATTCCTCTTCTCCTGTACGGGGTTACAGAGCCTGGAGCCTATCCCAGATATGGCATGAGGCGGGGTACAACCCTGAACAGGTTACCAATCCATCGCATGGCACACGTGCACGCACACATACTCATTCACACACTACTGGCAGTTTTGGAATGCCAATTAGCTTACTCTGCGGGGAGAAACCAGAGCACCCAGAGGGAACCCTCAAAGTGCAAGGCAACAAAGCTAACCACTATGCTACTGTTCAGCCCATAAATCATATACAGTATATACAAATCAAGTAATATGCTTTCTAGCATTTACGAAAGGAGTCTCCAGTGTCAGTAAGGTTACTTCCATGAAAGAATCTTCAAGGCAGTGGGCTTTGCACAGTCAGGTTTATCTGTACATGCCAAGCTGCATTTTTGCCTTATTAACTTCAAGAAAGGAAAAGAAAATAGAAGCTATTGAGGGAATGACTGTTACTATATAAAGAATTATAATACTTTTATAAAAGTATGGCATGTCATTTTAAATAAATTGAATAAATATATAATCATGGGCAACATGCGGTAGGAAAAGAGACATTGAATAATTTAAGTGCTGTTATTGGAAAATAATAACCTTCAATGTAGTAACTGTAACTCTTAGTGTCAGTAAGCCTGCATCTCACCACCCTGTTGATTATTCTGCTATAACAGCACAACCAAGAATGTTTCATTTCCTACATAATCCCGACAATTCCTACATTTTTTTTTTAAAACACAGTACAGGAACAAGTAGACGTTTGCAGCCATGTGTTATTGCTCAGAATGAGCCACAGGGAAGAGATAAAAAGTATTTGCCCAGTTTAAAAATGATGAGACCGGATTGATGTGTCTGCCATGCCTTAATATGCTCCACTGTTTGCCGGCGTGATAAACACACACATGCACGCACACAACACGCATGATGGTTTCTGAATGTTCTCTGTTTATTCACAGCAAAGACGGCGTATTCAAGTCTTTAGTCAAACGCTCATGTGTGTTATGTCATATTTGTTACATCAAAGAACAATAAGTAATTAACATGTACCGGGGAAAACAAAGAGAGGAAGTTGTATAAATATCCATCCGGATGTAGCCTAGATGAAGAATTGTCATATAAGGCATGGAGGGGGGAGGGGCCTTGGGATCAAAGAGAAATTGACATCAAAAAGAGGACCGTGGGAGATTTAACACATTCATATAAGAACAGCCTTTCACTCAGAAAACCCTTAACAGTAGTTTAGCATTGCTTTAGTCGATATAATAAAATTCTACAACGTAAATAAATGTGCTGCTGTCTTTAAGGAAGAAAACAAAGATCATTTAGTATTAATTTTTTTTTTTAATTTGACAGCTCCTATTATGAGAAAACACTTCATTGTCCTTCCTCACTGCTTCCCAATATTTCCTATCCTCACACCATAATTTTAAATTGGGAAACTGGAAACAATGAGGAGGAACAAAAAAAGAAATGACCCTGTTTCCCTTTGCGTTTCTATTTCCTTGGAAGAGACTGCTTACATGGCATCATAACATAATATCCTGTAAGCGTCCCAGATCCAGATTTAGCAACAGGTCAGGAAACAGAACCACATCTGTGTAGCTTGATGACAGTCGTAACACCAATATACCCGTTTCCAAGCACAAGTGCAAATCTAACTAGGCTAATAGTACTTCATAAGAGTGGCACTCGTGGCGAATGTGTACAGTATGTGCCAGCAGTATGTAGGTAGTCAATGACAGTGCAAAAGAATATGAAAAGTATGATTTGTGTGGTTTGTTCTATGACGATGAGCAAAGCCTGGAAGGATTTCTTTAACACAAGTGCAACACGTCAAAATTGAGTCATGACCTTTTCACAGCACAAACATCCTGATGAGAACTGCACTATCTCAGAGACTGTTGACGGATATCTGAACTACAGCATGATAAATGAATGAGTAATCAAGAATAACAATAGCAGCACTTAGTACAAAGGCCAACAGGATACAAATTTCTGCGGATGAGCATGCTTTTTTCCCCACGTATAAACAGAGGAATCTGTCCCACAGTAAAGGGATCCCTCTTAGGTTTTGCATATGACAGACATTATTGGAGGTGCTATGGGAGCATGAGGAATTTTGACAAATAATTCCTCATGCTCTCATAACCCCTACAATAATAGTTTCAGGAAAGCTTATATATAATATTCTATGTGATACAAGTCATTGATTAAGTTGTTTTTCCTCACAGACAGCATTACCCAATACACCTACTGAAAACCTTCACAACTGAGAAAAGAAGAGTTTGAGAAACGAGCTACGGTATGGTTTATTCCATGAAGACAGTCCTGGCTTATGGAGACAGCTGTTCTTTGTGGACTCATGACTGCAGTCGCTCAATAGTCCAATAACAAACTGGACTCCGCATTAACTTAAATACGTCTCTTGTTATACTGAACGTCCAGCCTCCTAACACACAGTATGAATGCAGCTCAATCCCTGTTATGTTATCACCCAAATGAGGATGGGTTCCCTGTTGAGTCCGGTTCCTCTCAAGGTTTCTTCCTATTGCCATCTCAGGGAGTTTTTCCTTGCCACAGTCGCCCTCGGCTTGCTCATCAGGGACAATCCGGTCTTTTTGATTGATATGCAGTCGCATTTCATACAAACTTGCGTTGTTTCTTTTGATTGTGTAAAGCCACTTTGCGACAATTGTTAAAAGCGCTATACAAATGTAAATTTAATTGGATTCCTGATCAAAGTGTAATTGCACCCCAATGAGTTGCATAGCCAAACACCATAATCAAGTGATTAGGATCTTAATTGGTAAAATAAGAGCTTAAGGTTCATTTTTCAATTGTGAAGCTGTTCAAGTCAAAAGATGTGCTAAATAATGCTATCTGCAAGGCAAAGCAATGACCTGTATCACATACTGTAGTAAAGGAATAAATAAATACTTGAGCTTTTCTGAAAATAATAAAGGAGGGGTTATGGGAGCATGAGGAATCATTTGCACACATTAATTGGGCATAAATAAATATGAATACATCAAAACATATGGGAGACTCCTTTCGAATTAATTTATGCATCAACACTATCCAACAGTGTGGGGTAGCTTTTCAGCCACACACAAATCTTCAGGACAAACAGGGCTACTGATACATGCATTTATAACTGTTAAAACACAAGTGATAAAATGAACTAACTTAATTCATGCATATCCAGAAGTGGTATATTCTAAGTTTCTTCAACCAACTTTAGCTTTGATTAAGGTACATAGTGGAGGCCCAATTAATTTGTAAAAATGTTTCATCAGACTCCCATAACCCCTCCCATTATAGTTTCATTAAAGCTCCTATTTCCTTTTTTTTATTTTTGTTTTTTGGAGCTGAAGATTTTTTTTTTTTTTTGTCTTCATAAACACATTTGGCTTGTATCTAGCTGGGCTATCCGCTGAGTAAATGTGACTCAAACAGGAACACAAAAGATCTTTTTGGATTAGATTTCAAAGAAAAGATTAGATATGTATGCCTGTGATCTGATATGGATTAATATCTCACATATGTGAAAACTGCTTTGGGAAAATTTCACATGCTTGTGTTAACATGGCCCACATCCTGTTTCCTTTCATTCACCCTGCACTCAAGGTGAATTAGTGTCAGACCATGTTTAAATCTAAACTCATTCTGACACATGTTCTGGGTTAGGTTCGAATAAATAAACTTTAATCACACAAGAAGAAACCAGAACGTACTTATGATTAAATCGTTATTATATAATAATATACAAATCCATGAGTTTGACACTCCTTATAATGGAAATGGCGATTAGGACTTGAATGTACAAATGGCAAATTTAAAAACAATAAAAGTACTATAATAAAATGCAGACCTAAGATAAAGCATATTTGGGCTTTATGGAATGCCAGGATCCTTTATTCCAACAACTGCATAACATCTGGGGGACAGGAGTGGGTTGAACAGCTGCACCAGGGCAGAAGACACATTCTCCTGTCAAAACATTATTTAATATAAAATGAATATTTTAGAGAGACTGCATGGACACTCTATAAATATCTGCAGTGCTGTATCAGTATCTCCAGGTCAGTCATGAATTATGAGCTATGAAGTTTAACATTGTGTATTACAAAACTCGGGTACTAGTGAATGAAGTATGCTATTTTGTTAATATAAACCCAACAGATTCCAGGATCTCTGTCTTCCTTACCTGTTCCTTCAAGTAGCACAAACGGTCCAGCATGATAAGCCCTTCGACACAGGGAGCCAAAGTCACCTTTAACTGAGAGCAAAACCAAAACTGAGTAAGACTGAATGAATTTCAGAATTTCGTCAAGATGTTTGATATTTTTTTTGGTCTTGTATCAAAGATAAAAACATATAGATGTATGTATATAATAAAATACTAATGTCAATTTTAAAAGTCCTATTTGGACTTTTTGTATCTCTATTAAGTGTCATTTCTTACAGGCTGTACATTCCTCTATCTAAGCCAACACAGTGACCTGTAGCTGTAACTCCAGGTAATGTACACCGCCCAGTCCTAAACAATTTGCCAGATGGATTTTAAAACAGCCTGCGATTGGACAATGACCTCATATGTTTCAGCTGGCAACAATTCTTATAAAACTAGCTGGTGCAGTGAGTAGCTTCTCATTTATTAAACAACCATGTCAGAAGAAGGATCCTGTAATAGTGGAAAAGACATTACTGTGTTCATAAGGGTCAAATTACTGGCCATCAAGCAAAGAAAACAACTGAGGAGATTGCAGAAATGACTGCAATTGGGTTAAGAGCGGTCCAGTGCGTTATTAAAAGCTAGAAGAATATTGCTGAACCATCAACTTGAAATGTGATCGGGGGGGGGAAGGAAATCATATATGACCGAGTTCGGAGACCACTCAAATACCAAAAATCGTAAAAGAAAAAATCTAATCAAATAAAAAAAAATGACTGTTGAAATCACTGCTATGTTTCATATTGTAAATAAGCGTGCAAGAAGAATAATAAGAAAGGTACTTGTTAGTGAGACTAATCAGGGGAAAATGGCTATAATTTGCTAGGGAGCATAAAGATTAGACTTTGGAGCAATGAGAAAGGGTCATGTGGTCTGTTGAGTGTGGACTGACCCTATTCCAGAGTGATGTCTCTGTCAGGGAGTGATGAGAAGGGAGTGTAAGAAGCTACTGTATGAACCCATAATGCATAGTGACCACTATACAAGAGGCAGTGATATGATCTTGGGTTGTGGCAATGAAATGAAATCAGCTGATGACCTGAATGCATTATTGTCCAGGTAATCCCATCAATGGATTTGTTCTTCCATTGGACAACAATGTCAAGATCCATTAAGCTCAAATTGTGAAAGGTTCTAAAAGCATAAGGATTTAAATTTTCATACATGAACCCACGACCATTTGTGTCTTTATGTAGTGGTTCAACTCTCTTGTTGTTATTATAAGATCCTGGCCAAATATTAATGTTACTCTGGATGTCAATAAATATTATAATGATGCATAAGGTTGAAACCAGTTCAACAAAATGAACAGAATGTGTGCAAATTTGTTTTTGGTCAGACATTGCATATCCTGTTATTTAGTTCAGTTAAATTCCAATAATTTTCATGGGAAGAAGAATCATGGCACTTTTTCATTCAAGTGTATTTCTGCCCAAAAGTACCGTCTCCCCAAACGAAGCCAAATTTGGCCAGGTTTAAAATGCCAAGAAATGAAATATTAGGGAGTAGAATAGCACTTCAAACAAACCTCATGATTTGGTATGTATCTTGATTTTGAAGTCATGCCTCGGTACGTTTTTGTTCAGTACAGTGTTTATTTTTTTATTATGAATTTAAATTGCAACCATATGAACTGGTACAAACTTATAAAAAGTACCTGGGAAAAAATGTAAATAATTTTCTAAATGTATAAAGAATGCATGTAAAAGGCACAATTCTTTCCTAAAAAAATGAAAAAAATACCTACATCTAGGAATCTGGGTGCTCCTGAAGAGAACCTCAACATTTTCATCTCTGTCTTCAAGCCATAGAGCATCGCTGATCTCAACACTGTCTTGAACATTTTTCTTTCATTCTTGCTGATTTTCTTTTATCACACAACATACATGATAACTTTCTCAACCCATTCCAACCTACCTGCACACACCTCTTCACCTCCTTTCCCCACTCTCTGTTGCTCTGGACCATTGTCCCCAAGTACCTGCACCTTCTTTACCTACAGTATGCTCCCTGTAGCCTCACTGTTCCACTTGGGTTCTTCTCATTCACACACACACACACATCCTGTCTTGCTACGGCTAAACATCATTCCTCTGCTTTCCAGAGCATACCTCCACCTCTCTAGATTTTCCTCCACCTGTTCCCTGCTCTCACTACAAAGCACAATGTCATCTGCAAGCATCATAGTCCACGGAGACTCCCGTCTAACCTCACCTGTCATCCTGTCCATCAACAGAGAAAACAAGAAGGGGCTTAGAGCCGATCCTTGAGGGGCTCAGAGCCACCTCCAACTTGAACTCTTCTGTCACACCTACAGCACATCTTGACATTGTCTCATACATGTCCTACAACACTTTATCGTACTTCTCTACCACTACAGACTTCCTCATATAATACCACAATACCCTGTCATACACTTTCTCACACAATAAATAATGCATAACAATGGTTCTTTGAAATAAGAAATATTCAAAGACTAAATAAAACAACACTATTTAAAAAATTGCTATACGATTTTTTCCACAACTCCGTCTTTCTTTTTCCAAGGAAGTAAATGTCCATCACGAGCGTGATGTCAAATCACCAAGATTGAATACAGCCTCAGAAATAAACAAAGTAAAGTACTTTGTATTTACTTGGATCACAATGCGCAACTAATTGAACATTCTGTACCTAATGGTGGTACGAATTTACATGTGCCTGCCACTACACCTCTATTAAATATTATATGAAACTATTTTATAGTAAAGTCTTAGTTAATATATACTGAGATTTCCTATCCTGTGGAAATTGTTTATAGTCTTTAGAAACATCCTACACTGACACAACAGATATCTCATCCTGTCGTTATACAATACTACAGAGCACCCTGAAATTAAACCTGACGATTCTATCTTGCTGTTTTTCCCCCCTTATATTCAGGCATGCAGACTAGCATCTGGGTCTGACTCCATGTTTTAATAAATGCCTTTTATTCGCAATTCACAGAAAAGGCCTGTCCAGAACAAATACACTTATTATTAACACACAATACGTATATTATAATTTCTGTTTTGCGTTAAATAATAGTTCTCATTATCTACAGCGGGATCCAAAAGTCTGAGAGCACTGGTGATGATTCTTCTGTTTATACACCACTTCATTCAGTACACGAAAATCTGTCCTTTTTGTACAAAATAATTATCAAACATTTGCTTACATTTAAACAAAGGCCTGGCAGAGTTTTGAATATTAAATGCAAGAGGCTGAAATTTTGCTTTCCAAAATTCTAAAAGCTGTTTTTCCTTTCTTTTTTTTTTCTTTTTTTTAAAGACTT
The DNA here is from genome assembly GCA_003987875.1 of Clarias batrachus. NCBI lineage: Eukaryota > Metazoa > Chordata > Actinopteri > Siluriformes > Clariidae > Clarias > Clarias batrachus. Next base: position 72,477 of record QMIH01000314.1, read on the forward strand.
TTGGACCGGACTGCAAACTTGTGTGTCAAAGCTAATATAGAAATTTCCACCAAACCATCTTGTATACAGTTCAGATTTGTTATGATCCCTGAAACGTGAAGCTTACCATGTTGAAGGCCACCATCTCATTCATCCTAGAGATGTACAGGTCATAGTAACTCTGAATCACACTGTCTGAGAGCTGATAAAGAGGAACAGAGAGAAAAGAAAGAAGAAAATCTGTTTAAAAAAAATAGCTTTATTGCATTACAAAACCAATCTTAGTGTGTTGTGCTATTGAAAGGTGATCACTCATTGCAATATTATGTTTAAATTAAATTCCGAAACCTAAAATTTCATTGGCCAAAAGGTGAAAGCTATAAACAAAAGGAATAGGCCAGTTGAGGAATAACTCAACAGTTAAGGCTTTGGGGTGACAACAACGAAAATGAAATTACAGGAGCAGACTGGACATTCAGGTGTCACTGTCCCCCATCACTTCTAGTAGGGAACGTCTTGTTACATGGAAGCAAGCTCCTGGCTTACACGCATTCTGTGTTATGGTGTTCTATTTATTATGCACTTTAATATATTTTGGTACGAGCGCGTGACGGCCGGTCCGTAAAAAACGGTCTTACATAAAAAAAGGTTGGCGACCACTGATCTAACTCTTTGAGTAAACTTGTCAGAGTTTAGAGTGTGGCGTGTAAGAAGCAAATCCTAAAATGAATTATGAGAAATGCACATAATAAAATTCACCTCAGTGTAACGGTCATCTTTAAGTAAATGGAAATTAATATGTTCGGGTTAAGAAATCGTATAACCCAGATAATCTGACAAAAAGCAGCAGAATTATAATAATGTTAATAAAAGGGGTGTTCAAGTCAAACCGGGATTATGAGTGTCCGGAAAAACAGAACACAGTWAMRMAAAAAAAAAAAAAAAMWWWTTMTYT